>CM052546.1:85254158-85273625 GCA_028533065.1 Trachops cirrhosus | reverse complement strand
AGGTAGTAAATCTTATTTCAGGGTCAGGGACTGATAAATTTGGTTACAGAGACAGCAACTGATTAGTATAAGTTTTTAAGAAGAACAATAAAAAAACGGTTTCAGAAAGCAATAAACAATTTAAGACAGCTAGTTATTTTCTTATCTAAGACTCTGCTCTTACTGAAGCGTTACAAAATCTATGTCAACTTGACACTTTTGTTTGATCTTTAGCCTGCTTCAGCGGGATCCGTAAAGGAAGTATTTCCGAGAAGCCCAGTCTGGGCTGGGATCAGGCCAGAGTTCAGCTGCGAATAGATGAGGCAGTGTCTTGCTTTAAGAGTACCTGGGAGTTGTTTTAATCAGATGAGGTAAGACACGCAGACAAGGCAATGACCATCAGAAAGAAAGAAGTTCTTTTATATTCACAGATCCCTAGAAACTGGGGGGCTTTTGCCACGCAGGGCCCTGCTGGGAAGCACCAGGGCTGGTCTGGATGTGGCAGTGGGAACAAGAAAAACGTGAGCAAGAGCCTCGTCGTGGTCTCTGAAGGCAGGACTGTGAGGCAGAACAAAGGCTTCGGATGGGCCCGTGTGAATAACTTCAGTGGTCGCTGGGCCATAGACACCAGAGGAGACCCTGACATTTGCACCACGTGGGTGGACTTGGAGGACATTATGCTAAGTGAAATAAGTCAGACAGAGAAAGACCAGTACTGTGGGATCTCAGTTATATGTGGAATCAATCAAACAAACCAAACCAAACAACAACAGCAAAAAAACCCCCAAATATCCGACTCATAGAAAAAGATCAGATCTGTGGTTCTCAGGAAGGGGGTCTGAGGGAGATGGTCACGAGGTACAAACCTCCAGTTACAAGAAAAAGTAAATACGGGGGGTGGGTGGACCGTACAGCGTGGTGTCTCTGGGTAACTCTCCCGCAGGGCGTGTTTGCGAGTTGATCCTGGGAGTTCTCATCACCAAGGGAAAAACACTTTCTACTTTCCTCTTTTCTTGTTGTACCGTTACGAGACGGTGCGTGTTAACTGGCCTGATTATGGTTAAATATGTAAGTCAGGGCAGGATGCTGCACACCCCAAGCTTCTGCAGTGCTCCATGTCCATTATATCTCAGCAGAACTGGAGAAAAACAAGTTCTTAAAATGTGGACCATAAAAGAAGAGCTTAGTCCTGTGTTTTTTTTAAAAAGGGAGAAGATTGGCTATCAAAATATTACGGCATTTACATTCCATTGCATACTTTTAAAAGCATGATTTCATTTTATTTCAACATTTTTTCTATATTTAAATATTAATATAATTTTATTTTGAATGTTAGTATTTACATTTCAATGGAAATGATATCTTTCACCACAAACTCAACTTATGAAAGTTCCCATGTCAACTTGAAATTCTGTGAGTGGTACGAAGTTTTAAAAAGTTCTTTGACAGTTACTCAAGCAAAATAACCTTGAAGACCATTGTGCTATGTAGTGAAATCTGCACCCCGTCTAGGGTCGGTACTCTATTATTATCTCCTGCTTAGCACTGGACACGGAAGGTCAGGGGAGTTGAATGATTTGCTAAGGGCCACAGACTAAAGAATGGGGGCGTTCTAATTCAAACCAGCTCTGCAGACCCAGCTCAGGGTGCATCTCCCACACCTAAGGTGCCTGCATCCTTCTCCCCTTTCTGAAAGTGTCCTAAATCCTTGCTACTCGGAGTGTGGTCCACAGACCAGCAGCTTAGTCGTCCTGATGCTTCTTTGGAATGGAGTCTCAGGCCCCAGCCCAACCTCCTGCCCCTGAATCTGTCAATGCAAGAAGTAACCTTGGTCTTTCTTGTTCCTGCTCCAGGATTTTCGGTCTGGACATTAAGGGCCGGGATTGTGGTGACGAGGCAGCTCAGTGGTTCACCAACTTCTTGAAAACAGAATCTTTCAGACTGGTTCAGTATGAAAAGAGCATGAAGGGAAGGGCATCAAAGAACATTTTCCCGTCTGTGGTGCAGAATTATCAGGTGAGCTGCCAGAGAGCTTCCCTTTCCACCTCTCTCGTGGCCCACAAGGAGCCCCCGGGGCCCCCAGTTAGGAAATGCAGGCACGGCCAGGTGAGCAGTGCTGAGGGCGCCACCTGGGCAGGTGTTGGGAATGGAGAGGGAGGTGGGTACCTGAATCCCCAGGGCTCTCCAGGATGCATGAGGACGGAATATGGGAGAAGCTGGGGCAACGCCCCCCTCCCCGCCCCGCAGTGAGATGGGCGCTCAGGAGAAAACGGGTTGGAGCGGTGGAAGTGAGAGCTTTGTTTGGGACTAAATCCAGGTCCCCTAAAATTACAGAAGCAGACTCTCTCCAGCACTGCCTTCTCCCAGGTGCTGGGACAAGGCCCCTTCTCCTGAGGAAAACAGCCCCCTCTGCCTTTGACCCTGCAGTAAGATGAGGCGTAAAACGCAAGCTCCTCGGGGTCTCCCCCAGGCCCCCTGATGTCAAGCTCCGTGAACGCAGGGCGTTGAGTCTGCTTTGCTCTCTGCGATTTCCCCGCCTCCAGCCAGATCCGTCCAGGTGCTCATCAAATGCGCGTTGCGGTAACAGTGGCAGCTGACAGCACTCGTTGCGAGAGCAGAGCCGATTGGCTGCAGCCCCTTTCCCTGACTGATGATGATGACTAGGAAGGGGATCACCTGTTGGGTGCTGGAGTGAGGAGCAGGAAAGAAAGTGGGGTGCGGAGGGTGAGGTCGGCCCCAGGCCTGGCTGTTGCCTTCCGTGTGTGGGCGGGGCCCCTCGGTAAGCCCAGAGCTGAGCTGGCCGATTCCACGCCCGAAGCGTCGCCTCTCCTTCCCCAGATGCCATGGTCCCCTTCTGCACTCCGGTGGCTTTGCTTCTAGACTTGGCTTAGCTTTGCGGTTGGACTGAGCAATTTCACTGGGCAGCGAGGCCTGATGGGGCCGTGTTCTTGGCACAGGTGGCCTACCCGGACGGCAGCCCGATCCACATCCTCTCGGAAGCCTCCCTGGCAGATCTGAATACCAGGCTGGAGAAGAAAGTGAAGATGGACCAATTCAGGCCAAATATCGTGGTGACAGGCTGTGCTGCTTTTGAGGAGGTAAGTGGCTCACTGTTTTTGTGCGTTACGCTCAGATGTGCTGTTCAAGACACTAGCAGAATTGCCATCACCTTTAGCCAGCGCCAACTCAGACCCTCCGGGGTGGGCAGTGCTGGGAAACTCCTTCCCCAAGTCCAGTGGTTCTCGCACTGCTGCTACCATATCCTCGCCGGCCTCAGGGGGCGCTGCTCACCCTGTATGGCTCAGGCCCCAAAGCAAGCAACGGGAAATCCAAATTGTAGCAAGTCTGGGACTAGGTTACAATATATAATCCTAGTTCATAGACAACTGAAGGGGAATGAAGAGAACAGCCATCTCTACCTTTCCCGTACCACCCAGGGGTGCTTTCAAAGATTTGAGGCTCTGGGAATTTCGCCCCAGATCCCAAAGTGGGAGCCAAGAAGATTCATGGGACTAGCCTGTGAACAGCCCCTGGGGACTGTCCATGCTGTGGCCTGAGCGGCCTCCCAGGGGACTCAGGCTCTCTCTCCCATGGGGCTGACCGCAGAAATTCCCAGCCTCTCCAGACACAGCCCCTTGTAGCCCTGAAGGGACAGTCACATGAAAACCCAGCTGTAACCTGCCACGTGCACACAGCATACGGAGAGCTGGGTGTTGCTTTCTTAGAGGTAAAGTCGGTGATCGAAAACGTTGGGTGCGGGCGAAACTTCACGAGCACCAGAGGCAACAACAAATGCCATTTACCGGGTGTTCATGGGTCCCAGGCCCCGAGCAAATGAATTGCTTCCTACAAGTTCTTTTACTGATTCTTACAACCTCCCGTGAAGTCTGTTATTTTCTCCTTGTTTTTTTTTTTGTGAGAAAGCTGAAGCTAGGAGGTATTATGAGCATGTTATGCCCATAAGTGGTGGCTCTGGCCCAGGACCCGAGCCTGGCTACTCCACCCAGCCTCTGGGTGCTAAGGTTCAGGTTCCAGTTTAGAGATCCCCAATGGTACCCTGAGGGGAGAGGCTCTGCAACACCTTCTCAACTCTCTGTGCCCTTGAGTGCCTGCATTTCCTTCGGTGTGAGCAAAGCGTGCCCCTATTTGCTGCTCTGCATTGTCCTCTAGGGTCCACTTTTGCAGAGAGCCTAACAGAAATCCTGGCACCTGTAGGTACTTCATATTATTTGATAGTTTAAAAAGTAGCCACACAGATATTGTCTCCTTGTTGGTGTTTTCCTGTCATTTGTTACCTAGTTTCTTTAATTCCTCTTTACATGTGTTAAAAATGTGTTTTAATCAATTGTCTGTTATGGGCCCGGCACTGTGGGCCTGGACACAGAGATTCGAGACAGATCCTGCCCTGCAGAATCTCCCCCTGGGAGAGGAATGCCCTTGACCGAAGGGACTTGCTGTTTCTCCCCAGGCACACATCCAGGTTTGGCCGGACCTGAAGTTTCTTCAATGTGGGGGCCTCTTTAAAAATAATAATAATAAAATTAGGTGCTGGTCCTTGAAAGGGTCCAGTGCAAGTGGTGGCACCGAGATTCCAGGCTCACTAGCTTTTCAGTGGAGCCATCCATCTCTCCCCTTTCTACCTTCCCGAGTCTCTCTTCGCTGCACCTAAGTCTGGAGCCATTCGACGCTTGTTGAACGCGGAATGAAATTAGCGCTTTGGGTAGAGGATGCATGTTACTAAACCCCAGATTCAGATTAGTCCACAAAGCAAAAAATTCTTTCACGGGAATCCGGTAATTGGGTCAATATTTTCTGAGAACTTTTTTTATTTAATAGCTTCTTGGTCTCTTGGCTAAGATCAAGTGTAGAAACTTTCCTTTTAGGAAATACGATTTTTCTTGATTTGATGCCACTGAGAGAGAAATTATTTTGCTATTAATTTTGATTTAAGATCTTGTGCCAGGGGAAGGAGAAGAGCTGGTCTCCTTCCTGCCTATAGAATTTTTGCTTTCCTGTAACTTGTCAGGCTCAACCAGGGGCTAATGCAGCCTAATTGTGTTCCCTTAGGCAATTTGAGTGGGTGGAGTCCTTTATTTATTTATTTAAATGAAAATAATGTTCACTGACCAAGTCCCTTTCTTTTATTTCTGCATTGCAGTGGGCACACAGAAATTGTCATGCTCATACTTTTCTAGAGTACTCAAAGTTTTCTAGAAGAGTCCTCTGGTTATGCACATTAAAAAAAGTCCTTATCATAAAGTGATGCCAATGTTGCTGAGTTATTCTCCCTTAAATTAGGAAACCTAATAGTTAGTGGCCTGATGCATTAACCTATCTACCAGGCACCACTGCCTTCCAATTAGTAGGGCTTGGTTAAATATTAATGCAAAATGATAATGCACATACATATTTAATAGACCAACTAATAATAAAAAATAGCAAACCTAAGCAAAAACTCAGGCCATTATTTATTACAGAAATATAGAATAATAGGAGAATGCAGTGTGCCACATTTACTCTTTGTGACTCAAAGTACTTCATACTTTTTCTGTGTCACTCAGATTATTAAGCAGATTTAAAAAGGCGGCTTCCCTTGGGCCATTGCGGTGTGTTTGTGTTCTGGGGCTGAAGGGCAGTGAAATTTAAACAGAATCTGAAACAGAATCAACCGGTGCTTCTAAGCTCTGTAGTTGACCACTGCGTGGCTCGGTGTTCCCCGAGCTTTGCTTGCTGTCCTGGGGGGCAGCACTTGTCATTTCTCTGGAATGTTCTGTTTGTGACATTCTTCACTCCACAAGATGAAAGAACACGGAGTACCTTGGAGAACCTTGCAGACAACCGTTGCTGTGGAATTTGTGCCTCGGGCAGTGCTTCTCCAAGAAGCTTCTAGAGACACAGTGGACTTTGAAGTCCAGGCAGCTGTGCCTTGAATCCCAATCTCCCAGAACGACCCTTTGCAGCTGCTGAAAAACAAAGCTTCTGCAGTTCATCATAACCAGACTTTTCTGTTCCCAATAATCAGCATCGGGATGAGTCAGGGTCTATTTGGGGGTTCAGATAAGAAGTCTCGTGCCCTGGCATGAGGACTGAGATCTCTGTTTGGCTTCAGGGATTTCCAAAGTAGCAACAATAAAAATAACGACATATGAAAAACAATAACAAGAGTAATAACAGCAGCTATGGCTCACAGTTCTCAAATGCTTAGAATGTAGCAGGCACTCTGCCGGACCCATTGCGTGCATTATGTCATTTAATCGTCCTCACCCCCAAACTGCAGGTCACAGCTCATTGCTGGGTTATTCTATCACTTTAGTGGAGGCTGACCAGCACTTTAAAAAAAAGGAATACAATGGAATAAAAGATAGAGTAAACTATATGTAGAAAGGGTAAGCATTGTTTTGCAAAACTTTTGTTTAAGTTATATCTTGGATGTGTGTGTGAAAGACTGTGAGAAACCATATAAAATGTAATGTTTTAAGAAGACGTTTTTAGAGCAATTTCAGGTTTACAGTATAATTGAGAAGAAGGTAAAGAGATTTCCCATGTTCCCTACTGTTATTTCGCCTCCTGAAGGACATCTTGGTTGCTTCCAAGTTTTGGCGATTATGAAATGTAATTTTCCACCTTGGTTCTCAGGAGAAAATAATCACCTTGGTCGTCACTGAGGTGTGTAGTATTTTCCAGATGTGGAAACTGAGACTCAGAGAAGTCGAGCAACCTGCCCCATGTCACACAGCAACGGTGCGGCCACGTGAAGACCTGTGGTCCTGTTACCCCTTCAGAAGCTCATGAGGCGAAGCTGCCCGCACAACTCTGCCTCCTGCAAGCGCTGCCAGGCCTCATGGCAAAATCACATGGGACCCCCTCCCTGGACAGTGGAGGTCAATAGGAAATGGACAGGAAGGGCAGGGCCGGTCACCTTGGCGTGCTCCGGCTGCCTCTGTGCAGAGACAGGAGTGCTGAATGTATGAATCTTATGACTGACTCCCCTTGGGTAATGCCCTTCCTACTCACCCCCAAAATGTCCAGTTTTAACTTGGCTTCCATGGTAGCTGTGAGCTGTGAGGAGAGAGGGGGCTTGTCTTGCAAGCTATACATTTCTCGTTATATAGCCTTACATTTGCCTTCGAGTTCATTTAGGATTCTCATGGCGACTGTCCCCCGGAGAAGGTCTGTTCCTCTGCTGACGGTCAGGTTTCTGAGACCGTGAGTCAGAGGTGGAGCCTGCTTTCACCAGCCTGCTGCCCTCCTGTGAGCCTTTCAGGGAGACTGGTCTGGGCGTCTTCTCGCACCGCTTTCTTCTGCCGGCTTCATAGCTAGCATCCGCCGAAGAAGAAACTGCTTTAAAGACGAATGAAGTCTTCATTCAACAGATAACGTTTCCTTTTCCCCTAGGATACCTGGGGTGACATCCTAATTGGCAACACGGAAATGAAAAAGGTTTTGGCTTGCTCCAGGTAAGGGCTCTTGCGAGACTTGGCCTCTGGGGTGTGGCGTGCCCGTGGGTTCTTGGTCGTCACCTAACCCTCGGTTACTGCGTGACAGGTGCGTTATGACCACGGTGGACCCAGACACCGGAGTGATAGACAGGAAGGAGCCATTGGAGACCCTGAAGAGGTAGCATGCATGTCCAGTGTATGGTTAATGTCCCCCCACCTAGGACTACCTGTGGGGGGGGCGCTCTGCCTGGACACCTTTCTCTCTGCCTCCCGGATGGTTTGTGTCTGTCGGTTAATGTGAGTGAGTGATGCTGCCCCCTGTTTTTCTGCACATCGTCTAGTGCTTTGGATGGATTTTTCATTGTAGAATAGTAGGTTCTGAACTGTTCGTATCTCTCATGTCAGTTTCTAATAGCATTCACATGGGGTTTTCTTCCCAAACGAAGATATCATATCCCGTATTTTTATTGCAACTCAAATTTCTTTACTAGAATCCACGTCAAGGACTGTGAGAATAATTGAAGTCGTACCATCAAACATTAGAAAAAATAGAATGCAGGCAGTTGTTTATCTAGGAGCCTCATCTGTGCCAGGGAGTCCATTTTGTTACTTAAAGAATTTGGGCTGCCTTTAGTTCTCAATATAAAATGTGTTTCTAAACCCAAGTTAACATTTCTGGGGCGGTGTATTCTATTTTCTTTCCTTTTCTTCTATTTTGTTGTTGGTTTCTCATGAGTTTAGGTTAGAGGAGGGTTATTTCTTGAAGCATTAAGAGTTACAGTTCCATTTTGTTTTGCTTTTTGAGGTGCAGTGAGGTTTATTTTTTTTCCTTGACGTCGCACACGCATTCGTCTCTCTGAGCTGTGACATTGGAAGTGCACGTGTGGTATTTAAGTCGCACAGAAAAGTGTTTTCCCCTTTGGCCTCAAACTGAAGTCATGGAACAATTGTTTAGACTCTCAGGATACTTCTCAAAAAACCAGAATTATTTGCAGTTTGACTAATGGCCTCTGGACTTCTCTGTCAGCATTTCAAAAAAAGCTGGCCATTTCTTTCTGTATAAACAAGCGGGGGTGGAGGGCAGTGAAAGCTTGAATTGTATCTAAAGCACCTGGATTATCGTTCCCTTTTGTGCCTAATGATAGGTTTTTGCTTTTTTTCAGCTACCGCCTGTGCGATCCTTCCGAGAGGGGAATATACAAGTCATCCCCACTTTTTGGGATGTATTATTCGGTGGAAAGAGTTGGAAGTTTGAAAGTCGGGGACCCGGTGTATCGGATGGTACAGTGACGGACCCACGGGGGTGACATGGTAAAGGGCCAGCTTTGCTCCTGGAGGGCGGGGCCTCGAAATCACTGCCCCCTGGTGTTGCGTTGTTTTCACGTTTTGCCGTGGTGGCGGCTGGGAGAGGGAGCGGCTTGTGTTTAGATCTTCGGAGTTGGAAAATGCCCTTTATTTTCAGTCCCCTCTGTCACTGGTATCGTGTCGTACCCCCCTCCCCCCCCAGGCTGCTCCATCCACTTCCATTCGGCTGGAAAATGCTGAGACCGGAGCGTGTGGAAAGACAGGCGGCTGGGTCCCGCCCATTAAAGGATGGTCATCAGGAATAAGAACAGGGAGGGGACCGGCCCCCCCCCGGGTTACCTGATCTTCTTTCTGCCCCTGACAGAAAAGCAAAGGGAAAATGTGGAGATGACTCAGCATCACCTTGGGGGAAAAGCAGGAAGTGCTTTGTATCAAATGAGTTTTTAAAGTGATGTAAAGTTTGAAAAAAGCCAGTGCATTGAGGTGTCTGGGCTCCGTTGGACTCACCAGGTAGAGAAGCGTTCTCTCCGAGTGATGTCATCGGGCCAGACACAGCCCTGAGCCCGCATAACGCCTGACCCCCAAGTTACAGGGAAGTCCGTGTGAAGCCTTTGGATTGAGGTTTTTTTAAAAAAGTAATTCTTCTCTTAAAATCCATAACCCAGGTATTGAAGTTACCTAATGTCCAAAAGTCTTGCCCATCCTTCTAACTGTGGTCCGACCTTCTCCACCTCCTCACGTGACCGTCCTAATGGACAACATGGGCCAGTGACTAGACAGCTGGCACCTGGCATTCGGTGGACTTGGGTTCCCAGTCCCAGCAGCTGAATATTTCCAACCCGGCTGAATATTTCACTCAGCCTTTAAGCCCCAGTACCCTTCTCAGCACTTGGGAATAAGGGTAGTACTCCCCAAAACAACCAACACAAATTATATGGGGAATTAATTCATACGAAGTTGCAGCATTGCCACTAAAACATAGCAAACAATCAGCGTTAGCTATGATTTTCACGGGCGTCATTTCCAACACACACCCCACCTGGGGCCCGTCTTTGATGCCAGAGTGGGCATAAAGGCGAGACTGGCTTTGGCCTGGCGGTGAGCAAAGTGGAGAAACTTCTGTCGGCCGCCTGTCTGACCTGGCATTTTCATAGCCGTACCCATGTTTCAACACTTCTAAGATGCCGACTTTCCTCTTAGGATTTGATAAAATGCAGCTGACACCGGAGTGAAAATTCCTAAGTGCCTGCCACTTCCACCTGGAAGGTGGGGCCAAGCCTGCGCCACGCTGACTCAAAGTGTGGTCCATCCACGCACCAGGGCTCCTGGCGTGGCCCACGTATCCATTTGAAATGTAATTACGTTGAAGTGTATCTGCTCCATTATCAGTGCGACGCATGGTCACCGTGGCAAATTTAGAAAGTAGAACGTATGAGAAAAGTAGAGGAAAGAAATCACCCATTGTCCGTGTTTATACATTTTATTCTGGTTGGTTTGGTGTAGCTGTGTAATATACATAATTGTGTGTAGTATGTCTCATACAGATATATAAAGAAATATGCATCATATGCTATATATACAGATATATTACACATATATCTATCATATGACATATCATATCTCTACATATCTATCATATATGTGATAGATATCATAAACACTTCCACAGCCCTCCAATCTATTCAAATGTCATTTTGATGGTTTCATAACATCACATTGTATGAATATAACACTTTTTAAACACCACTGTACAGCATTTGACTATTGGACTATATCCAATTTTGTTATGAACAATAATTTTGTAGTGCATATGCTTGTATGCAGAGCATTTAAAAATTGAGAGTTTTCCTGTAAGTACGATCCTTAAGGTGGAATTGCTCACTCATGGGGCCTGGACATATGTTTTCTAGCATCCCAACCAGTTGCCCTTGAAAGGGTGACTCCCGTCTGCAGCCCTCATGTCCGTGACACCCCTTGCTCTGGGCCGTCCCCAGAGCTCCCTGGTGACTGTGTCTTGAGGCTGCTCTTTCCCAGTAAGGTAATTTGGTGCAAGACATGGTTTCTGTTTCCTGCGTCTCCAGAAGTGACTGTTTTGTGAGTATCTGAATTCTGTATGACCGGGAGGGGAAATAAGCAAATAATCAGAGATTCTTATTATTTATCCAGGGTTCGGCGTCCCGCAGACATCCGTCAGGGTTTCATCTGCGATAGCAGCACCGCCTCGGCCTCTGAGCATCTCCGCCCTGGAAATGAATCTCCGTTCCTGACTTTCTGGAGTTAGACATGCTCCTGATTAATGCAAGGAAAGTATTAGCGGTGATTTGGGAATAAGAAGGTTATGTAGATTTTAGGTAAGGAAGACTTTGAAATGAATAAAATTGTCTTACAATCATTTTGAATGTCACGGTAGCTCTCATAGTCCTGACACTAATATTTATGAGATAAGAAAGTGTGAAGGATCTACTCAAAAGCTGCAACATTTTTCTAAATGTTTACATTGTGTGACCGACCATTCCGTGTCTCAGGCGACATGAGGAACAATGGGTGTCCTGACGTGCCTTTATTTGTGAACACGCAAGATTCTGTTGGTTTTTACGTGACTGCTGAGTGCGGTTGACCTTCTGTTCATGTGGTTTTGACCGACCATCACGAAGTCAGATTGTACTTGAGTATGATTTTATAGACCCCGTTTTTATAGTGGATTATGCAGCTTTGTGGCCACGTAAAAGTAATTGTGTGTAATTGCCAGATACACCACCTGGAATTCCAGGTGTGCTAAAGAAGAGAATGGGATTTAAAATAGAGTGGAATTCAGAGAGTTGAGTGGGAAGAAGGAAGGTTGCATATGTTTTTTTAGGTGCAGATAATTTTTTTGTGGCAACAGCAGTGAAGTCCTTTGGTATGACTGAACACAAATTCTCACTGAAGTAATAATACGTGAATGAGCTAACCTGCTTATAATGTTGTGGTTTCTTTGGTGTTAATAAATGTGACTTTCTGTTGTACTTTTTTTTTGGTATTGGTGAGACTGTTTCCCGGGTTTTCTCATTTTATTAGAACTTCAGTCCTTGTCATTCACCCTTTCTGGTTGCCTGGCAGAGGCATAACTGGGCTCCCCACACATGAGCTCCTGTGGGTGGGGACAGGGGGCAACAGGGAGGACTCGGGCAGCCCATCTGCAGCAGCTGGCCAGTGACCGGCAGGAGCCTTCCAGTGGCCAGTGAGGAGCAGCTGTGCCTTCTCTGGTTTCCTTTGCTGGGACTGGACCTAACCTCCTTCCCCTGTGAGGGGAAGGTGTTCACTGAGCTACATCCCGGGGTCACTTTGGGAAATGATGACATTGAAAAATCATGCTCACCTGAGAGTGAACCATTAACAGAGCAGCACATTTTTCCCTTTAAATTTCTGAAGAGAAATGAAGGATCGAGAGAAACCGAAATGCACACAATTGAACGTTCTGAGATGTGTGGTTATTGACTCTGTCCCCAGGAGGACACGCATCGGTCAACATTTTGTGGGGGCTAGACCCTTCTCCTTCCAGCTCATTCCTGGAAGACGTGGGCTCATGGATGCACCCCAATAGCTGAAGCCACACTGACCTGTCCCTCTGACCACAATTCCTCATTGCACAGGTGTGGGGAGACGGAGAGGGTGACCAGCGATTGGAAATGGGATGGGGGAAAGGGGATAATCTGCTTTCCCCGGTTTCCTGCTGATAAAATGCAGGCTCCCTGGCCCCTGGAGGCCCAGCGGGGAGGGTGGTTGGACGCTGGGCAGGCCGTGTTGTGCACGCCCACTCTCCCAAGGACAGGCTCTGCCGCTGCCTGGTTTCTAACTCAAAATCACACTTTGTGCGCAAATGGTCTCTTTTTGTCTGTTTTAGGTAAACAAACAACCCACGAATATGTAAACCAATGGGTCACTGGCAGCGTTCCTGGGGGTCTGGAGCGGGGAAGGCACCGCCTTGCGGCTGCAGGTGGGAAGGTGGAGGAAGCGCCGCTGGAAGACCCTGGAAGCCGAGCTGGCTCGCTGCCCGACCCGGGCCCACCCCTCCAGAGAAGAGCGCTCTGATAGGCCGGGCAAGGGTTCCTGGAACGGCCCTCCTGCTGGGCTCCGGACCAAGGGTCGGACCAAGGGCTGCCCTGGGACAGCGGTGACCCTGTCCAGCTCCCCGCCTGGCCCACCCACAAGTGCTGAGCCATGGGCGCTGTGGGCTCCGTGGTGCTGAACCGCCTCCGTGTCCCACGGCCACAATCGCCCGCACAGCCCAGGCCCACCTGGCTCGCAGCCGCAGCGCTGGGACTGGCCGCGGTGGCGCTGGGGACTCTCGTCTGGCGCCGCACGCGGTCCAGGCGGCAGCGGCGGCTGCAGCAGGTGGGCACCGTGGCGCAGCTGTGGATCTACCCGGTCAAGTCCTGCAAGGGGGTGGCGGTGAGCGAGGCCCAGTGCACCGCCTTGGGGCTGCGCCAGGGGCACCTGCGGGACAGGTATGGTGGAGTCCTGTAGCTGGGGGTGGAGGGGGTGGTGAGGGGCTGCACAGGACCTGCTGGGGATGGGGTGGGGCCGGGAAGTCACGGATCCTTCCAGTAACCGAGAGCAGGGCGGGACAGGGACGAAGAGAAAAGGGTTCCCTCTCCTCCCAGCAGCACACACCAGAGTCCCGACCTGCTTTCCTGGGGTTCACCTATTTCGCTCCTGAAGAGGTATGGCCTCCATCTCCACGTGTCAGCCAGTGCTCATGAACTTAGTTAAACTCCGTCCAGCCGAAGCTAGAGCCAGCACTGGTCCTTGCCTCAATAATTTTAGTCACTGTCTCTTGAGAACTTGGGGCAGCTTGGAGTCCCCAAGCCCAGACCTCAAAGAGCGAGCACAGGATCACGTGGAAAGGACAGCAGTTGAAGTGGACATTTCTTGCAGCTTAAAAAGTGCCATTGCCTAGGTTATTCCCCCCAGTTCTCGCAAGCATGCTTTTATGGATTGAGAAGCTGAGATTCGGAGCCACACGCAGGACTGTGGCTGGTTCTCTGGTGCACACTGTTACTTTGTAGAATAGTGCTTTTGTTCATCTTCCTGGGTAGGCATGCTCTGTGCATTCCTGGGGTTCAGCAAAGGTTGAAAAAGCCCAGAGCAAGTGGCTTTGACCTCTTCTGGGTCTGGTTTCGGACCATCTCCGGGCCTCATTGTAAGGCTGCACCTCAAACTCCTTGCTCCCCAAAGCAGTCCTCACAGCTTCTGTGGGTGACCCCCAGGCTGAGGGGCTGTAACTTTTTCCCCAGCTCCCCAGCCAGAGGGCAATTCCTGAGACATTTGAAAGGTGAGCTATGCATCTCTGCTTCAGGAAGGGAGCCAAGAATCCCAGCTATGCCAAGTTTTGTACGCAGGTGCTGAAAGATGGTGGGATTTGATTCTGCAGGCTCAGAGGCAAGAGGGCATAGTAATTTTGCAACATCAATTCAAAAAAATGTGTTGAACTCACATTACAGTGGATAAGAAGAGCTGGCATTTGTAGCACAAATGATGGTAAGTTCTCCATTGTCATGTTACCAAGAAATGTAGCCAAGGGATGTCATAAAGGCTTCCAGTCCTCTGTGACAACTCACTCAATGTGACAAGTGCCAGGGAACACAGGGAAAGGAGCACCGGAAACTGGCTGGTGTGGTCAGGAATGCCACTGGAGCTTGAACTGAGAATTTGAGAGTAATTCTGAATTTTCCAGACACGCAAGTTGGGAGACGAACATTCTGGAAAGAAGGAGTTTGCTGGGTCAAGACCGTGGGTTTGAGAGGACAGGTGCACTGGGGCAAAGGCTGGTGTACTCCGAGGTGTTGACTCTTTACCAAAAACAGTCGGAAGCAGGGACTCTAAAAGCCACTCATCCACCCGTTCCCTGCAGCATTACTCACAGGGGCCAAAAGGTGGGGCCAACCCCGACCCATCATCAGGCAGCTGGATAAACAACGCGCGTATGCACACGATGGAGTATGATTCTGCTAAAAACAAGGAAGGTCTGATACGTGCTATAGGATAGATAAGTCTCGAAAACATTATGTTAAGTAAGCCAGACACAAAAGGAAAAAGCATTACATGCGTCCACTGACACGCGCTATCTAAAATAGGCAAATTCGTGGGGCTGGGTTAGAGGTCACCAGGCTGGGGGGAGAGGGCGGCGGGGCTCATTGCTTCATGGGTACAGCGTGTCTGTTTGCGATGAGGAAAGGGTTTGGGCGTGGCTGGTGGTGGAGGTTGCGAAATGCTGCAAGTGTACCTGGTGCCGCTGAGTTGAGCCCTTAAGAACGGTTAAAATCACATTTAAAAATAATTCTCGATGGGCACTGGGTTGTCTCACCTTTTGGCATTGTGAATGGTGCCTCCGTGGACGTGGGTGTGCAAGTCTCTGCCTGAGTCCTGGTTTCAGTTCTTTGGGGTCACACCTGAGAGTATGCCAGGTGTCTGAGGATGTATGTAACTGTGTGTGTATACATGTGCATGCATGTATCACTGCAACAAACAATGAAAAGGAAAGTGAGAGGCTGGCCTGTTGAGGGCATGGGGACGTGACAATTCCTGCCTCACTGACGAGTTTGGGTTTTATCCCGAGAGGGGGAACCACGGAGGGACTTGGCCAGAGGGGTGACGTGATCAGATTGGTATTTTAGAAAGGTCAGGCTGCCATCACGACTAGGAAGAATTACGAGAAAGGACTTTCGTGTGCGGGTCCCAGGGATCTGGTTCAGGCCAGAGCTCTGTCCCCCTCCAGGGTGAAGGGCCAATGAAAGGGCAGTTCCGGAAAAGGCTTACCTTAACCTCTTTGGGCTAGTTAGCTGCACACCTGGACCGCCATCACTGGCTGGAGGTCATGACCCAAAGCACCTGCCGGATTTGTCCTTACACCTACAGACCCCCAAAGCACGAACTCACTTCTGCAGTGGTGCTCATCCAGTCCAGTGTGAATCGAAATGACCAAAACAGCAATATGTTTACCATTGTTCTTTTTCTGGAAATGGTTCTTTCTATTGCTCTTATTTCTCCTTTTTTTCTCTTGTGGTAAGTACCTCTAGACTAGGAGTGCTGGCCAGAAATAATATTGTCCATATTAGCAATAGACCTTTCAGTAAATGGCAGAATTCACAGTTCTGAATGCAGAAGCATGAATTCTTTTTAAAGGGGAGGGTGGTTCTGGCAAGGTGTATGTGGCATTGAAGGTGGCCGGCTGAGCTCCGAGCTCTGGGAACCATACAGCAGCAGCGTTGTGATTTCAACCGGCGGGAGCCCAGTGCCTACTGCGTGCCGGGCACTGTGGGCCCTCCACGTCATTCTGGGAAAGCCATAATCGTCACTCCCCGGAGGCCGGTTGAATGAAAGTGATCGGACTCTCTGGCAGTTGAGATGAAAATAGAATTCATTGAGGAGCTTGGAATGCTCTCTAGAAATGACGTCGGATGCTCTAGTGGTTATTCAACCCTTTGAAATGGACGGACAGACTCAGACTGGCTGGGCTGCCGAGTTGATGTTTCAGACAGACAGACACATGCAAAGTCACACACACGCACACCCCAGGCTCAAGGGGAGGGATTCAGAGAGGACAGTCATGACTGGGGGCCCCGTTGACTCGCAGCCTGTCACGGCAGCCCATGTACATCTCGTGTTTTGAACACGGCAGGTTTTGGCTGGTGATTGATGAGACAGGGAACATGGTGGCCGCTCGCCAGGAACCTCGCCTGGTCATGATTTCCGTGACCAGTGAGGGGGACACCCTGACCCTCCATGCACCCTCCATGGAGGACCTGCTGCTGCCCCTCAGGACGCCCACCACAGGCGCAGTGATGAAGTGCAGGTAAGGGAATGGCTGTCCTTAACCCCGGCACAGTGTCTACGCATGCGCACACAGTGTCGCGAAAGCTCGAATTACGGAGGGGATCCTGAGAACGGTGATCAGGAATGAGCCCGTGATTGCAAGAGCACCACATGTGGGGGCCAGTCCTCAGTGTGCTGACCATCTAAAGGGAGGAGGAACAAGGGGAGTGACAGACACAAAAGTCCTAAGTGAGGAAACCCTGGGGACAAAAGCGTAGGGACAAATAGCACCCCGGAAGGCTAGAGGACCAGAATGGGGAGGGAGTGACAGGGGGGACCAGCCTGGGCGAGGTGAGATTAGGTCTGTGTGCAATTTGGGACTTGCCCTGCTTTTCCTGGGTAGACGGGGAACCTTCCCAATCCGAGCAAGGAGTCACAGATGGCTCTCTGACTCGTGAGATGGAGGTTCCAAAATAGAAACGAGCCACTGCCACCCGCAGAGCGATCCGACCTGCAGGTTCCCGGGGGTCCGAGTCCCAGGAAGCGTGGGAGTCAGCCCGGAGCCCCTCCGTACAAAGGCTCCGGCCCCCCACCATCAGATTAGCTCTGAGGAGGCAGAGACTCCAGGAGAAGTGGCGTCGCTTCTAAGAAGTCATGCCTAGAGTTGATTTTTTTATCCTCTTATGGGAAGATTAAAATTTGGCCTAACTATTCTTTTGTTCCAGTTTCTGGTTTTTGAATAAGAATGCTAAATGTAATAATGCATAACCTATTGTAGAATGTATCACATCCAAAAATGTAGTTAGCCGAAAAATGTCTAAAGAACCCCCCAGAAGTTCATCAAAGGTAATACCAATTACAATTTCTATAATACCCTGGAGTTGTAAACATAATAATACACTTGTATTATAATTTGGTGTTCTTTTTTCTGATTACAAAGCGAATATACATTCATAGTTGAAAAATTAGACAATACCGCCCTCCCAAAAGAGAAGCGAAATCCACCTGAAATAGTAGTAGTTAATATTTTGACATATTTTCTTTCTGTTTCTCTGGCTAATACATTTCAAACCAAGTTGAAGCAATACAAAAAGTCAGAGTCTTAAATACTGTTATATACCTAAGCTGACACATTGATATTTTCTCATATTGTCAAAAGATCTTCCAAAATACCATTTTTTTTGTTGGCACAGCGTTTCCTCATGTGGGTGTCCCCACATTTAAACATTTGAGTTATTTTTAATTTTTTCCAGGTATGAAGAAGAATGTGATAAATATCTCAGCATACAACTGTGTTCACATCTCTTATTATTTCCCTGGGGGGAAATGTTAGCAGTGGTTTTGTTAGAAGCAGCAGTATGGGTCCTGTCGGCGTTTTTTTTTTTTTTAAAGATTTTATTTATTTATCCTCAGAGGGGAAGGGAAGGAGAGAGGGAGAGAAATATCAATGTATGGTTGCTTCCTGTGCATTCCTTGCTGGGAACTGGCCTGCAACCCAGGCATGTGCCCTGACTGGGAATCGAACCGTGATCTCTTGGTTCACAGGCCTGTGCTTAATCCACTAAGCTACACCAGCCAGGGCTCCTGTCGGCGTTTTGGTACATGTTGCTGAATTGTTTTTGCACAATGGTCCCCACCTATCCTGCCGCGGACAGTTTACTGGGCATCTTTCCCTAATTACATGCTGACCGTCATGTTCAAAAACATTTTGCCATTTGTCTGGGGAAAATGTCTGGTTGATTTAATTTGCATTTTTAACATGCCCGTCGCGGTTTCTATTTCATGTTTGTTCGTATCCGGGTTCCCGCTTGTCTGCAATGATTAGACATCCACCCCTTCTTTCTCGTGGTGAAAACTTTTTTCATGTAACTTCTAATGCATTTGCAGTGGTGCAAAAACTTTTCCTTGATCCCATGTAGGCTTTGGGCTGTGCCCTGAAGACTAAACAAGAGCATTTTTGGAAACTGCAGACTGAGAAATGCTGAAACTCTTAGGGCAAGATGTCCAGAACCTGTCGGATTCGGGTGTCCATTACAGCGCAGGCCATTGTCTCGTGGGGGAGGCGTAACTTCAGCCCACAGGTTCCTAAAGATTTGTGTTGACTTTTGGAAGACCTCAGGGTGACCTTCAAAAGGTCACGATCATAGCCAGCACACCTGTTTTCGTGGTGGAGATTGTTACTTGATTTCCACACAAGCCATGCCAACCACATGTAGGATACAGAGAGTTAGGGCCTCTATAAGGACGACGTAGGCAACATTATCTCTGTCAAAGGTTTTAGGAATATTTGGATTTTTTGGGGGGCTTTATTTATTTATTTGACTTAAAGTAGCAGGGCTCAGTACTTGGGAGTTTTCTAAATTGGTTAGGGTTATGCTGGGAACCACCCTGCCTGGTTTCAGAAGCAGTAACCCTCCCTCCAACCCCCCATGGCTAAAACTGAGTAAAAGGATCTTGTGAAACCGGAAAAGACACCGGAGTTCGGGCTGTCTGCCACTACCAAACACTGATAGCGCTTGAATCGTTATGGCCATTTTAGTCAGATGGCCGGCGATCTGAGAAGATGGCAGGTTCATACCCTAACAGACTATCTTGTCTTTTCTTTCCAGGACAAGGTTTTTAGAGCAGGGAATAAACAAGGTGTGGTGAGGGGTTTTGAAATTCAGAGAGGGTCAGGCAGAAGAAGCTGCAACATTCCTGTCCTGGGTGGTTAGCTCTTCCCAGGGGCAGGTGGTCATTTGTCCTCCCCCCGAAACACAATGGCCTGGATGCCTCCACTCGTCCCCAGGCAGTAATCGGTAATCTTTAGCAGTGCCCCAGGAAGTCGGCTGTCTTCCCAGGAGGCAGGGTGGGCCTTTTCTATCTGTAGTTCCTGAAACAAAAGCTTTAACATATACATTACTTGCTAGGCTTATAACTTTTTACCTTAAACTAAAATTTTCCAACTCTT
>CM052546.1:85234533-85253658 GCA_028533065.1 Trachops cirrhosus | reverse complement strand
TTTCTGATGAATATTTTCACACCTAGGAAAGTCTCAGAGAGATTGCATTTGCTTGGTCTCGGGGAGGGACACCTTCCAGATGACTTGCTTAAGCAATTAAAGCGGCTTGTTAGTCAGAGGCCGGGACGGCCGAGGACAGCTGGAGAGCTCTTCTTTGCAAGCAGCTCTGGTTAACATCAGCCGAGAGAGCTCTCTGTAAACACATGAATAATTGATCGCCCGGCGCTCACATAGCTACCGAGGATCTGAGCCCGTATGACTCATTCGCGAGCCATTCCTGTCGTCTGGATGCCATAACATTGGAGGAATGATGACCGTTTCTTGGAGATTCTTCTGTGGCTAGAGTTGCCAAGACCGAGGCTGTAATGGTTTGTTATGATGACCTTTGTCATTCCATTAGGCTCAATTGCTTTAAAAAATGATGTGTGCATACTTTCGGAACGTTTTCACCCTTTACGTTGACCTGACATCATGGTTTATATTACAAAATGTATTAATGACAGAGGAGTGTTTTCATGTCCCAGGGACAAATTTTAACAAGCATAATCTGCCCTTAGTCATCATAAATATAAATGTATTGGTCAAACAGATCTCGTTAATGTGGCCGAGATAAATGCAAGTCTATATTTTAAGGCAGTTGAAGTCCTAGAAAATGTATTGGGAGCTTTTTGTGGGGCTAAGCGATCTGGTGTACCTGCGCTGAGAAGACTGAGAAAATTAACGGTTCCCCCTCCGGTTTCATGTTGGACACATTTAAACGTCTTGAGGATGTCGAGTAAGATTGTTCACATAGTTTCTGGATGCTGTTAATGCTTGGGTGGGGGTGGTGAATCTTAGTTCTTAAAGCTGTATTCTTCTCATTCTGCTGACAAGATAAAGATTTTTGAAAAGGGACAAAACGTTGATTTCAGGTCTTCACCGTGTGTTGCTCAACACAGGGGGTTTCTTGAGCTCCACCCCCTCTTAGAGTTTTAATTATATGAATCCCACCCCACCCCACTCCGGTGCCCACATTGTGTTTCCGGTGGAAGCATCCCTTTTCCTCGGCTGTTTCTGACATTTTGCATCCTTCCAGTGGGCAGCCCGCGTGCTGGCAGACGCTGCCCCGGGCGTGAGCTGCAGGACCGTTCCAACACTCCGTCTTCCCCCTCGTGGCGTCACCCTCAGAAGTGTTGGCCTTTCTTCCCGGTGGCCACATTTTAAGCTTCTCAGGCAGGATAGAGATCCCTGTTTCAGAAACGCTTGCTAGTTGTGTTTTCACTCTGAACCGTGAAACGGCGTTGAAGGCAGCAGTGCCTCAACGGCCAGTCTCTGAGAAGGCAGGCTCTTTACAGGGGCGAGTTCACCCCCCCCCCAGGACATGGTAAACGGGGCCACGGTTAACCGTGTGGATCGTGGTCACCTGGCCATGACTGAGGGGCGCGTCAAAGACAGCCAGGGACCTTCTTGCCTTAGAAGAATCTTCCCTTCTCAATCCTCTGTGGCCTCTGCCGGGATCACACACGGGGCTTTAGAAACGGGATTCTGCCTGGAACATCTCTGGGACTAGAGATTGGATTATTTTTGAAATGTTATTGGTGTGAGGACAGTGCTGTGATACTCTGGGTGTTTGAAATTTTTTGATCTGTCCCCAAAGCGAGGCACATACAACTACGTCCGTGGCAGCACCATTCGCCACGGCCCAGGGAAGCCGCCCAAGTGTCCACCGGCAGAAGAGCAAGTGGACGAAACGTGGCAGATGCGCCACGGAATGGTATTCAGCCTTAAAAAGGGAGGGAACTGTGATGCACATTACAGCGTGGATGCCCTCTGAAGGCACTGTGCTGAGTGCAATAAGCCAGTCACAAAAAGACAACTTTGTAGATTCCGCGCAGATTCGAGGTGCCTGGAGCAGTCAGATTCATGGCGACAGGAAGTGGGATGGGATGGCGGCTGCCAGGGACTGGGGGGCGGGGGGCTGGGGCTTCCTGTTTAATATGGGGACAGAGTTTGAGTTTTGCAAGAAAAGGAAGAGTTCTGGAAGTGGACGGTGGTGGTCGCACAATAATGTGGATGTGCTGGATACTCTGGACGTGCACTTAAAAATGGTTACAAGGGTAAATTTTAAGTTTTTTTTTACCACAATTAAAAAATAATAATAGAGAAGGAAATAAAACTAGACATCTCAGAGACCTGGAGGTGAATTCACCCAAACTCTAAAGCCCCTTCCTGTGGCTCAGGCCACAGATACTGAAAAAAAAACCCAACCAAACCCCACCCCCACCCAGAACATCAAGAACTCTTCTTGCCGAGCCTCACAAGGGTAAGACATTGAAATGTGACGTTTTTGAACTTAACCTTGACAGAGGGAGGGTGAGATTTTAACTTCAGGCTTTAACGTCTTGTTTTAACTCCTTCAAACCTTGTAAGGGGATGTCATTTCAGAGCTGGGACTCCCTGGCAATCTGAAGTTCTGAAGGGGGTTAAGTTCAAGTGCAGACCGTCTTCTTCTCAGGGTGACCTTGTGATTCACTGGGTTTCAATGCCTAACCTCTGATAGGTTTTGTCAACCAACGTGACTAGAAATAATCTGATTTGGAAACTACGAGCGGATCTACATTTTTCTCCTGGACTACGGAAAGGCCTTGAAGACAGCAATGTACCATACCGACCCATCTTAGAAATTCCATTGCTTCTGTATTCGTAAACCACATTCTTCAGCCTAGCTTTTGTCAGTAATAAAACAGATATTTTGAGCTCAAAAAAATAAGTGGGTAGGACTTTTTAAAAAATCTAAAGCCACGTCCACGTTTGAACTGTGCCTTGCATGCCCGCGGACACGACCATGAAGTCTGCCGAAGGCTTTCAGGGTCTGCCTGTGGTTTGAGCTCCCCGACAGTCCAGGGAGGTGGGGTGGTGTAAACCCCTCTGTGAGCTGCTCCAGAGTGATGATCCCACGGTTCCCTAACTGCATGACTCCTGTCCGTGAGGTTTGATAAAGCTAAGTAACGTGTCCAGGTTAAAGGCAATGGGCTAGAATTAGAACTCAAAGCTTTTGACTTCTGGCCATAGCTGCAAAGCAATTGACCTTGCCAATAAGTTGGCAAGCATTAATTCAGGCCCTGGCTGGGTAGCTCAGTCGGTTAGAGCATCATCCCGCTAGGCCAAGGGTGTGGGTTTGATATCCAGTCAGGGCCCGTACCAGCAGCAACCAGTGAATGCATAAACGAGTGGAACAGCTAACCGATGTTTCTATCTTTCTCAAATCAATAAATAAAAACTTTCAAAAAAGTTAATTCAAAGAGTGGCACCATCTTTCACTCTGGTTTAGTCCAACAATCTTGTTTTGAAACCTTTGGTTATGACTCCGTGGAGGGAACTTTGAGGCTGGTGTGTGTTCGCTGTGCTGTGTATGAGGCTCGCCTGGGAACCATGTTTCAAGGGGGTGTTTCTGTATCTGACACCCAGCCATCCCGGAGCGGGTCTGCAGCGAGACCCAAGGGTTCCCACTTTTTATAAGGACCCAGCTGTTCTAAACGCTCACCTGATTTTCCGTAGGTCAAGTTCACACACACACATTCTTACCCCAATTTAATGTTGACATTCTCTTTAATGATGTGGAAATACTGGCGTGACAAATCCTGGCTTTCTTAGAAAAACAGATCATGCTCGAGTACATCTTGGTTAAGCACAGATAGGCCCATTTCGGGTGATGGGTTCACACTGATCCAAACTCCTGTCCCCGACCCCTCGGGGGTCCTCAGGACTCTTTAGAGGCCCAAGCAACTGAGCCAACTACCCCATCATTAGCTAATCCTGAGTCAATTAGCCAGGAAGAGGCCAGGCTTGGGGCTTAACAGCTGTGTACAAATTTGTTCCAAATGCCTGTGTGTGTGTGGCGGTGGCGGGGGAGGGGGATTGCGGTGGATAAATGAGAAAGGATGCTTTGTAAGAAATTTGCTTCTTTAAAAATCAATTAGTATCTTCTAATGGCCCCACCAATAAGAAGCTCAGAATACAGCATTAACAACGTAAAGAACATGAGAGCCAGTGGTGTGGTTTTTTGTGTTTTGTTTTATTTTCAAGACAAGGTCAGGATTTGGAAAGCTGGTGAATGATGGCCTCGCTCTCTAAGAGCCCAGGGAGACTCTTTGTGCCAACTGGTTTTTCTCTCTTCCCACCTCCCGGCCAAGCTTCAGAGGAAAATCTTTGTATGTGAACTGGAAAAGATGAATTTCAAGCCTCATTGAGAGCTTTAAAACTCTAAATCCTTCTCAAAAATAACCTGTCTCTCAGGAATCTTCGGGCCCAAAGAATTATAAAGCTATTCCTTGGACAGTGGAATGGCCGCATTATTAACTAGGATTCCTTTGGTCTCTGAATAGAAGGATGTCATCAATCTGGAAGTATTTGTTCTGGTTTGTGACGAAGCAAAACTGTATAATATTAAATCAGATGCTGTTATAAACATATGAAACGGCACATTTTTTCCCACTTGGGGCACTGTGGCAGGAAGTTTCTGGGAATGTAAAAAAAAAATGTTTTTATAGCCTTGGATACCGAGTCGGGTTTTAGCTCGGTCTTCTTCTTTCTGAGCATGATGCTAAATAAAAGTTCTTCTGTTGAGCCCGGTGGCTCCCAGCGAGTGTGCAAAGCCAAGCAGAGGTGAACTTAGTCCTTTGCAGGCTGTTCTGTGGGGTGAAGCTGGAGACTGGGCAGTGTGTGTGTCTGCGGGGTGGAGGGTCCTAGCGCCCTGGGGTGTTTGGGCTGGAAGAAATCTTGGACACAAGCCAGTTCACCAACTCCCCTATCACCCGGGTCAGGCTGGTGGTCCCGGGTAATGACAACCCTGACGCTGGGGGAAAGCTTCATGCTTTTCCCTGGTGAGCTGACTGTCTTCTTGGCCCACAGTTTCCCGCCCCCGAGTGACGGTGATGCCGCCTTGTGGCGCAGTGACGAGAAAGGGACAACAGAGAGGCCATAACGTACGGAGTGCTAAAAAGTGATTACATTTTCCCTTGTGTTGGCGCTGATGGGTGACTATTTTCTGTATGATTTACACATAATTCATTTTTATAATTAAGAAAAAGTTATAGTTCAGACCATGGCCTGAGAATGCTTGCGTGTGTGACGATCACCCTTTGGAAAGGTGGTTGAGTTCTGCGGGTTGTGTAAAGCCGCACTGTCACGTGGTAGCTGGTAGCCACGGGTGGGGGGGCGGCGCTGAAACGTGGCTGGTCCGGAGCGAGATATGCTGTGTGTGTGAAATACACACCACATCTCAAAGGCTTGTACCATTATTTTGCTCATGATGACATGTTGAAATGATACCGATTTAAATAAATTGGGCTAAAGAAGTCTTAGAATTGATTTCATCTGTTCCTTTTTATCTTTTGAACATGGCTACGGGAAAGTCTACAATTGCAGCGTGGGTGTTGTATAAGGGAGAGAGGCTTAGCCGCCTTCTTGTCGAGGATGGAAAAGGCTCTCGGGCCCGGAGAGCATACAGGTGGCTAAGGCATCGTCACCTACCTGGTGGCACCTAGGCATGGGTATGAGGAAGGAGAGTGACTACTTTGTGCGGTGTCCTTCTGGGGTGACAAAAACATCCTGGATCTGGATGGTGGTGGTGGTGGTCGTGCAATATTGCAAATACACGGAATGTCACTAACGGTACATTTCATGTCACGTGTATTTTACCGCAGTGAGGAATCAGACGTGGCATCTGTGGCTCACATTCCACTTCTGCTGCCTGATGCCTGTTTGCAGCAGAGAAGGTGAGTGTGTGGCCGGGAGCAGGTAGAATGCTTTCCTCTCCCTCTTTGGGCAAAATGTTAACATGGGGTTCAGTTTCCCTGAAGCCTGGCAGCCCCCCTGGAGGGCTTTGTGGGGCCCAGTTACCTCACAATGCCTCCTCTTCTTTATCTCATTCCCTGCACCCCCCCACCCCGCAACTTAGCATTCTGCCCGCTGCTAAGTTTCTCAGGTAACTCCTTCCCCCCAAATTCCTCACAGTGTATGTGGTGTGAAGGAGGTAGGGGTCTTGGGAGCTGAAAATAAAATAGTGCACCCAGGTCAGCCTCAGCACACCGCCTGCCTCCCAGATCCAGTTGAAGAAGAAAAATTAAAGTCTCCTCCGTGCCTCGGTGGAATCTGGCTTCTTCAGCGTAAACCCCACGAGGCAAAATCGGTCTTGGGTGAGGATGGGGTCAGGACAGTGGCTGCGGGGGGCTGGGGTGGGGAGGAGGCCGCAGTGGCCGGGTTGGGACCTAAGAAAGGGCTTCCAGCCCTGGCTGGTGTAGCTTAGTGGGTTAAGCACGGGCCTGTGAACCAAGAGATCACGGTTCGATTCCCAGTCAGGGCACATGCCTGGGTTGCACAGTTCCCAGCAGGGAATGCACAGGAAGCAACCATACATTGATATTTCTCTCCCTCTCTCCTTCCCTTCCCCTCTGAAGATAAATAAATAAATCTTTAAAAAAAAAAAAAAGAAAGGGCTTCCAGCCCTGGCTGCTGTGGCTCAGTTGGTTGGAGGGTCGTCCCACAACCCGAGAGTTTGTGGGTTCGATTCCTGGTCGGGGCACAACCTAGGCTGCGGGTTCGATCTTGGTTGGGGCGCATGCGAGAAGGCAGCAGATCGATGTTTCTGGGTTTCTCTCCTCTCTCTCTGAAATCGATGACTATAATCTCAGGGGAGGATTTTTTTTAAAAAGAAGAAGAAAGGGCTCTGGCGGCGGGAGACATCCCGTTACTGGTTTGTGCCGATGACCCCCGTGTGTCCATGTGGCGAAAGTTCAGTGAGCGGGTGCCTGGTGTGCTTGTCCGAACGCACCGCAGGTACGTTTCTGAGTGCGCGCCGACAGTGCCGTGGGGTGGCGGCCCGACCTGTGAGGATGGCCACCAGGGGGCGACAGGCGCCCGGTCCCCTTCCTGTGGGACCTTGGTCTACAAGGCCTGCCAAGGCCTCTGCGGGTCCCTCCCTGCAATCCTCACACTAGAGGGTGGTGAGTGAGCGACCCGCCTTGGAAAATTAATCCTGGGACCTTATCTCCCATCTGTCCCTTTGGAGAAACTGTGCACTTAAAACACCAGAGGGGTTGCTTACACCCAAGAGGCTGGGTCAGCTGTGGGTGTAAGTGAAACACCTAAGGACAGTCACCGTCTTGGGGAGTTCAGAATTCTTCGCTTGCTGTCAGTAGACACCCCCAAGGAGAGGAGTGACGGCTGGGGAGGGACCGGGCTCCGCGGTTATCACCCGCGGAAATCCTGTGCGGTGGTGGATGCAGCGCTCCGCCAAGTCTGCTGCAGCGATTAGGGGGAGCGCAGAGGGGCTGGCACGCTCATGTGGGAGGCTGGGAGCCGGAAAGCGGCCGGGAAACCAGAGGCAGGGCGCCTGAGGTCGGAGGAGCCTAAGCGGACACGGGGGAGGAAAAATAAATGAGATAGGCCCTTTCGTAGGCTTCCTCCCTTATTGCCCCTTTGTGTTCTGCTCAGCACTGAGGTCCCCCTGAAATCGCCTCTTCTGGGGACAACAGCCTGGAGGCTGGTTTTGAAAACCAGGCCTGGCTCCTGGTTCCCAGCCCTTGGCAGTGAACTTGCAGTGGTCTGCTTTCCACAAGTCCCCACCTCTACCGGTGCCAAGAGTCCAGGTACACGCCCAGCACCACCACACGCTGCAGAGGCCAAATGTTGGGGTCACTGTCGGGTCAAGAGAACTTAATAAGGGTGGTCGGCCTGTGGACAGGTCCACGTGGATGAGACTATGATGAGACTGGACCCACACAAGTGTCCTGCCAGAGGGCAGTGCTCCAGGTTCCAGTGCCAAGGGCAGCCAGTTCCCTCAGAGAGACGTAAGACCTCAGAGCTGGGCAAGGAGGCGCAAGAGGGTGGGTGGCAGGGAAAGCAGCCCGTCTGCTCCCAGCTCTGGCCGGGTGACGGGGGACAGGGTTCCTAAACTTCCTGGGCCTCCTTCCAGACACCCGTATGATAGGGATGATGATAACGCAGCGTGGACCCTACGGTGATGATAGTGCCCCAGGTACGTGTGACGCTCGGCTGGTACGGGTGTTAAAACCCGGGGCCACTCTCGCTATTCGGGGCTCCCGCAGCGCCCTCTAATGGCCCGTGCAAAGCAAATGCTGAACAATGTTTTCACTTCTTGCCTTGTTTTTTAATGCAAAAATCCTCTTCGGATGTATTAAGGTTACCGAACTCAGGTTAATGTAGGTCTTCCCTGAAAGCAAAGGTGTGGTTGTTCCGTCATAAGGTGTATAAATGTGGCCGCACTAGGCTGTACCCCTGAAACTGATATAATGTGGTATGCCAACTATAGTTTAATTTAAAAAACTTAAATTAAAAAAATAACAAAGGTAGCCCTGGCCAGGTGGCTGCATTGGCTGGGGCATCATCCCATACACCAAAAGGTTGCAGGTTTGATTCCCGGTCAGGGCACGTACAGGAGGCAGCTGATCAAGTCTCTGTCACATCGATGTTTCTCTCTCTCTCTCTCAAATCCATAAATGTATTCTCAGGCAAAGATAAAAAAGGCATGATGCAGACTTTCAAAAAGCGGGGGATACCTGTATTTGCAGAGTGGCGCGTGCTGCGAAGCAGAAGTGCAGGTGTCAGAGTGACATTTCACCCGAGCCCTGAAGGGTGACGCCCCAGCCCAGGGAAGGGGGTGCTGGTGGCTGGGGCGGGGAAATCGTGGCAGCACAGGGAACACACACCCGTACCTACTCCCACCCCAACCCAATCCTACTGGCCCCAGAGCCTTCTTCCTCCGGAAGGATGCAGATGGGGTTTCTCGACTAGGCACAGAGAGGCCACGCTCGCTGTGAAACCATCCCCATTTGTGTATTTTTGTATTATGCTCGGAATCTTTGCCCATTCCTATTGGCTACCCCCTCTGTACCCCTGACGTGACCGGCCAAAACAGAAACCCTAGGAGAAAAACACACTCGCAGGGTTTGGTATAGTTACTATGACTCAGATCTGAAGACTAGAATTTAATGGAGGGTTTCCTAACAGTCCTTAGGGACTTGAAGAGCTTTTTTCCCACCAGCCATGAAGTAGGGTTATAAAAACACATTTGTTTCTTAGAAAAATAAAAGAACCCCCCGGACCTCAAAGTTCTGATTGTTCTAAAAGCTGAGCACGTGTTCCAAATTGCCCTGTCGTCTCCTCACACCTGCCTTTTCTCCTGCCTTCTCTTTACTTCTCTGGTGTAATACGCAACAGAGAGAAGCAGTTGACCTTGCTCCTGACCTTGCTGTGTGGTTTCGGCCAAGACCCTTCCCCTCTCTGAGCCTCAGTTTCTCCACCTGTGAAGGGTGGGGATGAATCTCAGGGATCAGCTTACCTTCCTTGGTTCTCCGGAGAGGACCAGAGCAAACGGCACTTCGCTCCCCACTCCCGAGTCTGTCGACTGAAACTCTCCTTCCTCAGGCGACAAGGCCTTGTCCTCAGCAATCACCTTGGTGAAGCCAGTTGAGGTGTCGATAAGGGTCTCTTCTCCCCCAGGCCAGCCTCCCTCTCCACCTTGCCATGCTGCACTTCTAGAGGGCTTTCGAACTCCAGAGATCCCTCCCCAGTTTTCCCAGGTCCACCTGCAGCTCCCCAAGCATCTCCACTCCTGTGAACATCCAGACCAAGAAGTCAATGCCTCCAGGGTCCGAGTCTGTAGGGAAGAAGTCTCGAAGAGGTGCCCAGGCCCACGCAGTATGACAGGGAGGGGTTCAGCCACCTCTGGGCTTGTGCTCGGTCCATGGGGAGTGCTGGAGAAGAAGAAAGTCCAGAATAATGATGTTTGCTGAGCTTGCCCTATTAGTTCTGCTTCTGGGGATGGATAGCAGGAAGTCCCTTTATCATTTTCGCTCGATTTATACTTCCTTTCCACCTGCTGGACTCCCTCTTAATTCCCGGTGTCTGCAATGTATTCTTAGTTTTGCTGGATGAACTGAATCTGTGAAACTGCCCTGTGTACTGTCCCGAGTGATCTGTAGAACTGTGAGTTTCGAGTCGAAAATCCACTTGAACTTGGCACTCATTGCCCACCCCACTCGGGGGGCCCTTGTTACCGTCCTTCTCAATAGTGTCTGGTGGACACGTCAGGACCTTCGGGAGAATGTAGGTCCTTTCCACTGCACTCACCCCGATCCCAATACGCAGACCCATCGAACCAACAGTGGAGCAAAAGTGTGCTCACGTGAAGTCTGGAATGATCTCCCAGTAACATCCTGCCCCTGGGTTTCTGCTGGGCCTGAAGCGAGGTCTAATCAGCGCTATTGTACACCATGTAAAGAAAAAGGAACTTAAAGCATTTTAACAAATCTTAGCCCAAATTACTCTCTTTTTGTCGGGCGTCAGCAGCTCCGGATCCAACTAATGAGACCTATATTTTCCCACAGACAGTCTAGGGTGCAAAACACATGGTCCGTGCTTTTGTGGGGGCGGGAGGGGAGGGAAGAAGAAATAATAAAAATAAGATATTGTGTGAGCTTTGAAGTGCCGAGGGCACAATGGTGGTTGTCTTTGTTGAACAGCGGATTTTCCTCCCGCCACTCAGCTAGATCCTTATCAAACATCTCCGAGCAGGAGACAATGAAAATGACCCAGCGGGAACTGAAGAGCAGATGACGAATGTGCTGTGAAAGGAGACTGGGTCTTCATTGAAAACAAACGGCCTGAAGCAGCGAGCGGGGCATGCTTTATCTTCTATCTTCGGCACCGTTTTCAGAGCTGGGATCCAGCGCTGTTTTCCCTAGAAAATGAATGGAGTGCCAGGGAGGCAGCCTGGCCCTCTTCTCTGGCCCTTCCCTTGTACCGCGTCGCCCTGCCAGGCAGGTCACCATCAATATCCCTGCGTGAGAGGCAGGGCCGGGAGGTGAGGCAGTCCTGGGCCCTGACTATGTGGGGGTCATGTGGCTGTGGATGGGGAGCAGCTGTCCTCAGAGTCTCTCCTGAGTTCAGAGGTGAAGGTGTGAGCAGGGAGGGAGGGGTACTGAGCGAAAAGAAGTTCCCGGTCTAGGGGGTGGTGTTTCCTGGGACCCCATGAGCGTTCTGAGGGCAGGAATCTGTCTTCTACCTCTTGATTGCATGGCATCTATTAGACACACGTGTGCCCAGGAAAATCAACGTTCAATTGCTTGATGGATGAATAGTATAGACAGCTCCTGGGGTGGGCGTCTTCCAAGCAAGGCCAGGGACCCAGGGATCTCGGCTGACTTGATCTACCAAGAAGGAGGGACCAAGGGACTCTATAAGGTCATTACTGTTTTGGGGATTCCACAATTAGCTCCTGATAGCGGTTCTGTTCAAGTCAATTAACATTCAGTCAAGTCAATACTTCTTCATCATCGATTATGTGGAAGGTAATGGACAAGGCCTTGGTGGGTTGCAGAAATGAGTTAGTCACGGCTTCTGTCCTCACAAGCAAAAGATGGAATGGGAGAGAAAGAGATGCACATAACTTCCTACAGTCCAGGTGTCTGTGAATATGAGAGGTGTCATCTTAGAAATCTAATCAAAGACCCGAGGCCACGGAAAAGGGAGTGATGGATTCCAGTTTGGGAATTGGGGGTGGGGTGATGATAATGATGATAATAATACAAACTAATGCTACTGTGTGCCATGTGAGTGGTAAGTGCTTCACTTGGACTGTTTTATTTTATCCTTATACTAACTGTGTACAATAAGCGCTAATGCTGTTTTCATTTTGCTCATGATAAGATAGAAGCAGAGAGAATGTAAGTAATTCCCAGCAAGCAGCAGAGTCGGAATCGAAGCTGGCAGTTGATATAATGTAGGCTAAGTCTGAAAGAAAATGAACACATTTAGTGCACGTGGTATAACCCAGTCTCTGGGCAAGGTGTCTCACATAGATAATCCATTTACTTCTCACAGTGACTCTGAACGCTGTATTTTCCCCCCCAGTTTATAACTCTGGGACTCAAAGGGTTTAAATGACTTGACAGAGTGACATGCTAATGAATATCAAAAAGGGCATTCAAAACCAGGCAGGGGTGGTCTCCAGTATGTCACTTCCCCCCGCTGTCCACAATGCTGCCTCAAGAAGCAAGAGGCTGGTGGCTCGTCAGGGCCTCAGAAATCCCAGGAAGGGCGATCACACCCAGCTGAAGGCAACGGGGGTCTCAGTCACGGACCCCGGAAAACCTTCCAGCCCACTGTGGGCCTGCCCCACAGAGGGACTCTCACCTGTGGCGGACCTGCGTCAGCAGCAGACTTCAGAGAGAGCTTCTGGCCTTCTAGAACTGGTCGAGCTGTCCACCGGGCGGTTGCACTAGCCAACTAACGCTGTGTAACAAATTAGCACACACTCCGTGGCTTGAAACAATACCCACTGCTATCTCACAGTGTCCGCCGCCAGGTGTCGGGCACGGCCTAGCTGGGTCCTCTGCTCAGGGCCTCACGGGCTACTGGATGCTGGCCTGCCAGGTTCCCATCCGGAGCTCAGGCTCTGCTTCCAAGCTCACCCCCACTGTTGGCAGAATGCGCTCGGTTCCTTGTAGGGGTGGGACCTCTCAACTCCAAGATGCTGCCCCTCTCCAGAGCCTGCTCACACCATGGCTATTTGCTTCTTTAAGGCCAATAGGAGAATGTCTCTTTCCTGGGCAAGGGCCTAGTCTTCCTTGTGAGGTCTTCTACTTGATTAAGTAAGATCCAGTCAAGATCATCTCCCTTCGGATTAACTCAAAACTAGCTGATTTGGGATCTCAATTACACCTGCAAAATCCCTTCATCTTTGCTGTAGAAGGTGACCCAATCACGAGTGATGTCCTACCCCGTTTACAGGCTCTGTCCCTACTCAGGGGGCGGGGATGGTAAAGGACATGTGTACCTGAGGAGTGGGACTTGGAACTAGGATTCTGCCTGCCACGGGGAACTCATTCCTGATGCCTGTGGAGGTGTTGGCCACCTTTGGGTTCAGATAGGACCCCATCATGTAGGCCAGGCCCCGGGGCAGAGGGTGTGTGTGAGCTGCGTGCACTTGGAATTGTACGTCTCCATTTCCTCTTGCGCAAGGCCCCTCCACCACCCACTGGTCACTTTTGGCCATGGGTCAGCATTTCCGATGGAAGATTTCATGGGAAAAAGATGACATGTATGTCTGAAGTTGATATGGTGATGAGCTTTGGAGATTAGCTTTTAATTATCTCTGCTTCCCCTCTCCCCCATCATCGTGGACAGTCAAGACTTAGTTGTTCATATTATTTATTGAAACAGCTACAGAGGAAAAGGCCAAGGTCAACGCCAAATAATGGGAAGGAAGCAACACGCCTGAGGACATCCAAATGTTAATGGATGGAATCAGCTTCTAGGCCTGAAGATTTTTATCTTCAAACAGCCTTGGGGAACTTCACTTACTTCAGCCAAGCAACTCTTAGAAGTGGAATTTGATGGCTTGTTCGAGGACTGTCTTTCGGCATTCCACCTTAGAGTTTCTTTGGTTTGGTTTAGTTCACTTTACCATTTTCACGTGCAGACATTTAGCCCAAAATCCTACTGCTCCAGGAAAGAAGGCTGAGCCTGCGATACTAAAGCAAATTTGTAAGAAAGCCATTTAGGGATTTCGGTCTCATTTAAAAATGTCCAACCTTTCCATATCCTTAGGCAGTTCATGCAGTAGTGCTGCCAAAGCAGAGACAACTTTGATGGTGAACCAGCTTTTATTAAACAAAAAACAGAACAAAAAACAAAACGAAAAAAGCCACCGTTCTGATCGATCGCTGATCTTTACGAGGTCCACAAGACTGAAGAGAAGTTTATTCCTACCACCCCCCACTGCTTCAGTGATCACCTCTGCGCAGAACACCACCAACTGCCCTGACTGGCGTGGCTCAGCTGGTTGGGAGTCGTCCTGCAAACCAAAAAGTTGCCAGTTCGATCCCCGGTCAGGGCCCATCCCTGGGTTGTGGGTTCAGTTCCTGGTTGGGGTAACTGATGTTTCTCTCCCTCCCTTTCCTTCTTCCTAAAAAGAAATAAAAATAAAATCTTTAAAAAAAGAACATAATCAACTCACAACGCCTCGGTTCCTACAGCTGCGTGAGAAAGGATTTAACTAGATCAGCAGGACAGAGAAATTTTTATGGACTTGACATCTGGGCCCAGACTGGGACCAAGGTGAGCCTGGAATATTCTTTCAGATCCCCTCCTCTACAGCCAGCCAGTCCAAAGAGCCTCAGCCTTGAAGACGGCGGCGATTTTAAATATCTTCTTGTAATGAAGATGCTTATAAATATTACAAGAGATTTATCACTTCAGTGTGAAATTCTCTGATACCAACAGGGAGTTTTCAAACACAACTGGTAATAAGAAGCATATGGTCAGAGATTCAAGTTACTGCCTTTTTTTTTTTTAATTGTTGTCTGCCAAGGACAATATATTTTTTCCCCCTTCTTCAAAATAAACATTGTGGAGGAATGTGCCTCAGCAAATGGCTGGGGTTCTATTATATTTCATGCAGCTTTCTAAACAATTTCCAACCCTGGGCTGGCCTGGTGCCAAACAGAAGGCAACCAACAATAGCAAAATCCCATTAAAGTCGAGAAGGTTCCTTCCTGAGGTGAGCCAGGCCAGAAATAGTCATCTTGGCTTATTCTCCAGTTTGGCACCAGGGACTAATAATGCACAGTCTCTTAATGGAAATTATCTAATTTCATCCAAGAGCTCCTCCAGAGACAGCCGGGCTGACGCACTAACAGTCAATATAACAACATTCTTCTCGAAGTGCAGGACAATGGGCCTTTGGAGAGACTGATGGACCACGTCAGACGCCGGACAAACACGAGAGTAAAAATAGGCAGAGAGGCATGGACCTGACCACCTAATTTCTCAGGAGGGAGGCCCACGGAGGAGGGCTGGTTCCCAGCGCTTGTTGGGAATAACTTCATCAGACCCGCAGGGAGAAGAATTGTGGCGAGAAAACGGAAGGGGAGTGGGAGAGAGAGAAGGAAAAGACTCGACAGTGGGAGGGAGAATGGCGGAAAGAGGAAGGAAGTGGTAAAGGAAAGAGAGAAGAGTTCGGGCTCCCTCTGTGATACGAATAAGCATTCGGCAACTGTACGTGGTCGCTTAATATGACTCCCGAGCTGGGTGCGATTCCCATGAAGATCATGGGGTGTTTTCCAAGTGCTCTTTGCAAGGAACAGCCAGCAGGAAAGAATGCCCCATTTAGAGACAGAAAGGCCCCGTTTAAAAGTAGCAATTCTACTTAAAATATTTCCATTAAAAGTGCTATTTCCATTACTTAAATGTTCTTTATTAAAATAACTTTATGCTTTCCAGGTATCAACAAATATTGAAATATATACAGGAAAAGGAAATCTGAATAATATACATAAAAATATTTGGAGTTCTGTGAAATTTATGTGTGTATATATATATATATATATATATGTGAGTTCTATAATACTGTATTGTAGAATATTTCTATAACTATTTTCTATCTATCTAACCTGTAAACTATCCCAATAGCACTTTGCTAAGACCAACGAGATTGCCCTGAAATACACTCCTGATTTTATGCTTTTCAAGTTGTTACTTGTTTCATAAATATTTTAACTGCATCTAAATTGTAAGCTCCCCAAGGGGAGGAGCTGGCTTGTGTCTATAAAGATTATCCACCCTAGGATAGTATCAGTGAAAACTGGCAGCTGATTGATTGATCAATTAATTGATTGAGTCCCAGAGTCTTGAAATGTCAGAAAGTCCCATGTGTGGGCATTTTAAGGACTGACCCCAGCCAACTTCTCCAGGATGGGTTAAGTCAAGGCTCCAACCTGTGTCAGCATGTCCACATCCACCACTTCCTCCCCTCCTACCAACAAGCTAGAAGACAGTGGTCCTTGAGTACAAAGGGGCTTCCCTAGACCACCAGGCCGAGGGGGGCAGATCAGAAGAAACGCTCTTTGGGTCTAAGTGAGGATGTGCATCTCCAGACTGCATTCACAGCACAGGGGCCGACGGAGACGGACTCGGATGGCGGTCCGAGTGTGTGAGCCAGCTTCCCTGCCCCTGCCCGGGTGCAGGTATGTATTTAGTCCACTGACGGCAATGGTGTCTGGGGAGGGACATTCTGGGGCTGGGGAAGACCAGACAGAAAGGCAACTCCTCTGATACGCTTGTGATTGTTTTCAGGGCTGAAATATGGGAATATGACACCATTCAAATTTTTTAAATGTAATTTAAATAAACTAGTATTAATATAACATACAATGGAATTTAGGGTCAAAAGGCATTACAAGGAAAAGCAGACAGATTCTATTGTTTAAAAGTACGGAAAAGTTAGCCTTAGCATCGAATGGCAACTTCAAAACATACCAAATAAAACTAATAGAAATGCAAGGAGAAACTGATGAAGATGACAATGGAAAAAACAAGATTTAAATATACAAAAATCTCATACTAATTTTTGTATATTTATGCTAAATATAATAATAGCATAATTATTAATTATAATTATATGATGAAAATAGTATAAGAATAATATGTATAGCTAAAAGATATGTATAAAACTTGACACTCAACAGATGCAATACATTATTTTTCAAAACATTCAAAAAATTAGACCATATGTTGCTGGATTATTCTGCGGTATTTTGTGGAGAATTTTTGCATCTGTGTTCAAAGGGCTATTGTTCTGTACTTTCCTGTGATGTCTTTGTCTGAACTTGATGTTAAGGTAATAGTGGCCTCGTAAAAAGTGGGGAAGTGTGACCTTTTCTTTCTTTTATTTTTTGGAAGAATTTGTGAAGCACATGCTAATTCTTCTTTAAAGGGTTGATAGAATTCACCAAAGAAGCCATCTGGGCCTTGGAGATAAGATTTTGTTTGGTGGGACTTTCTTTTTTTTAATTACTAATTCAATCTCTTTGCTCACTATGCATCTATTCGTGTGTTCTCTTCCTCCCGGAATCAGTGTGGGTAGTTGTGTCTTTCTAGAACTCTATTTCATCTAATTTGTTGGCACACAATTGTTCACAATATCCCTTTATAATTATTTTTATTATTTACGGTCAGTAGTGGTGTCACCTCTTTGATTCCTGATTTTTGTAATTTGAGACTTTTATTTTCCTGGTCAGGCCAGCTAAAGGTTTCTCAATTTTTACTGATCTCTCAAATACCCAGCTTTTGGTTTTATTGATTTTTTCTATGTTTTAATTTTCTATTGTATTTATTGCTGCTCTAATCTTATTTCCTTTCTTCTGCTAGCTTTGGATTTAGTTTTGTCTACTTTTTCCAAAGTCTTAAGGTGAAAGGTTAGGTTATTGATTTGAGGTCTTCCTTTTTCAAAAAAAAAACCAGATCTTCAACAGCTATGCATTTTCCTGTAAGCGCCATATTTGCTGTATTTCATAAGTTTCTGTATGTTGTATTTTCATGTTCATTTGTCTCAAAATATGCTCTATTTTCCCTTGTGATTTCTTTCTTTTTAAAAAAACCCATTGGTTATTTCGGAGTATGTTGTTTAACTTTCACATATTAATGTATTTCCCCAGGTTTTTTTTCCTGTTACTGATTTCTAGCTTCATGCGGTTGGAGAACAGACTTTTTATGACTTAAATCCTTTTAAATTTACGAGACTTGTTTTATGGTCTAACATGTGGCGTATCCTGGAGCATATCCCACGATGCACTGGAGAAGAATGTATACTCTCCCATTGTTGGGCTGAGTGTTTTATGGATATCTGTTAGGTCTGGCTGATTTATGGCGTTATTCAAGCCCTTGTTTTTCACATTTATTTTCTAATTCTATCCATTGTTAAAACTGGGGTTTTGAAGGCTTCCACCGTTACTGTTGCATTATTTACTTCTTCCTTCAAATTCTGCCACTTTGGGCTACATGTATTTTGGGACTCTGTTTTTAAGTGCATATGTGATTATAATTTTGATGGGTTGACCCCTTTATCATTATAAAATGTCTTTCTTTGGTTCTAGTAATAAACTAGACAATAAAAAATTAAAAGTTATTACTTTTGTCATAATGTCCGTTTTGTCTGATATTAGTATACCAACTCAAAAAAGAAACATCTTTTTCAACATTTTTACTTTCAATCTGTTTATGTCTTTGAACCTCAAGTATGTTTTTTATAGATAGTATAATTAGAATATGGTTTTAAACATTTTCTGCTAATTTTTATTTTTATTGGAGGGTCTAATCCATTTCCATTTAATATAATTACTAATAAGGTAAGATTTACATCTCCCACTTTTTTGTTTTCATAATCTCATGTTCATTCTGTTCCTCTTTGTTACCACCTTATTTTGTGTGAGACATTTTCTAGTACACATTTTAGTTCTCTTGTCATTCATATATACAGTTACGTATATATGTAGTTAGTTAGTTTCACTTACTTAGAAATGTCTTAATTTCTACTTCGTTTTTGAGGTATAGAAAGAATAAGAACACAGACAGACTGGAGAAGAGAAACAAGGGCCCTAGTGACCAAAGAAGCAGGTTCGAATCCAGCGAGCATCACTTACTAACTATGACTGCAGGCAGGTTATTCAATCATTTAAAACTCTGTCTCCCCGAGTAAAATGGAAATGAGCTCCTTCCTGGGCTCCATTTGAGGGTCACGTGGGACCATGACTGTGCGTGCCGAGCAGGATGCTGGGCCCAGCACTCCCCATTGTTGTTTATCTCCGCGTGAAGCAAGGAGACTGACCCAGGGAGGTGAAAAGTTCTAAGAGAAATTTCAGCTGATTCTCCGGTGACCTCGAGGGCTAAATTGTACCTGCTATGGGGGAGGGGAGGGAGGGAAAGCGTAGCTGAAACTTTTTTCCTTCCCAGCAGATTGGGATAACAGGCCGTGTCTGCGTGGAGCTTCCTGCTCTCCAGGACACCTGCCTTAGGGAACCTGCGAAAAAGTCTCTTACAATCCACCCACAGGCTTCTTGAGCTCCCGTGTCTTGAGAACCTGAGACGCCACCCTTCCTGTGGAATTCTCTGTCCCACGTGGCCGGGGTGGAGAGAAGGGTGTGGCGGGGAAACAAGGAAACATCTGAAGCCGAGAGGCATTTCCAGAGCTACAGTGAGTCAGGGAGCCCGAGCGGGGCTTTGCCTGCAACCAAAACAGACGCCCCTCTCAGGTGGCAATGGAGAAAGGTGACCTGGGTGTTATGA
>CM052546.1:85177750-85234033 GCA_028533065.1 Trachops cirrhosus | reverse complement strand
GCCACCCTTCCTGTGGAATTCTCTGTCCCACGTGGCCGGGGTGGAGAGAAGGGTGTGGCGGGGAAACAAGGAAACATCTGAAGCCGAGAGGCATTTCCAGAGCTACAGTGAGTCAGGGAGCCCGAGCGGGGCTTTGCCTGCAACCAAAACAGACGCCCCTCTCAGGTGGCAATGGAGAAAGGTGACCTGGGTGTTATGACTCAGGACAAGAGTGGAAGGTGGGACGGTTTGAATCAACGCCTCCCTAGGCCCACTTCCAAACTACACCTGTTGCTGGAGTGTTGTAATTATTCAGGCTGATCCACTTCTAGTGATGCAGACACCTGAATATCAACTGAGGGCTTTCTTGTCATTTGCACACGTGAGTTGGACCCAGTCTTACGCCACTGGCTGAAGTCTGGTCATGGCCAGCCTGACTCCCAAGGTGTCCTGTGCACCCCACTGAACGCTGGGGAGAGGTTGCAGGCCGGTGTGGAATTCGGGATTCCTCCTGACGGGAGCATTTGGAAAGGGGGGGGGGCTTGAAAAGTCATCTGTGTTTTTACCAATTAGGGCAGCAAAAACTAGTGACGAGGACCACCTGCTGTATCAGAGAGAAGGCAAATGGGGCCCGCTCAGCAGAAGGCAGGGAAATGCAAATTGAGATAACGTCGGATCTCAGTCTGGTAAAAGTTAAAAGGGCCAATAACATCTATTCCTGGCAGGGATGTGGCGAAGTAATGTTATGATTGACAGTGGAAATGTGATTTGTTACAGCGCTGTTAAAGCTAACCCCCACTCAATGAAATAAATATAAGGTAACCCGCTTGAAGATTAAATGTACCCTAACTGGGTTTTATTTCCTACAAAGTGAGGATATGAAAGTAGTCCTATTATGTTCCAAACTTTGCCTTCTTCAGCAGGCTTATGGGCATTCCAAATCAGCTGTAAATATCCCATTTTGAACCTAACAGCTTATTTTTGGGGCTCCGTTGTTAAGAGCATATGTGATTATAATTATGTCTTCTTGATGGATTGGCCCTTTTATCAGTATAAGATGTCTTTCTTTGGCTCTAGTAATAAGTTTTGTCATAATATCTGTTTTGTCTGATTTAGTATAGCAACTTGGAAAGGATATATCTTTTTCAACATTTTTACTTTCAATCTGTTTATGTCTTTGCATCGTAACAGCTTATTTATGTGTGTCCAATTACAGGTAGACACAGTAATTAGCCCTGAGTTCAAAAGTCTAAACTCACACACAGCTGACCACTTTGAAGAACCATGCACCTTGTATTGTCCTCTCCCGGGGAAGGAAGCAGCCACACAAGAGAAAAACGAACCATGAAGTTGGGTGTTAACTCATCATCAGGGGCTCCGTCTACAAATCTGTGACTGAGTACAGTTAGATGCCTGTTCAAAGACAATTTTCTGGAATGGGGACTGTTTGAAGATCAAGTTGATGATCGTTCTGTCCATTCTACCACCTGAACAGCTTAAGTTCTTGCCTTTGTCTCCATCCACACCCACCACCCCCTGGCTTCAGTCCAGGAAACAGACTTTCTCTAAGCAGGCTGAGCTAGGTGCACACTGCTTAACAGGATCCCGGTCCCACTGGAGTCCCTGGTCACCGCAGACTTGACTTTCTACTTCTTTACAACTCCGATTCTTCTTTAAGACCCGTGAAAACCAGTATTATGGGCATTTTTGTACCTAAACTCAGACAAAAGAGCCGCCGAACACGAAACACCTGTATCTACATGAAATGACTGCAATACAGTTATACTGGTGGATGGCTGTGAACTTCAAAAGTGAACTACTTATTTGTGGTCCAACAGGGCACTGAAATCCTAGGGATGATTTGGTGCTGGTGGGGGAATGCATGTCAGAGTGCCAGGGTGTGGAGGACCCATCCCTTCTCCCGTCCCGCCATTTATGGCACTCGTGGACAGAGAGGACAGACCCTAGAAGGACTCTAAGATGCCACCCTCCAGTTTCCCTCGTCAGCACCCTGCAGGGAACCTGTGCCCAGTGCTCCCAGGGTGCTCCTGCTGTGACCCACAGACACCTGTGTCCTTGGTTGTATGTCCTTCTCAGAACCTCCTCCGTTTTGTGCCTGTCAAAACGGCTGCTCAGAGAGGAAAGGAAGAGAAACCTGGTGAGCCCCACTGTGAATTAGGGTCTTCCCCATACCTCGAGACACAAAGCAATGGTGTGGTCCCCAATCTGCCCTTGTTCCTGCGACACTCTCTGGGTTAGAATTCTGTTCTCCAGCCCCTGTGCCTGAAACCAATGCACTTTCTGACTGAGGGCAGAGAGTTCTTCCTCTGAACAAACTGTCTCCCCTAAAGAAATTGGCTGAGTGGTGGAGTTTGGCTGATGAGTCAGAAAATGCAGCCTCTGCTTGCCGGAACACCGTTTCCTAACCGTGTAACCTGGGGCAAGCCACTTAACCTCTCCGAGGATCAACTTCCTCAACGCCAGTAGGGGTGATAACACCACCTCTGCATCCTTGGGACTGGTTACGTTAAAGGATACGTGAGCTAGGGCATGCAAACTGGCCTCAAGATCTGCCAAATGGGAGGTGTGACCGCTGAAGGGTGAGCGCTTCCCTCATCCTGTCTGGTGATTTTCAATGCCTAATAATGAGATCTTTCCATATTGTCGGCCATATGGAAGGAAACAGCTGCTGGTCCAAGCCAATTTTAGAAACCCGCGTTTTCTCAAAAGGAAGAGCAGACTTTCATCACAACAAGGTTGCTGGCGCAGGACGGGCACGGCCAGACGGCAATGCAGAGATGGTCCAGCAGGTGTCAGCAGAGAACCAACTTTTGGTGCTGGGCTGGTTTCTCAGGGGATCCAGGAGCCGCTGGGGCCTGATGAGCTGAGTGGCTGGCAGGATTCTGCCATTAAATCTAGGGATGTCCCAATTTGGGGGTGGGACAGATGGGGGGCACTGGGACGGGGACAACCCTTCAGCTCGATCTACAAAGTCCCTTTCTTTGGCTCTAGGATCCTCCCCCTTCAGAGGGTCCCTTCCATTTCTGCCTCTTAGTCTGGGTCTGAGTCCCTACTCTGTCCCCAACTCTAACTTGGGAAACTGGTCCCAAAGGAAAGAAAGGCTTAGTTTAGGTCAACATTACTTGGGGAATGACTTTCCTCTCTCCCTCTCAACACCAGACTTGTTTTGCACATATGATCTCGTCTACATCTCTGTCTCCTACCTGAACATTCAGCTCACTCACTAGAGGCAAAGCCCAGCTCTCCAGATTCAATAATCATCCAGGCCACAAATCCAGCTTCCACAAGCTCATTAGCTAATATATTTGGAGCAGGTGAGTGCTGTTTCCAGCTGCCAAAAAGAAGCCTGTTCGATGAAGTACTAAGTCTCTTCTGTGTGAAAGATGGTCTCGTAGTTTAGTCTTGTGGGGACGTGATTTCACTGCACACATGTGTGAGTCATGTTGAAATAGGTCCTACCGTTAAGTTTTATGAGGTCTGAGGTCTTTCTTGGCTGGGCGTGGAGAAGGTGACTCGGAGAGAGAGAGGGAAGTAGCTGTTTGCAACAGGAGACACCCTGCCCTTCTCCAGTGAGTGAGTGAGAGTGTGTGTGTGTGAGAGAGAGAGGTGGCACCCATGTGTGAACTGGCGTGTTCCCATAATGGGGAAACGGAGAGCAAGTGGGACCAGGCCCAAACGGCTCTCTGAGCCTCTGAAGCCAGATCTGTGGGCAAGGGGTCAAAGGCAGGGCTATGGCCGCACAAAGAGACGGCCACCTGTGAGTCTGCCACACCTGGGGAATCAGAAAAGGGAAAAGGAATAAATCAAGTGACTTTGGACCTCTCCTGGTCTTATCACATTGTTATTCGGGTTTCTTACCGCACATCAAACCCTGTCTTCAAAAACCTCAGGAACTCTGTGGAGTCCTGAGAATACGAAAGTGTCCAGCAAAAGGGAGATGTGGCCTACTTAGAATAATGCAGGTGGGGTGTGTGTGTGGTGGGGTGTAGAGGGAGAGGCCTCCAGAGCCCTAAACTCTAGTATCTAGTATCCACAAGGAACAGGAGTCCCACACCCACTCCTAAATTCGAGCACTGGGCCCAGCAGTCTGTAATTCTTCGGCTGGCAGAATGAGGGGCAGCATGCACGCAGATTCCAGCATCGCTGCAAATCTCTTAGAGCCTCACACGGTGGGGTGAACTTCCTGTCCTTCTCTCTCTCACTGTGAATGTTTCATTGTTTCCATCTCTTTCTTGGAAATGAGAATGTTCCAGATTTGAAAGAATATTTAAAATGAAGGGGGTGTCTCCAGAGCACATTATTTTGTCCAGAGTCTATTAAAAAAAAAAGCAGATAGCAGATCTGGACAGCCTCAGCCATAATTGTGATAAGCAAATCTTTGTGGTCACTCTCATTGAACTTTTATGCTCAGTGGGTGTGTTATCTGTGTCCCCAGGCTTAGGATAAGAATTTGCGCTGGTGATTTAAATATGGAAGCTCCGAGGCCCCGGACAATCAAAGTGTGATAGGGTGCATCCATCTCTGGCTTCAATCAGTACATAAACCTCTGATTTAGGCCCCTTCTTTCAATCCCAAAGCCCTGTAAACCACACTGTGACATCATAAAAGGGACCCTCTACGACCCTGTGCATTCCCGGGATAGTGAAGTAGTTTGGCTGTGTCGACCCAGGAATATAGAAGGGGGAGTCATGTGCGTTAAAGACAGTCATCTGAATTGGTCGGAGACCCCTGCCATGCTGGCATCTCCCCCCACGCGCTCCCCACCCAAAGAAAACCCTGTTTAACTTTTGAGTATAAAGAACTCTCTCCATTGCTCTACTTGTCCATTATAATTTGTTCCTGCAGCTATGCAGTCTCAGACCAAATCATCTTTACAAATGAGCTTCCTCCAAAGACAGCGCAGCCACATTTAAGCTCAAGTTCATTTGTTTTGCTCAGGCCCTCAGCACTCCTGCTGGAGCTTGGAGCTTCGTGGCTACCAGGCCCAGGGAGCCCCGGCCTCTGCCCCGAGCCTCCGCGCCAGGCCCATTTGCTCTTGGGTCAGCTCATTTCGCCACAGCTCGGAGCCGTTCGGGAAGCGAAGATTAAAGGGGAAAGTCGCAGCTGTATATTTATATTTTCATTGCTAGAAGGGAATTGATTTCCGCGCATTTATTTTGGTAGTTGTAATACACAAGGGCGGATTTGCGTCACCCGAGCAACTTGTCGGTGGAGATAAAGTTGCACAAATATTAAAAGGGGAAGTGCTAGGAGTCATTATAGAGTTTTTCTCCGGAAGAAATAAGGATTTCTGCAGTATCCTAAAATACTAAGGCCGCTTCTATTTTGAGACCAATCTCGCAGGCACATCCGCTCATTTGGTCGGAGTTTGAGCCCATCAAAAAACAGGAGATGACCTGAACTCCGGCGAGCTCAGGGTTTCCTGCTGCTTTCTTGGTTCAGAGGGGTGGGGAGTGAGGAGGAGGGGAATCTGCGGGCTCCGAAGAGGGCTAGGGGCCGGCGGAGAGGAGGCCTGGGCCTGGGGAAGGAGTGTGTGTATGTGTGTACGTTGAGGGGGCAGTCGGGGGGCACAGGGCCGTTTCAAAGGTTTCCCTTTTCGCGGTTCCCCCTCCCTGGGAGCTCCGGATACGCTAGGGTGGCGCTGATGCGGTTACAAGGAAGCCGAGGGCCTGGGAGGGCCCAGGGGCGCGCGGGCCAACGTACAATTTACAGTTGATCCGCGGACCCTGCGCGGAAAGAGGGGAGTCCGTGGGGAAACCCGACTTCCCGGTCTTGCCTTGGCCCAGCCTCCCCTGCGCACCTGGCCTTTAAGTGCTGCGGGTGCGGGTCGTGGGCGCCGCGGGAAACCCGGAGGGCCCACATTTCTCCCCAGTCTGCCCCGCGCGACCACCCCTGAGGGTAGCGTCTTATTTGGGGGGTAGGCGGCCTGGGGTGGGTCCTAAACACATCTCTTAGAACGGCGGGTTTAGGCTCAGGCCGCGGTTGGAATGTTGGCTGTCACGTTGGAATTGAAACCGAATTGGAAGTGACCCTAGAGAAGAGCGACACGCACTCGTTCTAGTGACTTCCCTGAGGTCTGTGAAGCTTTAGAGGCCGCGCCCTCCCACAGGACCCTCGTCAGCATCCTCAGCCTTTGCTTGCAACACGTTTACTGTCGCCTTTCAAGGAGGGTCTAACGTCTCAAGTGGCCTATGCTTGTCACTCCTTCTCCTTGCGCTAGAAACAGAGGCACTGGTCTTTCTGCGTCTCCCGCCGCAGGTGCGGGTGCTCTCAGTCCATCACATTCCTCCATTTTTGCTGCTGGAAACACCAGCTCTGTGCTGACTCCAAGGAGCGGGGCGAGAGAACCCTTCAGTAAAACAGAGACGGAGGAAGAGACAGAGACGGAGGACGCAGGGTGTTGGGGGGCGGGAGGATTTCCCTGTTGGCTGGTCCGAGATGGTTGATTAGTGATTGGTTACATTTCAGGAGAAAGTCAAAACTTAACATTTGCAACAAAGGGCTAGTAACCATTAGAAATTAATTCAATTAGGCCAAATCCTAAACTCGAGATCGGCATGGCAAATTCAGTTGCCTTCCTGGGTTTATTTGGTAAGAAGCCTTAGCGCTGAAGTGAAGTTAAAAATGCCACAGAGGCTTTATTGCAACTATATTGAGAGGTTTTTTTGTGGGGGGGAGGGGAATGCCACAGAAGCACAGCTGCTCTGTTAAGAGATGCTTATTAGGACAATCGAAAACAAAAGATTTTGTGGTTTCATTATTGTTATTATTTTATTTTCTTCCTGAAAATGTGCACGAAGAGCTCATCTGGGTGGCCTGTGGTTTGTTTGGGAGAGGGGTGGGGAAATCCATTCTTACTATAATTTAAAAGAGAACGAATTCTTAAAATAGAGATGTTGATGTTGCAGAAAACCCCCCACTGCACCCACCCTGAGCCCCCAAAACCCAAAGTGCCAAAGGAACACGCCGGCGGCCCCTGCAACTTCTGCGGAGACCAGGCCCCAGGGGCTCCTAGGGAAGCAGTCGATGAATTGAAAGTCATATTTAACCCTAAGGAAATCTGCTCTTGTGGGCACTTGCAAAACAACGGGGCCCACGTGATCGGGGATGTGGCAGAGGAGGGAGAGTGACGTTTCCTACAAGGTGCTGCCGCGGAGGGGACGCGCGTGCCGCCCTCCCGGGTTTCGGTCGGCGGTCTGTTTTGCTGTCTCTGGGGCTGGAGGGAAAGTTTGGCTGCCTCCAAGGCAGACGTTCGGAGCCATCCATCTTATTTTGTTTGAAAAGTTACTCGTTCAAGTTGTCACCGTGTGACAGCTCAAAATAAGGTTAATTTGCGACGGCTCCTCCTCTCTTCCCTGAGGATCTCAGAGGCGGCGAAGAGGACTCGGTGCTAAATCGGGTGGGGACCCAGGGCCGCAGCATTCGCGCGCGAGCTCGGGGATGGGCAGCGTGGGGCGCGAAAGACGGAGCCTTGCGGAAGACACCGATTTTCGGGATAAAGGTCCTATTTGAAGAAAAATCGGGCCCGAGGGATATAAAAAGAAAGACACTTCGGGGGCCTCCAGCGCGTTCTGGGAGGCGGGCTTTATACCCGCCAAAATTATGCGGGATCGTCCGTTTCCCCAGGAGAGTGCTCCGGGACCTCTGTGACCAACTGTCCACGCCCGGTGCCGGCTCGGCGCTGCAGAAGTGACTGGAAGGTCAGAATTCCCTGGCGCCGCCGAGAGGGACGCTCTGGACCCTGCTCGGCCCACGCGGCAGCGGCAAACACTTTGGCGTGGCCGGGGCGTGGCCGAGGGGAGAGCCACGCCCCTCTTGCCAATTCCCCTCCACTCCCCGCTCCCATTGGTCTCAAGGATGGCCAATGAGAGCTCAGATCGAGGCCCTACCCTGAGTCTGACTCGAAAGCTCCTGCCAAAACTTTGGGAGTTTTTAGAGAGGAGTTTTTTTTTCTCTTATTCCTTTTTTTTTTTTTTAACTAACGGATTATTATTGTTGTTGTTTTAAATTTAGCTCTTAGGGCTTAGCTGTTTGGGTTTTTCTTTCGGTGCGCGGCCCCTGTCTCTCCGGCTTCCCGTGCGTGTGCGGAGCCGAGGCGCCGGCCCGCGAGCCGCTCCAGCGCCCTCGCTCGCCTCCAGCCCGCGGGGAACGCGGGTTCCGCGCCGCCTTCAAAGTGAGGTCAGGGCAAGCTGTGATCGGCGGGGATCCGGCCCTCGCCTCCTTCCTCGCTGGCGCTAGGGCTCCCTGGCCTCTTTTCAGAGCGGACGGAGAAGCGAAAGAGGATCGTCCTCGGCTGGGCGGCCGCCTCTTCCCGGACTCAGTGCGCCGCTCCCGGCGCCCCTACCCACCCATCCACCCGGCCCGGCCAGGCCAGGCCGCGGCGGCCGCCAGGCACACCCGGCCAGGATGTTCGCCGCCGGGCTGGCTCCCTTCTACGCCTCCAACTTCAGCCTCTGGTCGGCCGCTTACTGCTCTTCGGCCGGCCCGGGCGGCTGCTCCTTCCCCCTAGACCCTGCTGCGGTCAAGAAACCCTCTTTCTGCATCGCAGACATCCTGCACGCCGGCGTGGGGGAACCTGGGGCGGCCCCGGAGGGCCTGGCGGGAGCCTCGGCCGCCGCCCTCACCGCGCACTTGGGCTCCGCTCACCCGCACGCCTCTTTCCAAGCTGCCGCCAGGTCCCCGCTCCGACCCACCCCGGTGGTGGCGCCCTCCGAAGTCCCGGCTGGCTTCCCGCAGCGGCTGTCTCCGCTCTCAGCCGCCTACCACCACCATCACCCACAGCAGACGCAGCAGCAGCAACAACCGCAGCAGCAACAGCCTCCGCCCCCACCCCGGGCCGGCGCCTTGCAGCCCCAGGTCTCCGGAACACGGGTGGTCCCGAACGCCCACCATGGCGGCTCCGCCCCGGCCCCCTCCAGCAAGGACCTCAAATTTGGAATTGACCGTATTTTGTCTGCAGAATTTGACCCAAAAGTCAAGGAAGGCAACACGCTGCGAGGTAGGTCTTGGGCGAGAGACCGCAGGCCTCTGACGGGGCCCTGGGACCGTTCGGGTTACCTTTGAGTGTTTTTACAATTAAGGACAAACTGATGATAAAAGGAGGGAGAAGAAAAGCAATTGTGAGAAGATTATGAAACACTAGGTTTAAAACTGACCTGATCCATGTTTAAAAAAAAAAAAAAAAAAACAACCCAGGAATGCTTTAAAAACAGACTTCACAGAATCGATACTTGAAAATGGTCGGTGTAAACGTTTGCTAAAATGACTATCACCTGCCTGTCTTTAATCACATAACCTGGGGAGAGAACTATATTGTTTGTCAGGGAAAGCCCTTTTGGGGAACACTTTCCGTTCATTTATCTGAGCCTAAGGAATGTAGAGAAACAAATGAACTCTCAACTCCCAAGAGGAGAGGGCAGCGTGGGGCTCCTTCCGTTGGAGGGTTTAGGTCTGTGGAATTCTTAAAAGGCACCTGAAAACTTGTGACTTGGTTTTAGGTAGAGCCCCTCCCTGCTATCACAGCCTGGAGGTGGACATGTGGGACACATTGTGTATCACCCCTTGGCTGCAACCGGGAGAGAGGGGTTTTGGGTGGGGACAGGGGTCTCTCTTGACTTTGCTCCAGGAAAACCAAATGGAGGGCGCGGGGGAGGGGAAGAACAACTCAGCCCAGAGAGTGTGGGTTTGCTCTGAAGTGTAACCAACTCTATTTTTTTTGCTTTGTCCCCAGATCTCACATCCCTGCTCACGGGTGGGCGGCCCGCGGGGCTACATCTCCCCAGCCTGCAGCCCTCCGCCGGCCAGCTATTCGCGTCTTTAGATCCTATTAACGAGGCTTCTGCCATCCTCAGCCCCTTAAACTCCAACCCGAGAAATTCAGTTCAGCATCAGTTTCAAGACACGTTTCCAGGTATGGAGCGGGCAGGTCCGCAGACAGAAAACTCGGGGCAGACGCGTCACGGGGCGACAGCTGTGTAGCAATGCGGGAGTTGGTGCGGGAAGCCACCCAGGTCAGGAGAGAGAAACCGAAAGATTTCTCCTAGAGCTGGCTCACTCTGTGGCCAGTTCCCAAAGGAAAGGTGTGGGGGCCCGGGGGGCCAAGAACATGTGTGCGTGGGCGGGTGGGATGGGGTGGGGGGCTTCTCCTAGTCTTTTCTCCGGAGAGGATGCTTTGAAAATGTGGCTGCAGGAGGTGTTGCTTATTATTGTACACACATTTTGAAATGACCTCAAACCCTTTTGACCCAAGAGATTGTATCTGTGCTGCTGGAGTGGGCACATGAGAGAGAGAGAGAGAGAGAGGGAGGGAGAGAGAGAGAGGAAGGATGAATCCAGGCTGACATCTCTAGATCCTGTAGGCCCGAGGGGACATTTTCGCCTGCTCTTAGCATGCCTGATAGCCAAGCATCAGGTTTACATTTTTTCCTTTGGAATTAATGGACTAGCTGCAGGGTTTCTCAACTCTCCACACACTCGCTTTAGGCTGTTTCATTCCCTGCTCAAAAGCTGTAAGCTGTAAAATTCCTCCTTGGAGGAGGGCTTTGTGAATGCCCGTAGGGCTGACTGTTAAGCAAACCTGTTTTAAGCCGCACGTGAGCCCCGGGCGGCAGGCTGCGGACAGGGCACTAACTGGGTCCTCGGGTGTCTCTCTCTTGCCCCCACTACACCGCTCCCCCACCACCCCTCACCAGGCCCCTATGCTGTGCTCACGAAGGACACTATGCCCCAGACGTACAAGAGGAAGCGCTCTTGGTCGCGGGCGGTCTTCTCCAACCTGCAGAGGAAAGGCCTGGAGAAAAGGTTTGAGATTCAGAAGTATGTGACCAAGCCGGATCGGAAGCAGCTGGCCGCGATGCTGGGGCTCACCGACGCACAGGTAAGCCCGCTCCCGCCCCAACCCACAGCCCCTCCGCGGGCAGCCTGCGCACCTCAGTCCCAAGAACCCCTGCTTCCCGACCCGCTCTCCTGCAGTGGAAACACGAGGTCTTGAATTTCGGCAGACTTTGTGGACTTCCCAACTTAAGGCAGGAGAGAGGAAGGTGGAGGAGAAGGACGGAAGGAAGGCAAAGCCCATCCCCAAAGATGTGTGTCAACAAGCAGTGTCTGTTTATTTTGGCCAACAGGCAAAAGACCCGCTGAGAAAGCAAATAGGCTGTGGGAGGTAATAATTATGTACTCCACTCGAGTGCAATTCGCTGTAGGAAGCAGTTTGTCTCACAAGAGATAAAAAACCCAAAGTCAAGAGATTGTTATTGGCTTTTTTCCCCTCCCATCCTCCCTGCCTCCCTCCTCCTCCTCCTCCTCCTTCTGCTGCTGGATTGTGAAATCCCCAGTTGTGAGGAAGTGAAAACATCATTTCAAACGGAATTACTTAGCCCTGGGAGGGCAAGAAGTCCGCTTGGAGCAGCCACAGTCTGATTTTCTAACGGCATAAGCTCTGAAGAAAGAATCTCAGGTGGGGTGCAGGGAGTGAGGGAGAGTAAGAAAAAAGATTTCTTAGAATGCTGAAGAGCATTTCAGCAGGTTCTGGTTTCTGCATACTTGAATACTTTTCAAGAAAATAGCCAATCTATCATGCCTGCCTTCAATGTCTGAATTCATTTTTCTTTTCTCAAATTCAAGAACTAGACTGTTTTTTTTTTCTTTTTCCTTTCTGAGTTTTGAAACCAGTAGAGTCACCATTCTACCGCACCCCACAACAGTGACCCTTGCTCTCAGGGTGCCGAATGTTCCAAGAAGGACTGAAGCCAAAGGCGGGCACTTTTAAATGGCCCCCTTAGCTGCACCCCCCCATCTCTGCGTCTCTGTCCTCCATTGCACAGCTCCCCTCCCCAACACACACGCTGGAAGAGCCCAGCCGTTTTCCACCAGCTGTGGATGTTATTTTTAAAAGGGAAGCTGGAACTTGTGTGAACGCATTGGGTCCCCCAGGGGATGGTATATATTTATATAGATCCCCCGCCCTGTCTCTACCCCCATCCTCCGCGGTGCACAGGTTTCATTCCAGTGTTTTCTGGGCCCATAGTAGGATTAGTTTACCCTGGCCAGGGGCTGAATCCTGATCCGCTTCCGAGAGCGTGCATGCCAAGGAACGGCCTTGCCCTGAAGGTCCAGCGGTGCCCCGACTCCACTGGGACCGACCCTTTGAACCCCTTTCCCCTCTGTGCTTCCATGGTTCCTCCCTAAAATGAGTTGCTTTTGTAGGGGCTTGCCTCCGATCGTGGCCTTAGAGGAGGAGGGGCAGCTTAGCGGGAATTCTTAACATTGGTTCCCCAAGCCCTTGAAACTGTGTGCAAAATCTTGGGAATGTGTGTGTTTTGGGGGGCGAGGGGTCGGTCAGATTCTTGGGAGGGTCCTGACTCAAGTGAGGTTAAGGAAGCATTCGTTTAGATGCTTCCCCCCTCCCGCTCGCCCCCGCCCAGGGCGTTTGCAGGCGAGGTGCAGGAATCTGCCTTTCCAACAAGTACTCTGGTCATTCCAGGCTGGAGGTCTGGAGAGCTACGCTTTGAGAAACAGGCCTAGTGCATCTGTCAGGCGGGGATCCCCTGGTGCTCCCTTGTTTCCGTGGGCAGCCTCTGGGCCCCTGCACCTAGCACCGTACCTGGCCCCATCCTAGAGGGGCTGGGGACAATTAGCGCTGCTTTCCCGCCTTCTCCTGGGCACGCCCACCGGACTGCAGTGAGCCTGGGTCTCACCTCCGTGTCCCTTCTTGTCCCCCGGCCGCACAGGTGAAGGTGTGGTTCCAGAACCGGCGGATGAAGTGGCGGCACTCCAAGGAGGCCCAGGCCCAGAAGGACAAAGACAAGGAGGCAGATGAGAAGCCGGCAGGCGGAGCCCCGGCTGCAGACGGCGAGCAGGAGGAGCAGAGCCCTAGCCGCTCCGAGGGGGAGGCCGAGAGCGACAGCAGCGACTCTGAGTCTCTGGATATGGCCCCTAGCGACACTGAACGGACTGAAGGGGCCGAGCGGTCTCCACACCAAACCACGGTCATCAAGACCTCGGTCGCCGGTACAGTCCTCTCCGCCAGCAGCGGTGGGAGTGGTGGCAGCAGCGGCGGCGGAGGCAGCGGCAGTTTCAGCTTCAGCGGCCACGGAGGCAGCAGTACCAGCGCAGGCAGCCTCAGCAGCGTGGCCCTGGAGCTGCTCCCTGCACCCCAGCCCACCCTCAGCAGCGCTCCCAAAAGCCCCGAGCCCGCTCAGCCACCGCTGGGAGGCCTATAGACTGGAGGAGGGCGGAGGGGACTGGGTCCTGCGTGTAGACGCACAGCCTTTCAGCATCGTGGCTGGATCTCGTGCCTACTTTATAGTGGTGGCCCGGACACGGCCAGAGACGCAGCGGTGGAGCCTCCTTCCCCACGTTCGCATCTCGCCCCTCGCTGGCCGCCTGGTACAGCCCATACTTCAGTGGCTTGGGGAGACTCAGTGCCCCAGCCGGACACTTCTCCTGGATACAAGCAGCTCGCACTGTGACCAGTGACTCCGCAGTTCCTTCCCGCTCTAGGGGTCGCAAAGACGTGCTGCACTTAGGATGCCACAAACTTGTAAATAAAATGTTTACTATGGTTTGTAGAGAAAGGCTGGTTGGCTGGATGGGGCACTGTGGTCAGGGATCTCTGTGCTGGACTTTAGCCCCGGGGTGCTGGAGGTCGCAGCAGCTGGAGGTGGGGACTGGAGATTTTGGGGTAAGTGCTGCAGCCTCAGAGCCACTTTGCTGCAGAGATCGGTGTTGGGGCTTAACTGTCCCACCACTTCAGAGCTATTATCTTCACCTGCAGCCCACCAATCGCCACTGAACTCGTGCTAGGGGACCCTGAGTGTGGTCTGAGAGCGGAGTTGGCCAGAAAATCTGTTAGGGGCAGATGGCTTCCCCATGGAGAGTCAGGCCCCCATGAGTGGGCTTGCAGGCTGTCTGCAGATGCAGAGTTGGGATGGAGAAGACCGTGGTGCCGAGAGGTGGTGCCGAGAAGGGTTAATGGGGCCACAGCCTACGCTCCCAAGGTGGCCGCTCAGTGCCGGGCCTGGAACTGTGAGGCAATTCCAGTGCAACTGGCCCCTTGCTCACGTCTGGTCTGTAGTGTCCTGGAGGAACGGGCAAGCAGGCCACAGTGGTTAGGGCTGGAAGGCCAGGCCTGGGATGGCTTTAAAGAAGCCCAAACAATTGCAAGGCAGGGAGGCGCCTTGTTCAAGGTCATACTGAGGCCGAGCTGCAGACCAGAACTTGGACCCTCCTGGCTTCCATTTGGCGAGCGATGGGTCTATGACACTGCACCTGCACCCCCATCCACACACACCCATCTTCCTTCAGAATTGGACTACTGCGGGCACCGGATTGATTAAGCTCTTCCCCCACACCCCCAAAGCTGCCATGATTTGAGAGGGAGTTGCCCCATCCCACTGCAGCTGGAATATAGCAAACCCATTTCACCTCCACGCTGCTACTGGAATGGGCCAGTCAAAAAAAAATTTTGAAAGCTTGTCAAAGCTCTCTGCAAGACTGGTCCTTCCCTGGCTCACTTTCCCTCGAAACTACACCATGTCTGGAGTTTGTAAAAACATTCTTTTGGGAGATTTTAAAACAAACAGACGCTGCTTACAGACTCAGTCGCCTGGGTCTATTTGGCACAGAGCTGGGAGAAGGGCGGGAGGCATCTGATAGGCCGACCATCCACTGGGGGAGCTGGTTCTCATGGAGAGCAGTGCTGCACCCCACATGCCGAGGCCGGGGAGCCTAGGACCGACCACCCTCGTCCCCTGGCCAGAGTGGAAGCCTCCCGGGTCTGGCTTAGCTTCTTCTCCACTTTGACCTGTTAGCTTGAGCACATTAAAAAAATCTTCCTTGCAGATTTATGGACCCAAGGGCAGAGTAGACGCCCCAGATTTATTCTTCTCTGGTCGGGTGCATCAGACACCTGGGCAAGTCCCAGAGCACAGCGCAGGGATGCAAGGCTGACCATTTCCTACCCCAGCGCACCCCACCCCACACACACAACCCATCAAGCTGAATGTACACAGTAGGGAGGGGAAAGGGAAGATCAGGGTGGTCTGAGAGAGGAAAGAGAAAAGAAAGGTGGAGGCCCCAGGAGGGACTGAAAGTTCAAGGGGAATGTGAGCCAGCTGTTATCCCTAAATGTGCCACAAAGGAGGGGTGGGCAGCCCCCCCACCTGCTCCAAGTGCCAGCCCTAGGCTGGGGAGTGGGGGTGGCCGGGGTTGGGGGAGGTTACTTCATTCCTTGAATCTACAGGCTCTGCTGCACGAGCTACTGGATTCTCTCTGTACCCCAATTTCGCCTTTATCACTGAAACCCATTTCCCAAATGTTGAACTTCTGGAACCAGAACTTCCCAGGAACATCGAATTACAGGCACTTGAATCCAGTTCTGGCCTTGAGGAGAATGTGGCTGTATATGCACCTGGTTGAGGAGCCAGGCAGGGGAGGGGCCATGGGAGAAGTTGGTACCGCAACTACCCTGACCTTGTGTGTGACCGCTGCCCCCAAGGACCCCCCACCCTCACCGCATCTCTCCGCCTGGGCCCAGTTTTCAGAAGTGAAGGCAGTCAGCAGTCATGTCCCCAGGGACTGTAATGAAGTGATTTCAGGTAAAATTGGACCTTATCTTGGCCAGGATCAGCCAGACCAGAGGGTGAGGTGAGCAGGGCGGAGGACCCTGGGGGTGGGGGTCAGGGTGCTCCTGGATGGTTCCTAAGAGGCACCCCTTCCTCCACCACCTCCCACTTTCGTTCCTGAACCCTTTCCCACTGAAACTCTAGTGGGCTTTACCGTGGGCAGTGGAGTTCTCCCACATTTTCATCGGGACCGAGTATCACAAGACCCAGAGAAGTTTCAAGTTCAGTTGGAAGAAGAGCACTCACTGGGTGGCGGGGAGGAAAGCGGCATTTCCGCGCAGGTCGCCCCAGCCAGGGACTGCCGAAATCTTCCCGATGGCGCCCGACGCTAGTAGGAGCAGCCGGGAAAGCTAGATATTCCAGAGCTAAGAACCAGATCTCTCCTGCACGGGAGAGAAGGCTGGGTGCCGGGGTCGGCGGACGCCAGGCCCCCAAATCGGGAAGGGCTGGGGCGTGGGGGCCTCGGGTGCGAGCGGGCCTCCAAGCAGAGTGGCCCCAGCCGCGTCCCCGCTGCCCCCAGGCCTCGCCCTTTCCTAAAAGCAGTAATAGCTCTTTGCTTGGAGCAGAGCTCTGCCTCACCAGCCGCAGCAGCCTTCGCGGCGCCAAGTCCTCGGAGCAAGGTAGCAGGACGCGGTGGGAGGGACGGCCACCCGTGCGCGCCTCGCTGGGAAGGGCGAGGAGGGGGTCTCATACTTACCACCCCCGATTGCGTGCACATGCGCACGCGGGTACACACACACACACACACACACACACACACAAAGGCACACAGAACCCGGACTCAGACATATGAGAGAGAGTCCCGGCGATTTCAGCTCCTTGTGGATAAAACCCACCGCCGGACTCTGCCAGTGTGCGCGAGTGGGGCGCTCGTCTCTAGCAGTTTGCTCGCGCCGCACCAAGCTTCTCGCACCAAACCACTGAAGCCAGGGCCGCATCCCCCTCCATGGGCCCGCCTCGGCCGACAGCGGGCAGGGATCTCGATCCCTGGACTGACTGGGAGCGGGTGGAAGCGGCCACACTGTCCCCTCTGGAAGCCAAAGCTGCCTGGCCCTTTAGCACTTCAGGAAGAGGTCTTGCCTCCTAGGGAGGCTGTGACCCCATAACAACTTAGGAAAACGCCTGGGGTGGCACCCCAGCCCGTAAGTCCTCATGTGTATTGAGTGGGGGGGGCAGTTACTCAGACTCCAATGGTCACAGATCCCTGTGACTCCCTCAGCCCCTCAGAGGGGACTAATGGTATGGGAAGTGCCATGCTGGCTAGGGTTCTATTCTACTTTGGTTGCGGCCAGAACCAAGCAGGTGAGTTTTGAGTGCCTGGCCTGTCGGTCCCTCCTGTTCTAGGTATCTGAAGCCATTGTCACTGGAAAGTGACCCCAGGTTCCCCTGCTCAAGTGCAATGGCGCAGTCTTGGCTCCAGAAGCCTTGGGGTCCCCAGGGCCTGGCAGGAACCAGAACCTGCAGCAGGGGATTTTCTGGGGGCATTTTAGACTTGAGCTTGAACCTGTTCCTGGATGTGATCCCACCTCCTCTCAAGCCCTTGTTTGCAGGAGCGACTGTAGCAAGAAACGGGAAAGAGGGCCAGAAGCTGAGGTCAAGGCCCCCTCCCCCCATCTGTGCCCCGCTATCCCTCCCTACCCCCTGGGTGCGTCCTTTAAGGGGCCCCGCCTCCTTTAAGGAGCTGTGCCTTCTTTTTAAGGAGGAAGAGATGGCTGAGAGACCTTGGGTCAAGAGCTCCCCTCACAACCCAGTCACACTAATTTAAAGATTGCCCAGAAGACCCTAAACATACAGGGTCCTCTCATTCCCCCTTTTTAGCCTCTGGGGAAGGGTTTTCTTGCAGGTGTTGGGGCTGGGGAGATGCCCCCTGATTTAACTGCTCACACCCACCTCTGGCTCACAGCCACACCTTCGAGGCTGTGACCAGATTGGTGGGCATCCCAAAGGCAAATAAGTGGCCTTCTCCCCGCCTCCCTCCCACACACGTGAGCATTAAGACCTGCAGTGTGCACCCCCTGCAGCGGCTTTGCACACCTTGACTGCTGGCACAGTGGGGGTGCACTTTCTAAGAAATTCCCCCCCACCACCCAGTTCTAACGGAACAAGGCTCTGCCTGAACAGGCAAGCTTGAAGAATCGCTGGCCCTTGAGTCCCTTAGCTGCCCTGCCCTCTGTCACTTTAGGAAGGAAAGCTAGGTGTCCCAGAAGGTACAATTGCTTCCTCCTTTATTTCTGGGTCGAAGCAACCAAGGCGAGGCTAGAAGTCGTGAGGCTTGCTAGATGTCCCCTCTCCCTGCCCCCACCACCACCCCCTGCGTGAGCACAGAGGAGTTAGTGTCTATGGAGATTCAAAGGAGAGGCATTCCTTCTGGGCCCGTTTGACCAACCGAATTCCGATCCGAATCATCAAAGCTATATGGCTTTTTAAAAAGAGGCTGCCTCCTTTTCCCCTGGGTGGGCCCTGAGGAATGTCCCTGGGGCAGTCACAGCCACTGAGTCTTCCTCTGGCTGTCACCCAGCCTTCAGGCTGTGCTGCCTCTGTGGCAGGGTTGGCTTTGCTAATAGTGTGCGGCAACGCCCGCTCACAGGACTCATCCTCCGTGCTTTTCCGCTCTCCTCAGTGGTCGCTGACACTTGGGATTCAGGTGCAAGGCCTGACGGTGCCTGTGGGAAGCAGCCACGCTGCCTGGCTCGTTCTCTCTCCCCCTGCCCTCGGACCCAGCCCCCGCCCCTCAGCCTTGACGGACTGAGCCTCCCTCTTTTTCCAAGTGCACCCTTTCAGGAAAGGAGAAACAGGAGACCACCTGCTGCACCCTGAGAGCTTGGGTTCGGTGACCCCAAAGACTCTCCCTGGGGGCTGCACACGGGAAGACGTCCACAGAGTGCTGAATGGCGTGCACCAGAAGGCGCTAGTTAGGGGAACTTAAATTAGCCCAGAAAGCATTCGTTCATTCACCAAGTACTAACCCGCTCCCTCCCCTGTGACCTTGGGAAACTGGTCTAACCACGTGGCTTCAGTTTCCTCACCTGGGTGGCAGGAGCTAAACAAAGTTACCTAACCTATAAGTTACTGTGAGGATTAATTGCATTTACAAAGGTGACCTGAGAACCATGGGTTACATGCAATCAGCGCCCTAGGCTTCGAAGTCACTGCATTCCTTCATCCATTTGTTTAGTCATTGCCGTATTTATCGAGGTCCTCGGTGTATGCACAGTTGTGGAAATAAGAGAAACTAAATGCAAGGCAGACTTTACTCTCCAAGAAATCAAATCCTTAGATGGAGGCTCCTCAATGCGATGGACTAACAGTGTCCCTGGGGAAACCCTTTAAAGAGTGTTCGGATTGTGATGACAGTGTTTGCCACGTGGTCCCACGGACTCCTGAGACACCCATTGGCACTTCCTCCTGTTGGTCCTAACGACACTGAGTGCAGCCCTCCCCCCCCCACAGCAGGTACTCAATACAATGCTAACAACTGTGGCTGGGAGTTTTCCTTGGGGGATGGGAGGTGAAGAGGCTAGAGTTTTTTGGGCACTTTGGGTTTGAGGAAAGTTTCAGCCATTGTCTCGGGTCCAAGAAGGGAAAAAATATGTGACCGCAGCTGAGATCATCTTAGGACAGACGGCCCTTCGGGAGTTCTATTAAGTTCTCAAGTAATCTCATGGAAGGAGGATCTCAAAAAACGGAAACAGGACCCTACTATCCCTTTACTGAGGAGAGGCACCCTCTGTTTTTTGAGGACGAGGCTGGGATCAGCTGGTGCCTGGAGAAATCCTTGCACCTACCACAGAGTGTAGCCTGGAGAAGGTGCCTCAACAGGTGTTTGTTGAATAAACGGATAACAGTTATTGTGGCCGCTGTGGTTATTTATAGTCTCAGGGAATCCTCAGGAACAATCTGATCACTTGGTTAGCATTGTAACCACGGGAGGAAGCTGAGCCACGAGGCACGGAGCCATCCGGGGGTGACGCTGGGAGGCGTGGACTCGGAAGCCCCAAATCATCTGGCTGAGGATACACAAGGGTCTGCGACACTAAGACCCCCGCAGAGCAGCGAGAGAAGGGGTTCACAAGCAAAGCGCAGTACAGATGGCAAGAACGCTCCTTGCTCCTTCTCACACCATCCTCTGCCTCTTCTTGTAGGTTGAATGACTCATCTGCAGTCATCCAGCCAGCAGGTCAACTTAAGAACCAGGACTGAAGCCTTTCTGTGTGTCCATCTGTTCCCCTCGCAGGGTCCAGCCTTGCAGGGGCGTTGGGAGGGCGGTGCGGAGCCCCGACAATGTACAGGGAGTGCCCTCCGCGAGTACGCACCTCGCCTTCTCCCTGTGCTGTGCAAGAGTCGTTTTATTTCGAGGAGTTCCGGAGCTGCCTGGACCCCCAACTCACCTCAGGTGATTCCCGGGTCAGCAAATTTCAGCCTTGCTTTGATTTTCAGGGCTGTTTATTTTTGTTGCTGGGAATGCGGGGTGGGAGGGGGGGCGCGGGGGAAGATACCGAAGCACTTCCCGTAACGTGGCGGCAGCTCAAGAAAGGAGCGAAGGGATGGATGAACTGTCGAATGCACTAATTAATAGTGAATAGGATTCCTTATCTCCCCAACCGCGAGAGCCGCACAGCGTTTGGTCCGTGCGCCTGGCGGTGTCCTGGATCCCTCCACGCCCAGCATTGCAGGCACCCTGCACTCCCCATAAAGGAGGTTCAGCGAGGCTGTCTCTCCCGGCCCGCAGACTCCGACCCCTCTGGCTGGAACCATCTGCCACAGGGGGTCGCTGGCTCCGCCCCGTTGTTCGCCACGGGTCGGGAGGGTTTGGGGGCTCTGTATTCTCGAATCCCCAACCGTCGGCTGAGTCCCCAGTCCTACAGGTCAGCGCTTGCCCTCAGGCCTTGACCTTGCGCGGGATGGTTCTGCGCGGGTGGGCAGTGCCGCGAGATCGCCTCCATAAGGCTGCCTCGGGTCCTCCGCAGCCAACTAAGTCATATCTCCTTGTTCCCACCGCCCGCAGAGGCCCCCCGTCTGGACTTCTGTCCTGAACTGAGAGTGCAGTTTTGTGGTTGAACAAACGGGGTGGAAGGACAGGTATCAAACCAACGACTCGCTTTGGGCATCTCCACCTTTTCCCGCTTTCCATTTTCCCCTCAGGATTTTAAGAGGAGCTGGACCAGCTGACTTGGTTCGGGGATGAGGAGGGGGCCGGGTGTGTGACTTGGAAGGAGTAGCGGGAAGCCAGGTTGCTCCAGAGATGGTGGACTCCAGCCCCGTCCAGGAACCAACGTGTAAAGAAAGGCAGTGATTTATTTTTATTATAAAACCCGAACTGCCCGCATAATTAAAAAAAGAAAAAAAGAAAAAGAAGAAAAGACCCTCAGAGGCACCACCACCCTCCCAGGCATTGCTAGGAACCAAGGGTGATGTGCTTGTGACACTCGGGTCACCAGAGCCCCAGGGTAATCCATCCACACAGGCACACACCAAGCTTCGGGGCTGATTCTGGGTTGGGCACGGCCAGCAGCGTGGGCTGTAGCGATGTGAAGGCACCTGGAAACGCAGCCTCCAAATCAAAAGCTTTGGCAATGGGAACATTTCTTTCCCATCTTCCCCACCTTTCTTTGGTTTTCCTATCACAGAAGAACGGTCTTCAGGGGACATGTCCCGCCTCCAAAGCCTTCTCCAGCTCTCCCACTGTGCCTTCCCATTTTCTTCTGGTCAGTTTGCTAGCACTCTGGGGGCAGTTTGGTGTCTCCTCCACATCAGTTAGGGGAGCCCACCTGATGTCACAGACGCAGGCAGTGGGGGCTAATCTGGCAAACAGGGGGGGCTCCATGGTGGGAGTTGGCATTTAACCATCAACACTACTACTGTCGAGGCAGGCTAATTTTTCCCTGGCTGGGAATGGTCTTGATCGCAGTTTGAAATCACCCAAGGTGGCTGCATGCAGGTGAAAATTCTCTCCAGCTTTAAAGCAAGAACTGAAAGTCTTGTGTCTCATTGAGCCCACACAACAACACTGAACGGGAAGGGATTGTTCTTCCGCTCTTACAGATACCCACCCGGAGCAGCAGAGGTTGGATAGTTTCATCCAGGTACCCCATCTGGCAGGGGCGTGGCCAAGCCCCTGACTCAGAAACCGGGAAAATTCTTGCTCCAGTTCCTCAACTGGTGGGCTTCTGTGACTGTCTCTTCAAACACAAAGGAAATTTAAAGTTCAGAGAAAAGCTTTGCGCGCTCTCTCTTTCTCTCCGTCCCCCCTCTCTCTCTTTTTGAGAATTATTTGGATCATTGTTTCAAATATTCACCTTACATTGCCAGTGGAGGCAACCACAGAGAAACGTTAAGAATCGTTCCGCTGAGCGCCCAGGGAAAGCTCACACCTCGAGTATGCCCTGTAGGGTCTATGATGAGGCCGACAGCCGCAGGAGAGAGGGCCTGCTATACAAACAATTGTCTTTAGCGAAAGGTTGCCACGTGCACTTAACTGTCCTCCTCCGCGTTGGGACGGAAAGGTCTGCGAGGTCTAGGAGCCACAGACCTTGCTCCTTGCGCTCTTTTCCGCGCTCTCCTGACCTCCTCCAGGCCGGCCTCTCTCCCATGCTGGTCCCTCCCTGCACAGTAGTCTTCAGAGCATCCGCGGAGGGGAGTTTCCTGCCGCCTGTGACCGGAGTCCTAACGCTGCTCTGGTGCCCGGCAGCAGGGACCGCGCTGCGCGGGGGCCAGCTGCTGCTGCGGGTACCAGCAGCCCTTTGCTGCCGGCTGCAGTTACTGGGGCCGGAGCACGGAGCCCGCGTGTGAGCTGGCGGGCGGACCTTGGCCTCCGAGCACCCCGCGTGGCGGGGCAGGCGGGTAATTTATGGTCTGTATACACTTTCTGGTTCCAGAGTCCTGCGCACCAGAACGACTGGGTCCCCCACGCCCCGGGCTGCGTGGTGGGGCCGCAGACGCGCGGCCATGTACGGTGCCCATGTATGGTCTCTCCTTTTTGCTGCGCTAAGGCCAGAAACTCCTTGGGAGGGCTCGGCTGAAAACGAAAGTCTGGCAGGCAAGGGCGAGACTAGGAAACCCGCATGTGTATACTGGCGGTTGGTTTGGAATCGCGCGCTGCGGGCACCGGGTGGGATTCCAGGACCAGGGCTCGGTTGTGTGGCGGGAAGTGCAGGCAGATCCCCAGCTGGGTGTCCCCATTGCATCGCTTCTCCGGGAATCCTGTCCAAGACCTCAGGGCCCAGACTTCATTCCGTTTGTAGCGTGGGCCTGGGGCAGGTAAAAGGACCCATCAAAAAGCCAGGCTAAATAGGGGAATTACTTGGGCCTTGGGTGTTAGAGAAGGAGCAAAGATGGTTCAGGCATCCATGGGGAGCAGGTGACCCGATGTCATGCAAGACCAGAGAGGTCTGCTGAGGGTGTCCAGAGCAGGGCAGATCCCTCACTTCCTGCTGTCACCAGGACTGCTGTCCTGGAGTGTGAGCGCACCTGTAAGGACGGTTGAGCCTAAGACAGTTTCACTAAGAATACCGGACACTACTTTTCAATGTACACGCAGAATGTTGCAGTATACCGATGTGCCGGGCACTCTTCTAAACACTTTATACGTGTTGACTCATTTACCAAATTCCAGTGAGACGATTACTTGCACTGCCCCCATTTTATAGATGAGTAAACTGTGGCAAAGAAAGGTTCACTTGCTGAAGGACACGCAGTTAGCAAGTGGGGTCTGGAATAGGTTACATCTCTCCCTCCAGGCCTACATTATCGCAATCATCTGTAGTAGTGGTGAAATAAGTACTGATTTCGGGTGTTAAGAGTCATGTGGGTGAGGATGGGTGAAAGCGGGCTGAATTCCCGTAGAAAGCCTAGGCGGTTTACCTACTGAGACTTTCTTCTAAGAAGCAGGACACTTGTGGGGTGCGGGGAGCTGCAACCATGGAGTCAGGCTAGCAGGTTGGCCAAGTCCGTAAATACCAGCCATTGAGCAATTACTCCCAAGGCAGTGGCAATTGTGAGCCTCTCAGACACCGGGGTTCTCACCCTCTGCTTTCTTTGGATTGGCTGTTTGGGCTGAGTCTCTGCGCCTGGAAGCTCTCCCGGCCCCCACACTTGGTTAAGACGCATGCTCCCCGCTCCCAGATGTGCGAGGTGTCTTAGGCAGGGGGCACAGGGCTTGCACTGTGACAGCTTTCCTCCGAGGACATCTAATTATTCCTGTGTCTTCACTGTTTGTGGGGAGGTGGGAAGTCACACCTCGAAAGCTTGAGAACCTCTAATGAGGTGCGTCCTGGGGGAGGGACGAGGCAGAGATGGATGGACATGGGGATTTATTTGAAAGCAGGAGGAGGGTGGCAGTGAAAAAGGAGCAGGTGAATCACGAAAGAATGGAGGGTGAAAAGAGGCAAAGAAATAGGAGAGAGGAGATGGAAACCATGAAGATAAGTGGAGTTTTGAAGCATTTCTCACATTTTTTAAGGGGGTTGGGGCTGGGGCCGGGCCATAAATTAATAGATTTATTTGTCAATCAGGAAAAAGCCATTAACATATTTTTGGCTTGGTCTGTGGGAAAATAATTTCTTTGATTGAGTCGCCCCAGACGACCTTCTGAAGCCCTCTCCACTCTGCCTCCGGTGGCCTCCTCGGTCTAGCCTGCTGGAAGGAGGGGCGAAGGGGGAGGCACAGGGGAGCTCCCCGCCCCTGGGAGAAAAGGCCTTTCCATTTCTTCCAGCATCTTGAATTTCACTTTGCACATTTCTTCTGCTCCTTGATTTGGTCCCTGCTGCCTTGGAGACTTGGAACCTCAGATGGAAAATTCTGTCTCTGCAAGCTGTGCCACTGTCTCTGGTCCTTTCCTGAGGTCGTCTGCATTGACCTTGGCTGGGCTCTTGGCCTCTCCCCTGCCCCAGCACAAGGAAATAAGAGAAATCAAGCTACAGGGCAGGGTGGGGTGGGGCAGAGTCCCCCCAAATGGAAGGAAGGAAGCCCAGAGCAGGGTGAATGAATTGTTCCTCCCGGGGGGGCACCAGGCCCTGAGGAGTTGAGTGCTTCTTGTCAGGCCCTTAACACTCAATGTGGGGTCCTGAGATGGGTTCCCTTACAGAGGATCTCAAAGGTCAAAGCTACTTTCACAATGAACAGTTACTGACTTTTCCACAAGTGTTCGATGGCGGTTCCCAAATGCCACATTACGAACGGTGACACCACGGCTCTGCTGGCCTATGGAAGAATCGAGTGTGCAGAGTCTAGTGTTTGATTAATGTTTTGGTTTATAGTTCACCACCATAAACATGCATTTTAAAAATATGTTTTGGTTTTCTGTCTCTACCTGGGCCTTGTGGTTATTCACATTTAAATTAATTGAAAAGAAATATCACCGGCCACATTCCCATTGTTCGACAAGCCAGAAGTGGCCAGTGGCTGTCACATAGGATGACAGTGCAGACAAAAAACATTTGCATTTTCATCGGAGGTGCTTTGGACTCTGCAGTTGCTATCTCCTTAAGTTGGACTGTTTTCTCAACTCTGAGCATCCCTTCCTGCTTCTGCAGAATGAGGTAATAGCTCCCAACGATAAACTAAGGAGAGGCAGCGTAGCTGGTCACGGAGACCATAAACTCTGGGGCGAAATCAGGAAAAACCTCAGGTCAGCCCAGATGACTTGGGCTTAGTTTCAAAATTTCTCCATGGTTCAGTTTCCTTGCCCATAAATAGGAATCATAATAATAGTAATATAAATAAGTAAGTAATATAAGTAAATAGGAATCATAAATAGTGGTAATAACAATACCTTTCTTATGGGTTGTTGTGAACATTTTAAATGAGAAAAGAAGTGAAACCACCTAAGAACCAGTAAGTGACAGACTGGAAACAATTGCCACATGTGGGCTAGAGATTATGGTTATTACATGTACAAAGTGCAGAACTCACTGGGTGACAATAAAATTAAATTTCCCTCCATGTATATACGTATGTATATGTATAAATACACACCGTATTTTATATAGTGTTGTAAAATACACATAACACAAACTTTTCCATCTTAGCCACTTTAAGTATCCAGTTCAGTAGTGTTAACATGCCCACCTCCAGAACTTTCTCATCTTGCCAAACTGAAATTCCAAGTCCATTAAACAACCCCTGTCCCCCCATTAGGAATATTTTCACGTTGATGTGAATTGGTCTCCAGGCTTTAGAATTTCAGTTAATACTTTTGACTAGGTGTTAATCATTCCAGTCAAGAAAGTAGCTTTGACCTTTAAGTAATCAATTACTTGATTACTTAATCAAGTAATCAATTAGCCAGTTTTTCAAAATAGCTACAATGGCTGGGAGAGGACAGCTGGAGTCCCAAAGCTGTCATCAGTGCCATTGAATACACCATTTCCACGTCTTTAACCCCTTGAACCCTAACAGCTGCCCCTCTGGCCAAGCTCTAAGTATATCCTGGGGTTCAAGATGGCATGATGTCCCCAGATGGTGGCTCAATCTGGGTTTGGGTGTAGGGAGTTCGTATTGGCTGGTGCATCAGGTCACTGAATTCTTAAAGCGGTATTTTCTAGGAAGTGCCCGAAAGATTGATGTTACCATATAGTAGATAAAGAACAATAAACTCAAAGTTAATCTCTGGTTGCATCTAAAGGCCTGACCATAGTTAGCAATCATGAGGTGGACAAAACCCAGAATATTTAGCAATCCTTTTGGAACAGTGGGCAGGAGGAGAGAAAAAAATCTTCCTAAAATAATAACACCCACTAAAAAGAAATAAATGCTTTCTTTTGGTAGAGTTCTCTCTCTCCGAGGTTTTCTGTAATGTTTTAATTTTATTTTTATTTTTAAAAAATATTTTATTTATTTATTTTTAGAGAGAGGGGAAGGGAAGGAGAAAGAGGGGTAGAGAAACATCAATGTGTGGTCACCTCACGGCCCACAACCCAGGCATGTGCCCCGACTGGAAATCTAATCAGTGAGCCCTTGGTTCGAAGGCCCACGCTCAATCCACTGAGCCACACCAGCCAGGGCTATAATGTTTTTACTGAAAAATTAAGAATGTTAATGTGAGTTTTCAATGGAAATTATTCAAATTATTCGATAAATACTCTAGGTATATTGCCCAGGGTGTTTTCGGAGGCAAGCAGAAGACACCTCAACAGGGCACACCCAGTGAGGGAGTTCATCGCTTGGCAGGACTGCAAGTGTGTCGTGGAGGGGAGAGTTGTCCATGTGTCTTTACCAGGGCTCGGGCTCTGTTTTCTGGGGGTTTCCTGCCTTTGCACGTCTTCTGTCCCCTTCGTGCTCATTCTGGCCTCTTTACTGCTGTCGAAGCCTCCCCCACATCTGTGCATACAATCCCACCTAGAATAAGACACTGCCTGTTACCTAGAACTCCCCCGAAAAGCCTGGTGGGGGGACGGGTTAGTTCACACACCCCTTCCTGCTCCGGTCATTCCAGTCAGGGCAAAGGAGCACGCTACTGCATGTGCCTAGGCTGTGTGTGCATTTCTGAGCACAGGCATCCCCAGACGGACATTGGGGCTTTATTTGGAAAGGGGAGCAGAGAATGAAAACTAAAGAGGCCATAGAGGAATCTGCTAGAGTATGTGTCTTCATTCAGGGCACAGTTAAGTTGTAGTCTTGTTCGTCACGGTTAAGAATCTCTTCTTTTGTCAGATAGCTGTGTGCTCTCTGGGTGCAGAAGACAGAGCTTGACCATGGCTGGAAGGGCCATAGACAACCGGAGACATCGTCCTAGTCTGGAGATGACGGCTCTCCCCACATCGTTAACACTGTTCCCCTTGTCAACATTACCTAGGCAGTGTTCTTACCTCATAGATGATGCGACTTGTCTCAATCCTCTCAGATACTTGTTAAACTCCAGATTCTTACTTCTCTGCTAGGTTCTATTTTGGCAGGCCTTGGATAAAGTGTTAACTGGACATTTGGATGTTTAAGAAAGCATCCAGGGGACTCGTGACATCGGGCCAGGTTAAGAAAGAGTAAACTAAAATTGGTGATGCTTTTTCTCTGCATCGGCTGCTGGAGAGCTCAGCAGGCTAATCCCTGAAAAGTATTTGGGGGCCGTCTGGCATGGATTTGGGGTATTGGTCTAGGCTTCATATTTTTTTAATCCTTCTGTTCTTTTTCTCATTAAACAAAGTCTTCTTGTACCATGTATTTGCTTGATACACTCTATTAAATTCTTTTTGGAATGAAATGGGATATACAGATAGGAGCCTGACAGAAAACAGAAGACACACTCAGCAACAGTTGGGAAATAATTACCACCCCGGGTCTAAGGGGCTGGGAACTGTGTTCGTTTCTCAGGGCTACTGACGCAAATTGCCACAAACTCAGTGACTTAAACAGCAGCGCTGTATTCGCTTACAGCTCTGGAGGCCAAGAGCCCAAAATGAGCTTCCTTGGGCCAAAGTCAAGGTGTTGTCCGGGCCGGTTCCTTCTGGAGGCTCCAAGGGGGAAAAATCCCTTGCTTGATGCTTTTGGCTTCTGGTTACTGCTGGCATTCCTTGGCTTGCGTCCTTGTGACCACAGTCTCTGCTTTTCGGTCACGTAGCCTCTTCTTCCAGGTCCAGTTCCCCGCCCGTAAGCGCACTTGTGGTAGTACTTAGTGCCCACTCAGATAATCCAGGATAATCTCCCATCTCAAGGTCCTTCACTTAATCAGATCTGCAAAGTCCCTGTCGCCAGATAAGGTATCGCCCCCAGGTTCCAGGGATTAGAACCTGGTTATCTTTGGAGGCCATTATTCTGTTTCCCAAAGGGAAAACTGTGCTGCTGGAGCCTGGAGCTGGGGAGGAGAAGGCACCCAGCCGTGACTGTCTCTATGGTGGCCCCAGTCCCTGTGGGGAGGCAGCAGGAGGGAGAACTAGCCTGGCCTCCTCTTTCTCCTCCCTCCACCCCTTGCCCTGATCTCCTGCCGGTGTGTCCCACAAGCCAAGGGAGGAGAGGAAATCTAGGGACATCAGCCTCCTGGGTACAGAGCAGGGCAGGGCAGAGCAGAGACCGATCTGGAAGGTGCCCAGTGAGTGTGCAGGTGCCCAATGGAGGCCAGACCACTGTCGACCATGGGCAGGACTGCAGTCCTGGTCCCTGGTGGTGTCCCCCAGAGGAGGGCCTAATGTTGGAGTTTGTCACTCAGCGTGCATGCGCATGCACACACACACACGTGCACACACTCTCCAGTGTTTTCAGGGAGTCTTGGGTCTGAGCCCCTCCAGGTAGGCGGAGACAGTCTGAAAGGCGTGAGGCTGAGTTTCAGTGCACGTTTTGGATTTCTTTTTGTGATCCCCAGCGCCCTAGCTGAAGGCAGAAAAGGGCTGTTCGGTGGGCATAAAAGAGTATAAGCAGTAACAGGACCCTGGGCGTTCAGGAACCACACTCTGAAATCAGCACCAGTCCCCTCTCTGTGTCAGAAGCTTCCACTCCCAGGGAATTATGCCGCGGATCTTGTCTTCAAGAGCCCCCTGCTGCTCTGGAGACTTGCAGCTAAACAGTGATACCTCGCACCCCACAGCTGCCCTCTCCATGTAGAAATGTAAAACCGAGCTTGGGTCAGCAAGAGACTGGAGCCCACGGGGCTGAGGGTCCAGCCATCTGCACCACAGCCACCAGCCCCCACACTGCACAGCTTCCCTTCCCCTTTGCCTCTTCCCAGCAGGTGCCCCTTCCCTTCTTCTGCTGAGGGCCACCTGCCAGCCATGCCCACAGCCATCGGTTCAGCCTTCTGCCTCCTCCTCCCGCCCTCGCCCTTCCTGGCAGCCCCCTGGGATCCACATCAGGTGTTTGGGGAAGATCCCATGTACACATTCCTGCCCTCTAATGATGGCCCGGATTTTTTAAATAGACATTTGAAACTAAAGACAAAACCAGCTGTTTCTTGAGGGGGAAAAAAGCAAAACATGAAAAGAATCTCCCATATAACACACCGTCCGCACCCCCCAAGCCCAAACAAATAAAATGAGTCTGACCAGTATTGCAAACTCCCTGCCTTGTTCGCTGTGACTAAAACCAGTAGAAGAAGCGCAACGGGGAGCCCCTACTGACGAGAGATTTATCATTGTTCATTTAATTAGGTTTAGTGTGGCTAACAGGGGCTACTGGCAGTTTCAGTATTAAAGGATTTCCCCCTGCCCCCCACCCCCCAAAAGGACAAATGTTCTATAGTACAGGCATTTAATTGTCTTCGTAGTATCCTTGGTGAAAGGACAAAGTTTTCAAAATGCCCTCACCAGGAAAGGACTCCACAGTTTGGAATTTATCCAAATTTGCCGCTTGTATCTTTCTTTTAAAAATTTCTCAGGGCTTAGATGCATATCTACCGTAACTATTACAGTAATCCTCTAAAGGAGACTTCCATCCGTCACGGGAGAAAGCGATTTCTTTTTAGTGGGAAATGCTTTAAAATGTCTTGTTTGGACAGAAATGGCCATCCATTAGTTGGTAATTTAAGCAAGTTCCTTAAAGTCGGGCAATTAGTTTAATGAGACAGTTGGCCTTTTGAAGTTGAATGGGACCAGGGATGAGCTCATCACTCCTCAAGGGGACACAAATCAATTTGGTGTAAAAGGTTGAGAGACACAGCTCCCTCCTCCAGTTTCAAGGGAAGATCATGCACACACGGATTTAGCTCCAAGCATGGAAATTCGATGGTGGGCCCCTAGGCTTTCTGGTCACCCCCATACTGGGGAGGAAGAAACCACACCTGCTCCACCTGTCACTGGGAAGGGTGACAGGCCTGGATTAGGCCTCCTGTGGAGGCCAGAAACTCTTAGGGGAGCAGCCCTTGGCCCTGACACGGAATGCCCGCACCCAGGCAGATGGAAGGGCTGATAAATCAGTGGGAATGGTAGAGGCCCTCCGTGAGAGCCAGCTGGACCGGCCGAGAGCAGCTCCACAGAGGGGCCTTTGCAGGGCGGCGAGGCCACCTTTACATGTTAATCAGAGGCATCCGCATGTTCTGTCTTCACCCTTCAAAGGAAGGTGTCAAATGTCTTGATGAAATACCCCTCCGCTTACTCAGACACAGGGACTCAGCCACCCTGTGGATAAATGACTCAGGGCGAATCCACAGAGAAGGGGCAGGCTTGGCCAGAGCCGTGGTCACAGGGCAGGAGTCATTACGTCGTAATCGGTCCATGGGCAGAGCCCAACCAAGGCCACGGTCCACGTTTGAAGGCAACAGCTGGACCTGGGGGGTTGGGGATTGGAAGAGATGTGGGTATGGGGTGAGGAACTCGAGAGGACGGCACTCCGTGACGGCAGCCAGCTCTTGCCAAATCCGCTTATTGCAATAGTGTGGCAGACACCGCGTACAGCTGTTTGGGTGCAAGAAACGGTGGAACTGCACGATGATATCATGGAGCTTGAAGGGATGAGTGATCTACCAGTTTGGGAGGTCTCCAGTGGAAATGGACCACCTGGGTGCACGGTATACCCTGCGGAGAGAATAACGTTGGTGCCTTTACGCAGAAACAAGGTTGATTTTGAACTCTACCACTGGGAGGGGCCGCTATTCTGACACTGGCTTTTCTGCTACACCGTACCCCCCACCGTCAGCTTGTAACCTTTTATACACTGCAAAATAGCAGAACAGGTTCTGCCTTCTGGGCGGTGGCTTCACAAACCCTCTAGATTTGGGGAGATAAAACTCTTCATGATGCTGATAGGAGGGAGAAGTGGGCGGAGACAGGAAAAACCCTGCATTAGGATGTTTCTAGGGCACTGGGCTTTCCCACTCCGAGATCCCTTTATGCTGCAGCCACAGTGAAGATGAAGGCAGCTGTCTCGGGGTGGGAGCCAGAATGGTCTGGGGTCATGTGCAAGTCGTGGGCTCACGCTGCCTGCCTCTGTGCTCGGATACCCACCTCTCCCTGCTTTCCACGGTCCTCCCTGCCAAGGCCTGCCCACAGGTGTCTTCTTTCCCACCCCAGGACGACCCAGGTATTCCGTTTAACGTGGGGTCACTGGGAACACGAGGAAGTGCCTGCTGTGACTGCGTAGGCCTCGGGGCTCTGGGTCCTCCCAGCGTCAGTCTTTCCTGCCTGGGTCCTTCGTGGTTGGTCTAGTTTTTGTTGGCATTAGAGAATCAGGGTGAGTGCTCTCCTCATTTCAAAAAACTGAGTCTAGGAGTGGCCTTGGTCTGCCTCCGCCAGCCTTGTGATTGGAGCTCCAAACCCAGTTCAGAACGGCCAAGGCCGTTCGACACGTGGCAGTGTGCTCAGAACACGGAGCGGGACGTGGGGCTGGGCAACTCAAATCCCCAAAAGCCTGGGTGAATCCGCCCAGTTGACATTATTTGCCGCCCGGAGACCTCCCCGCAGCTCTGCACAGAGAATTGTTCTTCCTTCTTTTTAATTGGCCCACATCCTTTTTTCCCCCCTTACCTGTCAAAATAAGGTATACCTCTTCCAGGAAGTTCACCTTGATTAATTCTACCCAGTGTCCTGGCATCTCTCGTGGCCTCTATCCCACATCTGACTGATGTCTTTTAAATATGTGGTTTTCAGTCATTTTTGAACTCTGGTTTGACAGTTTCCTGAGTCGAGGTGGCATTTTCACCTTTGCTGTTGCTTATGCAGTTTTGAGACCCGTACACCAGGTGGTGGTAGTTTCCACAGGCTCTGATTGTACATTCTGAATAATTTGCAGAGGCGGAAAGTGGTAAGGCAGGACTTTTTAATCGAGTACCTACTATGTGCCAGGTCTTTGTACCATTGCTAATTTCATCATAAGAAATAATATTTATGAGGTAGGTATTATTGTTTTCATTTTCCAGTTAAGGAAACTGATTTGTGGGAGAGGTAAAGTGACTTCCCCAAAAACTCAGCATCCTTTATGGTGAAACTGGAGTTGGTACCTGGGTCTGAGCTCTTCAGCTTTGTGTTTTAGGTAAAACAGGCAGATTTTATCTATTTAATTATGCAAACAATAATGAAATCAACCACTATTTCAAAGTAGCTGTTTTAGCAACACCCTGGGATAATGGTATCTTCCTCACTAGTTCTTATATTGTAATAATCCAGGATATTCTTAGAAGGACAAAAAACTGTTTTGGATATTTTTTTTTCTTTTTAGCATTGGCCATTCCCCTCCCCCTCCAATCGTTGCCAACTCAGGTGTTTGGATGATTTTCCAGGATTTCTAGGAAGACCTTTATTTGCTACCGAGCCTTGGAGGGGATTGCGAGGTTTAGTCAGGACCTTAACTCGGGAGTTGAGGTTACGGTGATTCAACAGGTCAGAGATAGTGACAGGCCTAGGGGCCAGGATGTGAAGGGGGTTGAATTCCAAGTGTTAGGCAGGGAAACCTAGGGTTTCAGATTGACATTCAAATCAGGGGAAACAAATCACTTAGTCTCCAAGATCAAAGCCGATGGGCACAGCAAAGGGTGACTCAGGCCCACCTTTGCTCCCAGAGTTGGAGCAGAGCCATTTGACTTCCGGCTTGGAGCCCAGCAGCCTGTGAAAGGGCATCCCAGCTCCCGGGAGAGTCCACTCCAGCTGCAGGTGTGCTGGATTCCGGGGCAGAGGGAGAGGGCGGGGTCTAGCACAGGTGCGGGGAGAGCAGAGGAGGCTGTGTGCTTTTTTCTTCTCTGTTGCTCTTCCCCCTTTACTATACAGGCCAGATAAACCGCCATAGCAGCAGGAATTTTTTCTTTAAAGACGCTTTTTAAGCATCTAATATCCAAAAGTGTGCATTCCCCACAACCAAGTTAGCTGAAATTTCTTTTTCTTTTTTTGTGTGTGGCTAACCTACCATATTGCTTCAACTTTAAGGGAGGAATTCTCTGTTCAATGACTTGAGAGCTGGGAGATGGGTTCTAGACCCATAGCTCCAGGAACCTGGAAATATTTCTCAAAGTATGTCTCTTCTCCCCTCTGGGTTTCACATCTCGCATGTGTGTCCTAAGGGGGTTGGAATAGAGTGTTTCACCCTTATCTGTGGTCTGGTTGTTTATCTGGCTGTGGCACAGCCTCCATTCATTCCTTCGGCCACCAGGCACTGCCTTGTTCTGCACAGGCTCAAGAAGGGCTTCCATAATCAAAATAATCCAGCAGTTTCTAGGGCAGGACTTCAAACTCATTTTCACCAGGGTCCACATCAGCCTCAAGGTTGCCTTCAAAGGGCTGAATGTAATTTTAGGACATGTAACTACTCCTTAACAGTTGAGAGAGAGCTCGGGGCTGCCATGGGGTAGAAACAAGGTGGACGGCCTGATTCGCCCATGGGCCTTGTGTTTGCCACCTGTGCTCTAGGGGAACTGGCTTCACAGTGAAACATAATTTTCTGGATTTTCTGCCTGGATCTTCTCGCTTACCCCCACCCAGTTCTTGCACCTTATTACCAGGAACAAATTGCGTCCCATCTCTTGCAAACACCTTCCTCCTGTCCTTGGTCCTTCCCAGACCAGGGAGGTTAAGTATACGTGGGCAAGCGGTACCCCTTGTCTGTGGTTTCCCTTACCTCCTGTGTCAGGTACCTGCGGTCGACCCTGATCTGAAAATACTAAATGGAAAATTCCATAAATAAACAGTTCGTAAGTTTTTAAACTACCTGCCAATCTGAATGGCGTGACAAAAATCCCCTCCCGCTAGCCCCGCCCCCTGACGCCATCACCACTCCCTCCAGCGTCCAGACGCTGCAGACGTAACTTAGCAGGTTGTTACGGTTTTGCAGGGCGGATGTTGGGGTCACCTTTAGTTTACTCATTTTAGGTCCCCAAGCACAACAGAAGGGATGCTAGTGATTCAGGTGTGCCGGAGAGAAGACGTGAAGGGCTTCCTCTAAGTGAAAAGGTATGACGTATAGCAAAAACACACTGTAGGTAGTTTTCTGTCATGTCTGCGGTTTCGGGCATGCTCTGCTTTTGTCTTCTGCATTTAAGGGGGGACTATTCGTGTGTGTCTGTGTGATGTAGGTATGCATGTGTGTATTCACGCATTCGTTCATGGCAGTTATAGCCGCCAACTCCAAGCAGGTGATTCTCATGTCATCCCGCTCGTCGGGCTGTGAGTTCTTATTTGCCGGCGTGTTGTAGGGATTCCCGGAGGCACCATCGCGGAGCAACAGCTGCCTCACCCGAGCGTTGCACTGACCGAGTCCCGGCCTCTGCCCAGGTGTTGGCGGAAGGAGACAAGTCAGTCGGGTGCTCAGAGCCGAGTGGAGACAACGGAAGAGCAGACAGCGGATCTCAACGCAGTCGGTAAGTGCCCTGGGGGAATGGGCCGTGAACCCACGGCCCGGACACGCCGATAGGGGGCCTGAAACCGGTGGGCTCTGGGGAAGCAGGCGAGACAGTGATGGCGTCAGGGCTGCGACACGGCCAGTGGGCCTCGGAGGGTGCCGGGCAGACTGCTGGGTGGAAAACGCGGGGAAAGGTGCTGAAGGCCTGTCATGACAATAGGTGGGACAAAACTAGATCCGTGTTGTGAATCTGTTTTATTTTCTGAGAAAAGGGGTTCCTGAGGTCCTCCCGTAATGAAACGTCAGGCAGAGAAGAAACGCTTATTGAGCGTGGCGCAGCTGTGTCCCCGGCCCCGGCCCGTTGCTGGGCCCTGCCACACTGTTAGGGAGAAGGGCTCCGGGGTGTTGAAACTCCTGAGACCGGATGGGCCGCTCTGGCTGCGATACAACCTCCCGCTTGAACTGGCTCCTCTGTCAGGCTCCGTGTGGGTCTCAGCCCTGCCCCAGATGGATGCTGCTCAGAGGGTATCCCTTCTGCGGATAGGAACGGGCGGGAGAGCGCCACTCTTCTGTAGCTGCAGAGCAGAGGCAGACGGAGTGTGGGCGAATCCTTCCGGGCTCCAGCAGTGCTAGGAGTTGAGGGCCACCTAGGGTTTTCGGCCTCTGGTCCACAGGGTCCCAGGGCCATGCAGTCAGCAGGACTCACAACAGTGACACTCTTCATACACAGTCTTGCGTTAGGGGCCAAAGTGTGCGGTGAAGCCAGAGAAGCAGCAGTTACAAATTCCAACCCTGCACAAATTGCTGGGACACTCCCAGCCTCAGCGTGCCTGTCTCTCCTTCAGAGGGTTGTTGTACGGTCATGCAAGATCATGTCTGTGTAAACGGTTGCTGATGTGGAAGTTTGCCATTTTTGTTAACAAATTTGTTCAACAGTTTATTGCTGAGGCATATTATTTTTTTTGTTAGCGCTCTTTCTTTGGTGTGCATGTGGGCAGTATTGTAAGGTGACTAGAAATTAACGTGTTAAGACTTGGAATGTCCCTAGGCTAGTGACTTTGGGACCAGAGAGGATATGATGATTTTTACCTAAGTAAGAGTAGCTCTTTTTGATTATGAAACAACACATGCAATTCACAGAAACATTTAGAAACTTCAGAATAGACAAAAAGAATTCTATGGTGCCATTATTTTACTGCCAGCTTCTGTTTTATAAGATGCTTCTCCTATTCATGACTCGGTCGCTTGCTTGTTTCATTTGACATGATGTGGGGTGCGTTTCCCTGTAACAAGATTTGCTCTGTACCAACGCTGAACAGATAGGCTATGGTTTCACAGGCAGTTGGGTTTATTACAATTTTAATTCTTATACATAATGCTGCAAGAGGCATATTGATGGATAAATCTTTGCTTTCATCTTAGAAGTATTTTATTAGGGTAAGTTTGTAAGATAATATTACAGCTCAAAAGTTTACTTTTTTCAGTGTATTTTTATTTTTTTCTGGTACCAATAGGAGCTTACAGAGAGCACAATTTTCTAATTTCTTCCAAACACATGATATTATAATGAGTAGCATCTTTGCCAATAAATATGATATGCAAAAATGGCAGACGTGAATCTCATTTCAATTTGAATATCTTTTGTTACCAGTGAGGATTTATATAGTTATGTTTATTGATTGTCCGTCTTTTTTCCTTAGGCAATTTTGAGTTAATGTCATCTGTGCATTTTTGATTGGGTTTTTTTATGATCACTTGTAAGATTCCAACATAGATTAAAGCATTAGCTATTTGTATGAAACTTTTTCCCCAGTGTTATTTTTTTCTTAATTTTGTTTATAGTGTTTTTTTATATGCAGAAAAGGTGAATTTTTATGTAGTCAAGCATTTCACTTTTCTTTATTGTTTCTGCCTTACAAAGTTCTTCCAAAGCTGACGTTATATAAATGTTCATCAGTATGTTCTTTAGATATTTTTATGGATTCAATAATTGGTTACCTGGGTACATGGAGGGCTGTCATTCATCTGGAATTTATATTGTGTGTTATACCAGGAACCTTATTTATTTTTAAAAAATAACTATTAAAATCTCTCATCCCTTACTGAATAATTGTCTTTCCCTCACCTGACTTGAAATATCACCCTTATAAATGATTTTATTTTTAATAGAAAAAAATACCTTCATTGCAGGAATGCATTACGAACTTGCTTAATTTTATGAAAAACATGTTTTTAGTTGTCAAGGTGTATGGAAGTAGTGAGAACAGCTCTGGGAAAGGAGGTGAAGATAATAGTAGTAGCAATAGAAATGTTGAAACAACTGGTTGCCAGTGGGTACAGGTTCAAAGTTATACTTCATAGTTTGTGTTGAGTGTATGGCATCAAGGTGTATCTGTTAGGACCACACTCTTTTCTTCTTTCTTTTCTTCATTCTGGCAAACATTTGTTAAGTGGGGATTCAGCACTAAATGGCAAAAGGGATTCAAATGTGAACATGGTCTCTGTCCCTGGGCTTCTCCTCCTTTGCTCAGGAAGCACGTTCGCTGGGAAGGTCAGTTGTTGTGGCAAACAAACTACTCTGTCCTCAAAGTGGCTTACACTAGAAGTGTGCTGTGTGCAGTTACTGAGGCTAGTGTAGCAGCTTAAGGTTGTCCAGGCTCTGAGTTATCATCTTTTTCTGTTCTTGGCCTTCTTCCTCATTGTTGCTAAAAGGCTGCAGATGCTCTATCATTTAGCCCTCACCTCTGTGTTCAAAAGCAGGGGAAATGGGCAGTGTGAGGCAAGAGAGCTCCTTATCGTGGTGCCTCCCTCTGATCATGGAGGAAAATCTTCCCAGAAGCCCTCTAGCAGACTTCTTGCACCTTCTGTGTCCAAAAATGGGTCACGTGCCCATTCTGGGTTGAGTCCACTTCTAGAGACAAATGCGTTTGTGGCCACTGTGGAACAAAATTCTGGTTCTGTAAATAGGGAAAGAGGGAGGATGACTTTTGAGGAGGCAAGTAATGGTGTTTGCCACAAAGAGATATTCACTTATATAAATATATGTAATATATAAAAATATATATACTAAAATATATACTATGGTATATATATTTATATTTTATACAGTATATATATTATATATAAGAGTACTTTGTAAGCTATAAATCAGTATATACATCAAGGGTGTGTATACTATATGTAATATATACACTATAGTATATATCTTAATATACATTTATTTATATTTACATTTACAAAGTATATATACACTTGACCCTTGAACATGGGTTTGGACTGTGTGGTTTCACTTATATGTGGATTTATTTTCAATAAATACTGTAAATGTACTTTCTTTTTCTTATGATTTTCTTAATAAGCTTTTTTGTTTCTAGGTTTATTGTAAAAACACAATATATAATACATATACAAAATGTGTATTAAGTGACTGTTATTGCTAAGGCTTCTGGTCAAGAGTAGGCTATTAGCAGTTAAGTTTGGGGGGGCTGAAAATTATACATGGATTATACACCATACAGGGAGTCAGCCCCTCCAACCTCTGTGTTGTTCAAGGGTTAACTGTACACTACTGTATATATTTTATACAAAAAGTACTAAAGTAAAATGAGCGCTAGTAGAAGTATTCTAATATTGTCCTGCTTCTTGCTACCTTGGGAAACCTGACCACTGTGAGTGTTGGTTTTCTCATCGGTAGAGAAATAAATGCCTGCTCTGCTCACATACAGAGTTGTACAAGGGTCATATTAGGTGAGTGCTTTGTGAACCATAAGACATCAAATACCTATCAGTTTCTCAATGCCAACGTTGTCCTTGTTTGGGACAACCTATGTGCTTCTGCTGATCAGTTTGGCTTGGCCAATCAGGGCATGGAGTGGGGGCAAAGGTCAGGGCTTCCATGGGGCTGGGATCAGGGACGGTTTAATCACAAAGCTGGGATATCGAGAAGAGCCTGGAAGCTCGTCATTGCATTTCTGGGCAGGAACCCTGAGCCAGACCAGGAGCCGGGAAAGAGAGGGTTTTCCTCTCTTGCCGTGGTGTGTGTTGGGGGTGCCCCTTCTCAGTTCTGGGATTTCTTAGGTGTGGATTCGGGAAGGCAGATACTGAGGAAATGTCCCCCAAAGGGGACCAGTGGTGGATGCCGATCAAGAGAAATTCCATCTCTTTCCCTGGTGCCTTCTCTCCAGGGAGTGGGCTGCTGAGCAGAGAGCTGCTCCTAGGCCGCCTGATAGGTGCCCTGCCCACAGGCCCAGGAAGACAAAGAGTGGTCACTCAACCTTTGCAAACGCGTTGGACCGGAGGGAAACTTGAGTTAGTCAGAAGGGGAGGTCGGTCCAGGGAGGACTTGAAGGGGACCTGGGTGATGAAGTTCACCCGCTTCCTTCTGCGGTGTGGGAGAGAAATATTTCTGAATTTGCCCTGACCTTTTCAACTTCAGCCTGCTTGTGAAGCTGGTTGAAGCCCAAGTTCCCCTTCTAACCACAGAAGTCCTCTGCCTGCTCCCTGGAAACGTGGATGGAGCCTCGCCATCAGCCACATCTGCCAGAAACTCCCCTCTGTAAACCCTGCTTGAACCTCGGTCCACGTTTAACCAACCCACTTCCATTTATCGAGGCAGCTTGGTAAACAGACGGCTCCGGGCGCAGTTAATAATCTTGTCATTTGTACCTTGTGGTCTTTTATATCTACCTCACCCATCCAGTTAACTTAAATTACCATCAGTCTCTTCCCCACCAGGGTGAAGATTAATGGGCCTTCAGCTGTCCGCTTAGAACACAGGCAGTCGTCACGTCCTGAAGAGAGAGGCAGTGGCTCATAAATTACGGGCTGTCATAGAACGGGGTGGGCAACTCCAGAGTTCTTCCCAGTTCACAGGGGTTTGAGCTGGGCATGTGCAGGGTGGAGGATGGGCAGCTTGTCACAGCATCCGTCAGTGGGGATGCTTCTGAGAGGTGCAGGGCGGGTCGGGGTGTTGGGACCATGGGAAGTGCATGGCCAGTGAGCAGTTTCTGCTGTCGAGGCTCTGGGTGTGTTGAAGCCGGTGGGTCCTTTTCTAGACTGGACGCCTTCTAGCTGGTTTCTAGGAGGCAGCTGCTCATTGCTAACCCAGACCCCGCAGTGCCCAGGAAAACAATGTCAGGTGTCCCAAGGGTGTGTGCTCTGATTCCTCAGAAGGCTTGTGCCTCCTTCCTACCAAATGGGGCTTTTAGGCCATAGCAATGGATTGTAACCTGAGTCTGTTCTTAGAGCTTATGAGGCTCTTAGGAGCGTTCCGAAAATCACTATATCGTGAGGTCCAGTGGGGCTTGCAAGATGTGTGGGGCCCCCTTGGAAATGTCCCCCCGACATTCAGGTATGCCCACCTCTCCCGTGGGCCAGGTGTTGGGAGAACTTGCAAAGTCATCACTGGAAATCAGCCCAAAGCTATTGCAACCAAATGGATTCACTTTGCAGTTGTTCATTCTTCTGTTAATGCGTTGAGTTCTGAAAAGACATAAAACATTTTAAAATAGAAGTCTTATTGGTACCAAACATCCTTGTCTGGTGTTCCCTAGAAGTAAAACCAAGATTACAGTTAGTAAAACGATTCTCTTGATCTCGTCTGTCCGTGCAATTAAGTGCTTTTCCTCATGTCCTTCCTTGATTGTGAAATCTCAGGAAAACACTCACCTTGCTCATGACCTTCGCTGTGTTCCAGAAACCTCTTCCTCTGCTGCTTGGGTCCCTCTGAAGGGGAAACTGGTCCCTGCAGGGAAGCAGGCCTCCTGAACCCAAGAAACCACGAACCTCGGCGACCTCCTTCGCCCGTCGAGGAACCAGTGATATGATGATGCCACAGCATTTTGATTAGAATGCTTATATTTTCTGAAGAGCACTTCGACCTTCAGTAAATCATTTCTTTTTTTTTTTTTTGCCCTTTCATTTCTTCATATGTAAAATGAAGATACAAGTGATCTGCCATATTTCGTCATGGTTTGGTTAAAAAAAGTTATGGAAATCTGTCTACTCCCAGTGTTCAGTACTGGTGATATCAGTGGAGGTCCTGAGGGGCTGTGTTGCATTCAGTGGGTGAATGGCGTTTGTATAGCATGTTCCATGGGACAAGGTACTTAACATGCATCATCTATTTTCAGCTCCTACCTTGTGTATTTGCTGAGGGTATAATTATTTTATCCCCTTTACAGAGGATTGTAATAATAACTAACATTTAGGGTTTTCCGTGTGCCAAGCATTATTTTAAGCAATCCACATGCTTCTCCTGATTTGATCTTCACTTCCACCTTTGGGAGCCAGGCATCATTATGATCCCATTTCACAGACAATGAGCACGGACAGGTTATCTTGCTCAAGATACCGTTGTGAGTAGGTGGGGGAGCCGGGGATGCCACGCCGGCACGTTGGCCCCGAAGTTCTCTCTCGTAAGATGTGAGATTATTTAATGAGGGGAACCCAGCCAGCGAAGGACTCAGGTCCTGTCTCAAATCCCAGGCTTTTTCCCTGCCCGTGTTACCTCTTGTTTACCTCATATCCAGGCCTTTCATAAATAGTTTAAAAAATCGTTATGGAAACCCTATGTGCATATGGAACATAAACACACACTTATCTCCGTATATTTAGACAATGTCCCTCAAATATGTTTGTGCTAAGAACCCAGCAGATGCTCCCCATTCAGATTAGAATGAGAAAAGAGTGATAAACGGCCTCCGACTGGAGACTTCACCGCCTGGACGGTCACCGTTTCTGCTGAAATGTGCACTGTTCTCAGCAAGAAGCATGATCCCAGTTTTCGAAGGTCAAATAAATCACCTTTAAAGTCGTGAAAAGGTAAACAGCCTGATGCCTGGGCGGCTTTCCTGAGTTTATGAGGTCTTCTGGCAACAGGGATGTACAAAAAGCCCCATCAATCACCCCGCCCCCACCGCCCCTCCCGAAGCCTTTATTCCTAGGAGGGATTGCTCTGCCATCCAGGGTAATCGCCCCTGGAACTGTTATTAGGAAATATTAAATCAAATGAAAATAGAAAGCCCCAGAGTAAACATACCTTTCCAGAAAAGCATTTCCCCTCTGGCCCAATTCTAAAAATGTAGCCGTGATTTGAGGCGGCTGAGAGGATGGAAGGGGTGCTTGGGTGGGTAGGAGGAGGGGCGTGGGGGGACTGGCAGGGGAAAGCCGTGGGGACACAGCTGCAGCAAGGCAGTGTGGCATGACATGAACAAAGTCGTTGTCCCCGATGGGAAACGATCCCACAGTGCACTGCAGCGCCCACTGGACTACGGTCAGTCTCCACTAGGCGGGTGTCATCTTTCAGGGGCTCTACAAGCACCCCGCACACCTTCCTTTAGCACGTTCTCAAGTTATACACGTGTATAGAAGGCTCGCTGTAAATCTGTAAGTCATCCTGGAAACGACTATAACGCACGAGAAAATTAATGCCTTTTAGAGACCTTTCCATCAGAGTACTTCCACTCTCTGCTATAACTTCGCTGTCACGTAACAGGAGCCTGCCTGGCGTAGCCAAAACCCTGTAGAGAAGTGATTACATTTGTGCCTCGGGAGCTGCCGAGGGGAGCCTGGCGTGCCCAGACCCCTCTGTGATTCCGTCTCCTCTCCAGTTCCCTTCCAGGGGCTGCGAGAGCCCCAGTCATCCCTTCCTTCTGGAGAAGCTAGAGGCGGGGTCACCTGTCTAGAGACGGGGTCACTGTAAGAATCTGATTTCCAAATTTTGTTTATTGGTTGATTGATTGATTTTTGAGATGGGAAGAAGGGGGTCAGGAAGGAAGATGAAAAGTCATTAAAAAAAAACAACTCTTGTTGTTTTAGAAATCAAATGGTGTTCTATTAGATCAAGCCATTCTGTAGAATGGTGCTCTATAGATCTAATTAGATCTATTAGATCCATTAAATACATTATGAAACCAATTCTGTCAATCACTAAATAACGATCAAATTTGTATTTAGCTCCTTTTTCTTCTGGCCTGGGATTTGTCCAAGCCAAGCTGGTGGGACCACCAAGCGTTGCCCTCAACCAGAGCCCTAATTGTGGTCATTTATTATAGTCACTTATCTGATAGTGGCTTCATTATCTGTGATAGTTTTACAGGGACGAAATCCACCAGGCACCCAATGGAGTATATACACGCTACGTTGTGACAGGGTGTCTGTTACTTACTGTCAACACTTAACGGGCCCTCGCCACATCTCTGCCGCGTATATGAAGTAACAATGAGTTTAATAAGCTCCAGTGAAAGCCGTAATGTAAACACCGAATCAGGAGTGTTTGCCTTGTCAGGCCTCTTAAACAAATAAAGGTGATGGAGGGGTACACGGAGCGGGGGCTGGAGCCCAAGGGAAGGACTGGCGGGTGGCGGAGGGCAGTTTCACTGGTGCTTCCCCGCAGGCCAGGTTATCATGATGCCCCGCGCATTCGTGCTCAGGGCGTGTTAGAGGGGCTGCCACCCAGAAGAGCTCTTCAAGTGACGTCCGCTCCGCATTCTGATTTGAGGACTTGGGTGAATTTGCCATCCATCCGGGAGCCCATATGTGCTGAAAGTGGGTACCGATTTCTCAGGGTTATTACCCTATTGTGTCATGTATAATGTGCACGTTTTTGCCCAAATTTTTGAGGGAAAAAGGAGGATGTGCATCATACGTGGGTAGTACTAATTCCATATCTATATAAACGTTTTTAATTCTTTTATTTCTGCCTACGCATTAAAAGCGTAACTCTAGAAAGCAATAACAGTATCCATATGCAAAACATTACCCTGGAATACAATAATCAGTTTTGTCTCTAAGTATAAATAAATAAAAAAATTGAATTAAAAAGTTAAAAGAATTTTTTCCCTTGAAAGTTGGGACCAAAGGTGTGGATGTGCGCTATACACTGGTGCGCGCTATACACAGCAGAATACGGTATCTTCAGAAACTGTCTGGTAGATCCCTTGGTTTCGAAAGGCACCATGCTGGGCATTGCACAGCTAGCGTTACGTGGACCTATTCCTTCGGTTGAGAAAATCGCATGTATGATGGACAGTAGGTTTCAGTTCGTCCCCAATGGAATAAAACCACAAGCCATGCTATTAATAGACGGCAGTGTGGGGGCTACACAGATCAGAATATCTGGAGTTATTTTTATGTGGCCCCACTCTGTGGCCGTGCCTACATATAAACGTGTGACTCTTTCCATATCTTTATAACCTGAGCTTGGAGGAGGGCCGGGGTGCCCTTGCCCAATAGGCACCCATGGGGATGGGGGGACCAGCCTCCCCCACTGCCCTCTTCTGTGGCTCCCCCCTGTGATTCCTGCTAGTTGGGATTCATTTCATTCTTCTGGGATTAAAGCATTCTTTCTCTTTGACTTTAAAATGTAAACAGCTCTGGAAAGTGAGTATATTAACCCCCTATTGACCGAGGGGCTAGAATAAAAGAAGCCATTAGAAGACCCAAGTTCAGCTCCCAACTTGACACCTCCTGCTGGGATAAGACTTCAGAAAGTTCCTTGCCTTCTTTAAGTCTCAGCTTATTTATCTGTAACATAAGGATGGTCTACCTTTTTTTTTTACACTATATTTTGGGGAGGAGGGATTAGTAAGTACCACATAGCATGCTGTTATAATGAGCTCAACAGTTATCTAATTGTATCTTGACAGAATGAGACACCAAGTAGGGGGACTTGATGGGCAAGGGGCGGGGGTTCAGAGGAGACAACTGGTCTGCCGCTGAGTTTCTCAAAGTGCATTCCGTGGAATGGAGCTTCCTTCTGCCCTTGTCAGGTATTAGTACCAAGGGGTCCTGTGGTCACACGCATTTGGGAAAGTGATGTAGATAAGTTGCTCTAATACAGGACTTCTCAGAGCCTTTAATAGTGTGCCTTCTGAATATCTAAGAAGGGAATTTAATATGTGAACTTTTTTGACTAGGAGTTTTCCGCTATTTCTCTTTAAGAAGTTATTGACGATAAGTATTCCTTAGAGTTGCCAACTGAAAATTCTGGCCCAGAGCCTCAAGTTTTGTTTGCAAAGTGCAGCGCCTGGTGGTCCTCTGTATGGGAGGGGGCCGTGAAGACTCTCCTGAGTCTAGGTGGCAGCAATAAAGGGAGGGGAAGGCTGGCACATGGTGAATGCCAAAGGCGAGGAGAATGTCCAGGGAGGTGAGCAGAGAGGGAGCCGAAGCCAGGCACCCCGTCATCTTTACAGTTATAATTCGGGCAGCTTAGTGAGTGTGGTGCAAATCTTTGGAAACTGGTCGGCATCCCTCAGAAGCCACCCCCAGGACTTGGCACCGCCCGAGGAAAGAAACGCATTTGGGAAATGCTGGGTGAAATAAGTTCTTTTTTGCAAGATTTGTCACTGATGTGCATTGTGCGTTTCCAAGACGGTCACACGGGCCCTTTAGGGCACAGTCAAGCGAGAACAAAAGAGAACATGGGGAGGGAAGCAGGAGAGGAAGGGAAGGGGGGTCGGTCAGGGGAACAGCCTGGAAAGGGTGGGGCACCCACCGGCTCTTCAGAGACATCAGCACCCTCGTTTCCTCTGGTCGATTTCTCTATGGGCACATGCACTTTGCTCTGTTCCTACCGCAGACCTAGGTGGCCCGGAGGTCTTTGGGTGCACTGGTCCTGTACTGTGATGCGCCTGCCACAACCCCAAGGTGCACAGATTATGGGGTAGAGAGAAGGGAAGACCTGTTCACAGAGCAAATGACCAGCTCTCCTCAACCTCTGCTTTCTCGGTGCCTGGAATAATCTTTGGCCTGAGGTAGCTGCTGAATAAATAAGTTTTGGTGCAATCGAATAGAAAGTCTGTGGAACCGGAGAAGGACACATCCTGGCCTCTTCACCTCCCATGTCCGTGGAGCACTCTCTTCCTTTAAATGAGCAAAATGGAGCTGGACAAGGCGGCAGTGGGGAGACCCTCGGTGAGGAGGGGCGTTGTGCCTTGTTTTGTAATGGGCATTCCAGAAACGCTGGGTGCAATTCCAGGCCCATCTACCCTTGTGTTAGGTTTTTAATCCTTCCTTATCTTCATTTCTGATAACTTCCCACAGAGCAACATTCCCCAACCCTTCGAGCCCAAACACTACTGCCTCCCCTAACGATTCATAAAACACGTGTTACAAGAGGAGTCCTCTGATGAAGTGCCCATTCTTTTTAAATAGAAATTTGCATATTGTTAAAGGACAGGGCATACCTGTGACCACAGGGTAGGGTAGAACTTGAGTTGAAGACTTCTAGTGAGCCAGAGGCCCCTGGGTCCCTAAGTCATGAAGCATGCAATGTGTGTTAAGGGTGACTACCTTGAAATATGGTAAGGGGCAAGCTTGCAAGCTTTTTGTAGTGCTGTGGAATTAATTGTACCCCCCTCCCAGTTCCTATGTGAAAGCCCTATTCCCCCCAATTAGACTATTTTTGGAGATTGGGCCTACAGGAGGTAATTGAGGTCAAATGAAGGCCTAGGGCTCTGACCTGATAGGATTACTGTCCCAATAAGAAGAGAGCAGAGTTCCATTTTTCCCTGGCCACTCGAGAATACAGTGAGAAGGTGGCCCTCTGCAAGCCAGGGAAAGGGAGTTCTCACCAGAACCAAATAGGCTGGCACCTTGGTCTTGGACTTCCAGCCCCTGGAACAGTGAGAAGATAAATAAAATACCATTTCTGATGTTTAAGCCACGCCATCTGTGCCATTTTGTTATGGCAGCCTGAGCTGACCCACACAATCAGCAAGTCTACAGTTTGCTTCTGAAGTTTGTCATGAAATTAATTATCAGTTTCAATGAACTTTCTTATTAATGCTGACCTTGGATACCCTGGGCACAACAGGCTCCTTTCTGCTTGGCCTGACCCCACATTCTTTCCTCTCCTTTCCTCATTTATGAAGACCACAGTTCCGTAGACATTGGCCCTTTGGGGCTGTGAAGGGGGGTGCTTCCTCTCTGCATCTGTTTCCCTTTCCTCCCTCGTCCACTTCTCCACCGTGTTCAGTTACACATGCAGCCACCATATATTAAGCACATAGGAGAGTATGTGCTGGGACCCGCCGATGCTTTGATGTATGGGTGACATGCCATGTCTTCACAATGGCAGCAAGAAAATAAGTGCTGAGGCTCTTCCCCAGCAAGTGGCCAACTACCCATGCTTCCTAGCAGGAAGTCCAGGCTGACGCCGTGGTTCAAAACTCAGGAAGGGCATCTGTGCTGACAGAGCTCAAAACAGATGGTTTTTTGAGTTGCTGGGAGACTGAGTGGATTATTTGTTTGGAAAAAAAATAGAGCATATTTTTATGTATGTAGAAACACTCAGTTTTTTTTTTTTTTAAAAAAGGAGTCGGTTAATTCATTACAGTGGGTATGCACCATGCTCTGCCATTGAATAAATAATCGAGTTTGACATTTTCTTGAGATCCGTTGTCTCTTCTCAGGCCCTCTGTTCACCTCGTGCTTGGTCGGGGGTAGTCCGGTCACAGTGAAAGATCTGAATCCTGAGAGCAATGTCAGAATCCCCACAAGTTTTTTTTTTTCTTTTTATGGTGGTGGACATAAAGAAATCAAAGATGACACTGAGTGTCTCGTTTCCTCATAAATGTCAGGTCAGGGTCCAAATGACTTATTTTTAACAGCACAAACTGCTGACCCGTCTCCAGAGAATCAGAAGTTTTCTTTGGAATTCTCAGGAGCAGGGCAGAGGGGAGGAGAGAGGAAAACTCGATACCCTTGGCAGCTCGGCGGCCACACCGATTTAGATGTTGGAAGCCTTGGAGCAATTAGCAGGTCACCGAGCCGTCTGCAGGCCTTAATGGACCGGCCTGGCCACCTGCTGCTGCGGGTTCGCTTTATTTGCCAAGGGGCACATGAGAGCAGAAGGTCAGACAGCAGTGAGGACAGTTACGGGCCCCCCTTCCCTGAGTGTCTACAGCACGCTGGCCATTGGACCCTTGTTTTGTCTGAGCTTTGCAATAAGATGTAGCGCCATGAGCATTGCATTGTATGGCACTACGGGCGTCGTCACGTCACCCACTGTTAGGGGAGAAAACCGAGGCTCTGAAGGTGACTCGTGTAAGCCTCTGTGTGGCTTGTCAGGAACACAGCTGGAACACGTGCCTCAGGCTGCCCTCTGTCCACCCCATGTAACTGCGTGGGTCTCCTGCCGGCTCTCCAGGCCCCTCCGTGGCATTTCACTTGCGTGAGTAACTTACTACCTGGTCCAGTTGCTGCAGTAAACAAGCCGAATGGCCCGTGCTTTAAGGGAGCTCACAGTTGATGGAAGTCCTGTTTCCTTATTCTCCGAAGTGAGTAGAGCTGATGGAGACAAGACTTCTTTCAGTATAAAAATATTTAGAGATATTCGCCACAATTGCCAAGTGGCAGAGTATAAGGACAAAGGTTCTGGCAGAAGGGTCACAGAGGACAGTAGTAATACAAACCACTGCAAACCTAGGGCAATAGAACCTTTGGGTCTTGGGGACTAAAGGCCATGTGGTCATCACATCCACTAGATTGAAACTCCCTGAGGGCAGGGACCGTGTCCTATTCACTACTGTAAAATGGTGCCAGAACATAGCTGGTGTTCCAACACCAATGATGAAATGAATGAGTGTGTGAATATATAGGGGTCTCTGGGCTGGTTCTTGAGTCCCCTGTACAGCACTTTCTTTGCACAAGGAACTCGCCGCCATGTGCTGAAGTATGGTAGTACTCAACCCTTCCATGATTGAGGTCCGTTTTGACATACTAGAGTATTTGGCTGCACACTTAAGGGATTACATGTTTTAAAGCCACACTCAACAAGCTAATGGTAATACACAATTCCTACTATAGTGCAATGAAAACTCAAAATGTTTAAGCATTTGGAGTTTCTGGATAATTCTCTTATTCACTAGGCAGACATTATTGGTCACATACTTTTCTGGTGCGGCTCATCTCCCATTCCAGAGGCTAAAAACGCCAGTCACCTGCTTTCCTAGACTGTTATGGGTCAGGTATTACCATGTGATTAAGTATTGCCAAATGTAATGGGAGAGACATGTGACTTTAAAAAAAGAGACACATGGGAAATTGCTGAACATCATTATGTCAACCTGTGATGACTGGAACAATGGCAGCCATTGTGTGTTCATGAGGTAGATGCTTAAAGACTAAGTCAATTTGCATAGGTTTGAAGATTGGAATGATGGAATGAGTCTTGGATTCACTAATGAAATTGAGCTGCTAGACCAACCTTTGAACCGAATTTCTTTTTGTTAAGCAAGATGATAAATGTTCTGCCCTGGCTGGTGTGGCTCAGTGGGCTGGGTGTTGTCCTGCAAACCAAAAGGTCTCCAGTTGGATTCCTGGTCAGGGCACATGCCTGGGTTGTGGGCCAGGTCCCTGGTTGGGGGCATGAGAGAGGCAACCAAATGATGTTTCTCTGCCTCTCTTTCTCCGTCTCTCTCTAAAAAAATAAATAAAACCTCAAAAAAATAACTTTTTATACTTTATCCATATTAGTTGGGTGTTATGTTATAGGCAGACAGAAGTATCCCTCAGTACTTTTGCTCTTTGAATAGAACTACTTGTGGCCCAGTAGTGCTTTCTTACACACTTACAGAGTAAGTTTCTTACAGTTTCTGGAAATATGTAATTTTTCTTTAGTGCAAGCTTGGCACTGCTCCTTGCTCTACACAACATTGCCTGTCCACTCAGTTCAGTGATTTAGCTGTGAGAGTGCTTATTCCCTGCTGTGCACTGTTCACAGTGGCTGGAGTACTTACACTCAGTGCAGCAAACATTCCCTTCCGTCACGGTTCACAGTTTGGGGAGCTCACGGTGTATCAGTGTGCCAAGGCTGCCTGGTAGAGAAACACCACTGAGTTGAAATGCTCTGCCTCACTGTCTTCTCTTCCATAGACTGTAATTTCCTGGTGGGCTGGAGGCTAACTAGCTGATCATTATAGCCCCAGGGCTCAGTCGGGTTCCCACTGTGTAATCACAACAGTGATTTATACACATGGAGTGCTTATTTTGTGCTGGGCACAATCTTAACGATTTTGGATGTACTAACTGGTCCAACTTCAAAATATGCAGAGCCGGTGACTCAGAATGGGCATCGGGCGGGATGACTCAGCTCATTCTTGAACCCACGCTACCCGCCTCACGAATAAAAGCTTCCAAATAAACGTTAGCTGGATTGAACAGAACTGGATCGGCTCCTTGACACCATGCCCTCCATGTGTTAGGCACTCGGTAAATATTTGTTGAGTGCGGTCCAGTCCGCGCTCGGTTACTCAGGATAAACCCAGGGAGAGTCTCTGGAGAGGCCATGCTCTGAGCAGGGCTCCGAAGGGGACAGCTGCTCCTGGGCACAGGAGAGCCCCTTCCCGCAGGGCCACCTGCTCAGGTTCAGCCCGGGCCCTGACTCAGTAGCCAGCAATATCTGTGCAGCGGGCCAGGGGGCCTGAGTGGTGACTTGAGCTTCATGCCCACTGGAAAACAATCTCTTTGGCAAATCCAAAGTTTCTGCTGGTAGCCTGAGGGCGGGAGGACCTAGAAGGTTCACCCTGTTGCTCAGGCTTGGGATTTGCCTGAAGTTTGCTCTCTCCCTTTCTGCCCATGACTGAAGGCTGGAGAGAGCTGTGGGTGGGGGAGTGGCAGAGGACAGACCCCTTCCCCCTCCTTACTGTCCGCCATTCATAACATCAGTGGGGAAAGTGACCAGTTGTGTGTTCAGGGTACAGCAATGTGACAGTGTGGCTCGGGAGAGGAGACCCGAAGGCTTCTTTCATCTAGCTCATGGCACTATGTTTCATATGACTTATCAAGTGTCAGATATAAATGCGGCATTTTCGGAGTTCGTAACATGGGGCGTACAATGACGCAAGGAGGATATGTATTTAAAGACACCCATAGGAAAGAGCTCATACAATATGGACATTTTATAGATATTTAGTTGAGGACTTACCAGACACGGAAGTGAAGCCCTGTGTGGCCATGTGACTGACTGAGCTGGGGCAAAGCTGTGGTCGCTATACTAACATCTGTGACTGCCTTCCCCATTGCCCATGCCTGACAGGTAGAAGCTATCTTGCAAAAACTCATTTTTCGTCCCCAGAAGGTGGGTGCATACCAGCTGTCACCCTGGGCAAGCCGGCAAGATGCCTCTTCCGCAGTTTGAACGCAGACGTGAATAAGCCCTCGAGGGGTGCCCTCGCTCCCGCTCATTTATCACGGCCTTCTTAGTCGGAAACAGCTGTGATGGGCGCTCCGTTCTATGCATTTCTGGAATGATTTAATAACACCCCTGAAATATGTGACAGTGGATTTCGCCGTGGGCAACAACCATCCGAGCTAGTGAGTGATTGTACTCGTAGCCCCCGAGTGGGTGGAGCTGTTCCCCCAAGACCCAAGGGACATTTCTCTCTCCAACGCTCAGCCCAGTCCACCTGCCCATGGGGACCGTGTGGGCACAGGTGACTCCAGGTGCTGACCAGCAGCCCTCCTTGTGGCCTTCCCCACTGGCTATTGTTTCCCGGCCCTGTGACCACAGCCTCTTGCTGTCTAGAGCTGATAACAGGACCATAAATCTCCCTTCTGGCTGCAGTTTGACACCTGAAACCTCAGCCCAGGCTTGATGTGAGAAAACAAGATAAGACATCAGGAGGGCGGGCGTATTCTCAAGTTATCCGAGGGGGTCCGGGGCAGTCTTGGTGGGTTCCAGGCAGCGGGAGCCTTCCTTGAGGCCCTGTCAAGTAAATCTCCGTGAGCCAGATGAATGGCGGTAGCTGTTGATAGCATCTACCTGCTGGCCCTGGGTAGGTTTTCTAAACTTGTCAGCAGTTCTGTAGACGCTTCTCTCTGAAATAATATACTAATGGGATCAGGCAGCCTCAGGAGGACACGCTTGGGAGTGGGCTGGCCCTGCAGAGAGCTGTGGGATTGATGGATCGCCTCCACCTTTGAGGCGTAGTCTGAATGTCTTGATCTGGCTTTCAAGGTCCCCTGCCGTCTGGTCCTCTCCGACCTCATCCAGAGGAAGAATGTCCAGCAGGGCGGGCTCCCGTTAATGGTGCTGGCTGCCTCTGATGGCCGAGCTGTTCGGGCAGAGGCAAGCTGGTTCCTTTTCAGGCCATCATCAGGAATTTGTGCAGAAGAAATGGATGTTAAACTCAACAACTCGCAAGAGGCTTTTCATGAGAGTCTCTGACTTAATCCTAAAGCCGTACAAATCTTATGCCTTAATAAGCACTTCTCAACGGGGGTTCAGTAAGAGAATGAAGCCCTCACGTGCACGGCATCCATCGTACGACGTGATTTAACTTCTTTCCTATCTATCTAGAACAGTGCTAATTACATACTACCCTTGGGAAAGAGAGACGAGACCCTCAAAAGTGATCTTGTGGTTCAGAGGAGGGACCCTGATTGAGAATGTCATGGTCTTTAAGGGAAAAGGCAAAGCTTTATCTAAAAGAAGGAATTATTACCAAGGACACAGCTGCTTGTAAAGGCCCAGGTGCGTGGGGTGCGTGGGGAGAGAGGGAGAGAGTAAAATGATCTCAAGGCTGTGGACCGTCCCATTCTCTGAAGCACAGACACGCGTACGTGTAGCTGTCTAGCCCAATAGACTTCGGTGATCTTGTTCAAGGACACCGTGTGGCCCGTGGACGGCCTCCCCGTGAGTTTGGTACCCGATGGTGTTGGTCAGGTACGATGTGACCGGCAAAGGTCATGCCATCCTCTCATGCCATTACTTACTATTTATTTCTTCTTCCCCGCTGCGGGTCTAGCCCACCGTGGCAAATGCTGTGACGACCTTCGGAGAGGGAAGCCCATGGCGAGTCTCCCAGCAGGACCGCACCTTGAAGTAATTTTGATGTCTTCCTCCCAATTAGGTTAAGCCCGCAAAAACAGTGTCACAGGGGAATGTGCTGGGAGATCACGGTAAACACGCCTGATGCTTTGCAGCTGGGCCCATCGTCTGCGCATTTCACAATAAAATTTTATGACGCATCCAGACAACCAGCTGCCTGTGTTCCTGGGGACAGCGTTTCCTCGCTACACCATTCGCATCTGCCCCGCCGGGGACTTGTTTCCCTTTTCCATCAGCCTCTTTCAAAAGACAATGAAACTTCATTATCACATAGCTCCTGGGACAAACTTGAGGAATGTCATATCCAGAAAGACATTCTGTAGAGGCAACTTCTTTTCACTGGACTCAGGGAAGCTGTTCCATGGTGCCCAATAAACCTTCAGGCTCTTCTGAAGGCTGGGAAGCACTGTATAGAAGAGGCCCCACATCCCTTTGTTAACTGACAAAACAAAACAAAACAAGAGTAAATTATAAACTCAGACTCCAACCTATTTCAAATGGGCAAAGTCCCTTAGTTTCTTGTACAGTATAGCACAGTGGTCAAGAATTAGCTTTGAAATGAGATTGACCTGGTGTTACAGAACAGAGCCAAGGGGGGTACGATATACTATTACCAAAAGGACCCCCCACAGATTCACTTGTCCGCCACCAGAAGAAAGACATCTGTCAATGCCAGAGATTTGTGAAAAGGAAAGGAAATGTTTGTTTAAAGCTATACAAACTTAAAGTAGTGACCTAATGTCTTCATCAAAATACCACAGTCCTTTAGGATACCCACAGACGCACACAGTCCTTCCTTCTCCCTCTGCCCTAATCTGGGTACCGTGTCTCAGGAAAAGAAGTAGATTCAGGCTCCTGGCACCATCAGCTGTGTCGTCGGCCAGGATCAAGCTACATGGTTCTCCTCTGCCCCTTAATGGCTACCGAATCTGGGTTTTAATCCCCACGCCAATCTTCCTCTGCAGCCCCACTTCCGACTCCTCCCACAATCGGCTACACCTGTCAGCACTCCCATATCCTTCCAGCTTTACTGGGATGCCATAGTAAGTCTGGGCAGGCGTGGCCCTATGGCACGGAGCCAATCATCTCCAAGCTCTCATGCAGGCGCTGTAACCAAGGGGAGTTGCCTCCCAGTTACATCTTGGGTGGAAGTCACTCCCTTCTCCCTGGCTCAAAGCATGGCCACAGCTATTTAACATATCTATGTAACCAGTTAAGGGTCATAGATGTGTGAAATGACCATGCCAGAGGTTAGCTGCAAAACTGTTGCTGTACAAAACAGCCCTGCATGTTCCTGCTCCACATGTCCCTTCCCCCAACTCACTCCTGTGGGGGAAGGGGTGAGGACATCCTAATATTTCCTGGACACCTTGAGTTCTGGACCTCATTCCAAATCCCTATTTGGGGTCCTCCTCTTGGCTGTTTCAATTCCTCCTTTCAGATTTACAACCACTTTATAATCATATAAAGGACAATGGACGAAGGTCTCATCTTCTTGTAACTACTTCCTGCTAGACACGGACATCGTCCTACCTACCCTTGGGTCAGAGGTACACTGAAAGGGGGTGTGCAGTATGGAGGGAGTACTACCTGTAAGGGGAAGGACCTTATAGAATCCCAGTTAGTTGGCTGTCACCAGGAAGTTGCAGGCTTGGTATCTCAAGGCTGGCATTACTGGACGGTTGGCATCCTGGTCATATTCTGGAAGTGACAGATTTGGAAAGAGTTGGAAGGCACAATTAAATCATAACCAGTAAATGATGAAGGCAGGGACTTAGGTAAAAAAAATGGCTTATCTGGAGAAAGGTGTACAAGGCATGCTACACCTATCCAAAACCCTTGTGGCCCACTATACTTCACCCAGGCTGAGGGGAATAGATACATTAAGATTTCCCTCCTTTCAGATACCTGGGCCCTTTCTGTCCAAGCCATCAAGACAGAAAAGGGAAAATCAGTTCTAAAGTGACTGCCCGAACCCTTCACCAACCCAACCACTTAGTTTAGCCAAACTGTTGAGTCTCAGGGGGGTGGGGAGGATGAAGATGGGCTCCTTAAGTGAGGCCTATATTGAGACCGATCACTCAGGTAATGAGGTCATAGGCATACGCCCTGTGAAAACAGAAGAACACACAGGTTAAATCACACAACAGCCCCCAAACCAGTCTCTGTGCCTGTGAGACTGTCTTTTGGGAAGACATTCAGTTGCAAGGTCCTTGCAATGACATTTAACAATGGCAATTTGACAGGTCCTTTGCACCTGTAAATTGTACGTCTTTGGTGATATTATAGACCCAGTTTCAACTTTCAAAGGCAAACAAACTTTCAAGACAGTTAGCTGCGCCATTCTGATGTCCAATACTGAGCATTGTGATTTTCCTTGAACCACAATTTGTCTCCTTAAGATCACCCTCATTGTTATTAAAGGGACTACTTTGAGTCCTGCTTTTAATTTTGACTGTTCCTTTGTATAAACACACCAAGAGCAGCCTGGATCATCTATGATCTTTAAGTCCACTTTGCTGGAACCCACACAGAGAACCTTTAGATTGACTCCTCAGTCCACCCCTCGGGGCACAGAAGCAGAGCCACACACCTGCCATCTGGCTTCGCCTGTACTGGTTGTTTCACTCAAATCCTTGAGGCTTCCATTGTGCCTACAGGTTCCTTTTTAGCCATCTTTCAGGAAAGCAACCTTCGTTCCTTCCCTGGAAAGACTGCCATGAACCGCACAGCCAACCAAAGTACCAGGCTTTTCTTGTGGGCTTACTACAGCTTCGCAAATCAATCCCAGTTCCTCAGGGCTTTCTGGTGATGACCAGAACCCATACATGCCTCCTTCAGGCGTGACACTCCAGCCAAAATCTCGGTTAACAAAACCACTATTAATGACTGGTCTTACTGGATTTATGCAAAGAAATGTATGTCATCACTCACTCCTTCAGAATGCCAGATTCTGGAGGGATCAGGTGGGGAGAAAAATACAAAGTGTGAAGGAAAATCTTTTTCCTTGTTCACGTTCCTACAGAGTATGAAGTTTCAACCTTCCCTGGAATCCTCAGTTGTCTTTTCAGAGCAGATACAGAGCAAAATCCAAAGCACAGAGTTCCAGAACAACACACAGGTAGAGGCATTCTCTTGCACCAATGCGTCCATTGGTGCCTCGCAGAGACATGCTCTGCCTCAGGCTGAAACTCTCATCAGCCCCGAATGACCCTTCCTGGGTCCTGAGCAGCAAAGGTAGTCCTCCCCAACCAGTTACAGGCGACCTTAACTAGGTCTTACAGGTGACCTTAAACAGGTCTTCAGATACATAAGGTTTCTGATCAGAAACAAAACCAATGGGAGAAACTTGCTCCTTTTGCAGAAAACCAGAAAACAAGTAGTTGAGGTTTCCTTTCTTCCAGGTTTAAAACTTTCACATCCTTTATACATATTTTTACTCATCCAGATTTAACCATAATTCATTTTTAATCCCTGTTCTTTCCCCACACTGGGAAGGACTATACTTAAACTCAGTCTTTAAACTCAGTATGTGGCAGCCGAAAGTCCCTAGCACTACAGGTACCTTCCACTGAAAGTCCCTAGATTCTCAGGGATGTCCTGCAGCTTTCTGAAACTTAGACCTTGCAAACACCCTATAAATCAGAT
>CM052546.1:85160006-85177250 GCA_028533065.1 Trachops cirrhosus | reverse complement strand
GCACCCACACGGCTTGCTGTCCGTTCCCCAACATACATGCAGGCTCGGCTTACAGAGCCTAGGGGTTTGCTTCCTCCCCAAACCTGAGGACAGGTTCCCTTAGTGCCCCCTGGGCTCACCGAAACTGTAAGTGAGCAGACAGGGGCAACCAGGAAGCATTATACTAACCAAACCATTATCCACAACTCCATTATTCCAAAACAGTGTTCAGAAACCAAATTTTCAACCAAAACACTTTCACATCTCTGCTCCCTCCCCGTTTCGTTTCCTTTTCACCTTTCTGGCTGTGATTAGGCAGCCAATGCCCTCAGGAGGAGTGCAGAGAAATCCTCAGAGACTGGGAAAATCCCGAAGTCTCACTCTCTCGCACCTGAGGGCGTCGGTCTGCCACATTGGGCGCCAAAAACTGTTCCAGAACAGGCCAGGGCGGGGAGCAATTATTGTCCCATCTGGGTCGCCAAAACTGTTACAGAACAGAGCCAATGGGGGTACGATATACTATAACCAAAAGGACCCCCCACTAGGTTCACTTTGTCCACCACCAGAGGAAAGACGTCTCTCAATGCCAGAGATTTGTGAAAAGGAAAGGAAACATTTATTTAAAGCTATACAGACTTAAAGTAGTGACCTAATGTCTTCATTAAAATATCACAGTCCTTTTGGATACCCACAGATGCACACAGTCCTTCCTTCTCCCTGTGCCCTAAACTGGGTACCGTATCTCAGGGAAAGAAGTAGATTCAGGCTTCTGACACCATCAGCTGTGTCGTCGGCCAGGACCAAACTGAGTGGTTCTCCTCTGCAAAGCTGTGAGGGGTTCTCCACCCTGGCCAAAACTGCGTGGTTCCTCTCTGCCAAGACCGCCTGGTTCTCCCCTTAATGGCTACCGAATCTGGGTTTTAATCCCCACGCCAATCTTCCTCTGCAGCCCCATTTCTGACTCCTCCCACAATCGGCTACACCTGCCAGCACTCCCATATCCTTCCAGCTTTACTGGGATGCCATAGTAAGTCTGGGCAGGCGTGGCCCTATGGCACGGAGCCAATCATCTCCAAGCTCTCATGCAGGCGCTGTAACCAAGGGGAGTTGCCTCCCAGTTACATCTTGGGTGGAAGTCACTCCCTTCTCCCTGGCTCAAAGCATGGCCACAGCTATTAACATACCTATGCAACCAGTTAAAGGTCATAGATGTGTGAAATGACCATGCCAGAGGTTAGCTGCAAAGTTGTTGCTGTACAAAACAGCCCTGCATGTTCCTGCTCCATGTGTCCCTTCCCTCAACTCACACCTGTGGGGGAAGGGGTGAGGACATCCTAATATTTCCTGGACACCTTGAGTTCTGGACCCCACTCCAAATCCCTATTTCGGGCCCCCTTCTTGGCTGCACCCTGTTTCACTGGCTTCATATCTCAGCTCACTACTTATTCTGAGCTTGATTGCCTCATTCATAGATGAGGGATGACTATACATACCTGCAAGGTTATGCTCATTGAGAGGCTGCATGGAAATCACTCAGCACCTTCCCTGGCACACGCTAAGGACTGTGGCTGTCATCATTACGTATTGGATAATAATACTGCATTCCAGGAATTAACACTAAAGGGGGCTCTCATCCAACTTTCTCCCTAAGACACAGCATCCCTTCCCAGTGAAGAATTTTCAAAGTAAAGGATTTGTACTTTTGCACTGGGAGCGTTCATGGTGCCATTAATTCAACCATGCCACCCTGCCCGTTAAAGGGGACCGTCCGGTCCCAGGTCACTGCCCCAATTCCGAATTGCTGACAGTTCCACCCAATAGCCTCTTTCACCTGCAGAGGACGAGAGATGCAGAGTGTTTCTTTCTTCCCTTTCTAAATTGAATTTTTGCCTTTGCAAGGTAGACACCAACATTTTCTCCTTGGAAATGTTAAAATATCACACAAGACTTCTGTCTTTCTTGACCAGTGCTCTCCGTTCTGCTGCTGTCGCTCCTCCTCTGTCCTCAGCCTCGGGGAAGCCACCATGAGTGGCTGGACCTGCGTGTCTCCACACACTTTCCAGTTGACTTGCATGCCCAGTGCTGTGTTCATGGGAAATGTTTACGTGTCCTGTGTGTTTCTGTGGGTGCACGGGAGTGTGTATTTTAAGCAAACGAAGTTCCTACTGTATTATTTGCTTTTGCTTTTAAAACCATTACTGTTTTAGAGACCTACCTGTATTAGCATGAAGAGGTTAATTGCACTTTGGCTGTGTGGGACAAACGCTATTTTGTGTTGCTGGTATGATCTGTCGGTTTATTTGTGCTCCCCCTGTTGACACAGCTGTCATTTGTTCTCAGTGTTTCAGGATTGTCCCCCGCACTGCAGTAAACATTCGTATGCATGCTTTATTACTTTAATTACTATCTTATTCACTTGTCTGCTTTCTAAGGGAGAAGTGGCATACTCTGTCAGAGTGTCACATCCTTTTAACTTGAAACAGGCACCGCCCAACTGTTTTCCAAAGTGGCTCTTTCCAGTGTCACTCCTGTTGACTGTATTTGAATGCCCATGTCTTTCTGTTGTTCACGTGGACAAGGAAACAGTTTGAAAAAGAGGTTTTGAGTGAAGCGTGCGGAAGTTATACACAGCGCAGCCCAGTCTCAGGCCCTGTCCCTTGGAGTACCCTGAGTATTATTGGCCGACAGCCGGTGTTAGGGGCTGGACTGAGGCAGGAAGGGAGGCACATTAAGTAAAATACTTCCTCAGCTCCAGGCTGTCTGAATCCACAGCATCTTCACCTCTTACAACTGGGCTGGGTGACTCGGTGGGTACAGAAGGTGGGTGGGCATGTGACTAGATGCCTTGGGTGTTGGGGTCAAGTCCAGGCTCCAGGGCTGCCTTGGGGCTCTGAGGAACCTTGCGGAGAGCAGAGAGCGTGGAGGGAAGCCAGCGTCGTGCCTTCCGTTCAACTGCGGTGAGACAAAGCAAACGTGAGCCAGAGGACAAATGGGGTCATGGGGACGTTCGTCAGGTCTGTCCAGGATGAGAAGTCAGTTAGGTGAAGCCTCCTGTCTGGGGCAAGTGTTTGGAGCTCTTGCCTCCCTTTGCCTGGCTCTCTTCAGGGAGTGCAGAGTTCAGATATGCTTGCGACTCGGCCTCGTTTGCAATCATTAAGTACGTGTTGAGCACCTTCTCGGTTCGAGGCGCTGTGATCGGTCCTGGGACACCAAAGGCAAACCACATGCATCCAGCTGTCCCAGGGTTTCCTGTCTCAGCGGGGAGGTGGCACATTGTGAGTGAAATGTTATAGGTATGATGGATGGGAGAGGTGCTTCTCCTGGCCTGCAGGAGGTCGCTGCCCCTGTCCCCGAGAGCTTGGGTGTTTTGCATATTTCTGTCCAGTGCTTCTGAGAACATCCTAGAGCTGAAGGCTCGTCAGTCTCTGACTCTGTGAGGCCTTGACTTTGGAAAGGAAGGCAGCAGCGTTGCAGGGAGATTCACTCCTCCTACCGGAAAACACACCTCTCATTTGGAGTGTGGACAGAAGATGCTGCAAAGGAGGTTTGAAGGCAATCATTGTGGCTCTTTCAGCTCTGAGGAACCCCAGAGGGCGTTTCCGGCTCAGGCGATATCTAGCAACAATATCCAGAGTTGCCCCTGGACGGAAATGTCCTGTACAGTCACATCGCTGCCGAGAGTTATAACTCCTCCTAGGTCAGAACAGGCGTCCGTGGGCACTCCTGCCACTACCAAGAGCACCCAGCACGGCACAGGGTGGTCAGGGGAGAAACCCAGCCCAGGAAAGTCCCTGTGTCCACAGAACAACGTGGATGATCGTGCCAACGCTGGCAGCCATGAACCTTGGGTCGAATGGAGATTACAGGGTCAGCTCTGCTCTTGGCCCCAGTTCCTTTCCCCAAAGCTCTACTATGTCTGCTTTTTTTTTTGCAAGTTTTATTGAAATTATGAAAAGCTCAGAATTGTGAGTCACACAAATTGGGGATAATTTGAAAAAGTTATGAGACTTTGTTTTGGATATAGAAAAAGAGGCATCATGCCAGATGCAGTGCCGGAGAGAAGTTTAGGAGGGGCCTTTGGCCCGAAGTTAGTACAGGGGAAAGTCTTCATTAACCTGTATGTGTGTGGAGTTGGGGGCAGAGGGGCAGTCAAAGACAGTTGAGCAGATGACTAGATAAAGGTTAGCGAGGGCTTCTTCTGTCTCAGGGTCCACGGTTCCTATGTCCCTTCTAGCACGCAGAGCAGGCGGAACAATGCAGAACCCATGGGACACTGGGCGAAGGACTTGAAGGAGAATAAAGTGTCTCTTGGTATTTGACTGACCCGGGACAATGCAAAACGAGCTTACAAGCATGTCATTGAGATACCGAGAAAGAAACGTCAGGAAAAGGATTCGGTTCAGTGGTACTCAGCCAGGGCCAATTTCTCTCTGGGGACATTTGGGGATGTCTGGAGACATCTTTGGTTGATATAACTAAGGCAAGTACTACTGGCCCCTGGGGGTGGAGGCCAAAGATGCTACTAAACACCCTACATTTGCAGAGAACACCCCGCCCCCCAGAGAAGAATGATCTGGCCTCCAATGCTAAACACACGCAGAGCATTTGTGTTGAGTTTGAGAAACCATTGCTTAATGAGAAAGGGATAGTAAATAAATATTTAAATTAAAAAGGGAAAAATATAAAAAACATAAAATACAAAAATTTAGTTTTGTGACACTAATGATCAGTAGTCTGAATTGTTTAAATCGTGAATAGTTTTCTTTGTCATTTTGTATTTTATTAAATATGAACATAGTTCCTTTGGAACCTCTGTCTCCCAACTCTGTTTTCCTAATAAGCATTTGCATTCCTCAGTTTTTATACCATTGGGGTTTCAAGAACTCTTACAATTGGTGAAGGATCTTTGTATGACAATTATTGATTAAAAAATGGAAAAGTTCTGTCTTCAACACCGTGGCCAGAATTTGGAAGACGGAGTCTGCCGTTGGGCCAAACAGTGAAGAGATTTTCCGAAAATTCAGGTCACCACTGTTGCGACCTTTTCACAAAATGGTCAGGTCTGTCTTCGCCACGGGCGGGACAACCTGAACCAAGTGTATGTAGGGATTAGGCTTCGCAAACACATTTTTTGTAGCCATTTCCCATCTCTGCCCCATGCCTGATTACACAAAAACTTTAAACACGGGTTGAAAGAATTTTACAGAGAATACCACCAAAGATTATATAATTAATTGCCTCCATCCATCCACTAACCCATTGTATATTTTGATGCACTTAAAGAGATGCATTTTGACATTTTACTTGACCGCTAAATACTACCTCGCTATGCATTTAATAGCTATTTAACCCTTAATCCCATTGAATCCAGGAAGTTTTTTCCTCTCTCTTCAGATGCCTCTCTCAGAGCTCACACGTTTCGAGGTAGCCACTGGCACCGGACTGGGGATCCTCACCTGACTTCATCAGTGGGTTTACGTGCGAAATGGAAATAATGTAGTTTTAGAAATCATAACGGATGCAATGTCCTCTCCACGAGCCTGCAGTGGGGCATTTGCACAGGCTCCAACTCGCTGAGCACGTGGTCCACCCCGGGGTCGCTTCCTCTGCGTCGTTGGATGTGGTTTGGATACGGTCTGCACGGGAAGCTCTAGGGGATAGAGGTTCCTGCAGAGTTGCTATTTTCATAGGAAATTCAATGCTGGCTCTTGGCTCCAAGTGCCTTTCTCTCCCCGTATTGTCTCACTTCTCGAAGCCCTAGAATGTGCTAGCAAATACGCCACAAGGAAATGGGATTCAGTGACAGAACAGCCAGGCCCCAGTCAACGACCTTGAACAGGGAGTACCAAGGTCATAGGATGGTCTGCAGACACCGCGGCCAGGTCCTGGCCCACGCTGCTGTGGCTGGCAGAGCTGCCCCCTGCGTTGCTGTCTGTCCTCTTGGTCTCTGAGCTCCAGAACCAGGCTCTCCTACCAGTTTGGTCTGACCTGTGGTCACACAGCTCCCGAGCAATCTCACCATCTCGCCTCTGATAGTTTCTCGTAACACAAAAAAGCAGATGCTCAGAAACACAGCCCCCCCCCACCCCGCCCATTTGGTATCATTATATTTAAAGACAAACTGCTTTGGGCATTAAGATATTGCTATCTACATCTGTTTGTATCATTTAATTTCCTGCCAGAATTTTGTACACTAACATGATTTTAATGGGTAAAAAGAAAGCTGTTGTCTCCTGTCTCACAAGGTGGGTTGGTGATGTTCATTTTCCACTGCCCCTTCTCCAAGCCTCTGTCACATAAACCCCATATTAAGATTTCTATTATACTCTGGAGGGAGAAGTTTATTTTTGAAAATTTTTTACAGAAGGCTGGGACTTTAGGGAAAGCAGCTTGCCTAACAGCTCTAGTTTGATTTTCATCTTCAGCTTGTTTTTATGAAAGATTCCCCAGAAACAGCTTCAGAAATATGAGCACCTAAAATTATGTCTAAATCTCTTTTACTACTTCCTGAAATTACAGAGTTGATAAGGGGTAAAAGAAACATCCCCACTGGGTGATGTACTATCCTCATCTTATTCTTGCCAAATTACGAAGGTTTAATCTTGTATAGGGACATCTCCAGGAGCCATAAAGTGCCAAGAACTCATAGAAGATGCCCGTGGCTGTCTGTGTATGTACTGAAATGAAATTTATTCATTAAAACCAGCCATCCTTGCTAAGTGTTTCTTTGAGTGCAAACGCTTAAACTCTTGCTAGCTTTCAGCCGTGCTTTGAGCGTTGGGGGTGCGTGCCTCTTTTGGGAGCCTTTCCCGAAGAACGTCCATGTTGGATGAATTCCCTATGTCACAGCTCACTGTGGACATAGGTTCAAGGCATGCTAGGTTCTCCCCTGTCGGCTTTGAAGAACCACCAGAGGAAGCTGGAACTAGGAAGGGGGCTAGTGGTACTGGGGACCCTGACCCAGCTAGTTGCTAGTTGCACTGGGGACCCTGACCCAGCTGAAGAAGCCGATTCCAGCAAGGACAAGAGAAAGCCAAACTGGAGTGTACCACTGGGGCACCTTAGGGAGGAGTCAAGTGGACGGTCAGTGGGGTTGTCAGGGCAAGTGAGCTCCGGGGTTCTGTCTGGCATCAGGTGCTAGGATGTTGGAATGCTGGAACTCAGGACTGAACACTGGCCTCTCCGGGGATCTTGCCCTTCACGGTAGGAGTTCAGTAGCTCCTGAGAACATAGGGTTTGCAGGAGCTACAGACAGTGGGATGCAGCCTCCAGAGGCACAAGTCAGTGGTGTGGTGATGCTGGCGGTGGGGGTCCAGCCACTCCATGGACTGGAAAACCAGGTTCAACGAAGCACTCTGTAGAGGGGTTGCCGAGAGCAGAAACAAAGGCGTGTTTATTAATACATTAGGTTTATTATGTCATAGTTTTGCCAATTACAACATGGAAATCAACACATAAGTATGTATAGAGCTCATAGAAAAGCACAAAGAGGAAAACCCCTTTCATGATCCAATTAATCAAAAATAAATATTTTTCATAATTGGTCCATGCTCTTGAAATCCTCTTTCCCTTTTTCTGTAATTTAAAGATTGGTAACAGATACCCATTTTGATATATGTCTCTGTTCTTTAGAATATATTTTTTGAGGTGGGGTTTTCCTGGGTCAAAGGAAGACTCTTGTCACCTTGGGAGGTTACGTGAATCCGCACCCACAGGGGCGACGTCCTCTGTGTCACTGGTAGGGCCTTCCTGAGCTGCCGAGGGTACCCCGGACGAGGCCAGGCTGCGGGGCACTCAGGGCACGTGATTGTGAATTCTCCGCCGCAGACCTGAGACGAGACCCTGGCTTTCCTCACCTGTAAAACGATGCGGTTGGACTTGGCAATCTCACGATTCCCTTTCAACCTTTGCATGTTCTTAACCTCAGTGGCAAGTGGAAACACCGAGTGCCTCACTCAGATTTGGACGCCAAACAGTCCCACTGAACCCTCGGTGAACTTGGTTGGTCTTTCAGAAGAAGGCCCTTGGAGCACAGAGCAATAAGAAAGCCAACCTTTAGGTCCTGAAAAATACAGCTCGCCGTCCCCACCCCCGACCCGAGACAGCCGGCAGCTGTGACATTTTCAAAAGTGAGTGGCTGCCCCGCTTCTTTGTCCTCCTGTGCAGCGGAGACAGTAACTTCTCACTTCATGGAATTAATTCCTGTAGTCTCTTATTTTTTCCCTCTTATGTGGCTGCTCCATCGTATAAACAGATGTGGAAAGGACCCAGAATGAATGGTGGAGAGCGAATGCAAAATCATCAATAGGACATATGAAAGTGGAATTTCACGAGTGCCTCCAGGCCACCAGACAGAGGCGGTGGGCGGCCGGGCGCTCTCCAGGAGGTGGTCGGGGTGACATGGATACCCTCCCCCACTGAAAATCACGGAGACAGCCTTGCGTTCCGGCCTGTCCCGGCACTGCTCTTTTGCTCTGAATCAAGCACTGGGGCTGGCTCTCAGCTGTTCGTGGCGTACCCAAGGCGCGTGGTGCAGCCCTGTAATCTAGTCAATCACTCCTGTTTGATTGGGCCAGCAGATGAACGGTCAGTTCTTTGCTCCTGATGCCGCTGAGTGGCTGTTTAAACAGTGCTCCAGAGCACTCAGCATAGAGCAGTGTCTACAAGAAGCCAGCAGAAACCTGGTGGGAAGGTGGTCATCCACACGGCAAATTTATTTTGAATCACACCCAGGAAATCCAGTTTCTTTAAACAAACCTTGAGCCAGGAGTCAGGGGCGAAGGAGAGCAACCAGGAGCAGCCACAGAATATTAAGTACCATAGCGCTGGATGAGGCGGGATGGGCAGACCTGATGCCTGTTTAAATTATTAGGCTGTGTAAGCTCATTGGATGACATCTAATCCGGCCTTAGTTCCCCGAATGACTTCACCCCAGCAGGTGTCCTTCCCTGTCGTGCTGGATCACAGAGCTGTCAGCTGGCGTTCTGAGAGGTGATTTGTCGCCCTAATGATGATACTGAAATCTGTTTATGGTTGTTTATCTCAGCATCATCTTTCTTCCAAGGCAGTTCTCTTCTCCCGGGATTCGCTTTTGGGCAGCTCCCCAAACAGAGCGACGGTATGGATCTCATAAAGGCTAAATGCTCTGTCCATGTTAATTTTATGACTGATGACTGTATTACAGTCAGTGAGCCAGCTCTGTTAATAATGATCCCTTATACACTGGAGATACTTAAAGTTTCCCCAGCACACTGATATGTATTATTTCCTAGGCTCATTATAGATAGCACAGAAATTAAACGTATCGGTTGTACTAATGGTAAAAACAATAATATATATTGGGCAGTTTACAGTGTGCTGGGGGTATTGTAAGCACTAGCCCCCAGATGTGGGTACTACCATCATCTCCTTTTTACAGATGAGGAAGCTGAGGCACAGAGAGGTTAAGCAACTTGCCCAAGGTTGCACAGCTGTAATTTGAGTTATGCACTGAGGGGCGTGAGGGCGGCATGGTGTGGAGCAGTGGTCATGCGAGTTTTTGGCTGGTCTCCATTTGGGCAGAGGGCAGTGGACATGGGCATTGGCAGGAATTTAGCACTGAAATCAGTGGTTTGGTTCTGAGAAGATGGGATACCTCTCTGATAACCTTGGGCAAAATTTGTGCTTTATAAAATACCCGAATTTCTTTGATTCCAGATCTACACCAAATTTCTGAAGGAGGCTGATTCCTCAAGATGTGCCCTGTTTATCTTGAGGTGTCTGGTTCTCTGACATGCCACTTGCTGGGTACGAGTGGGGACCTGGGTGGCCCAGTTTGAGAATTCCAGGTGTCGTGGAGAGATCCCTGGGCTGTCTGCAGAGGACTGGGGCTGCTTCCAGTGGTGCTCGTGAGTACCTCTAGGACCCTGAACAAGCCGCACGTGCGTCAGAACTCGGAGTTTCTCACGCGAAGTGAGCGGTCGGTTCAGGGTCCTTGTTCTTATGCTGGACTCTGGAAACCGCACAGGGCTCTAGCCGGATGGGGAGAAGAAGGCTGTTTGCTCATCATCTGTTACACACTTACATGTTGGGCCTCTGGTAAGCCTTATGCGGGGCAATTGAATCTCACTCATTTCAAAAATATAAACAAAAACATTTGGGTGAAACTAACACCTGAACAAGATGAGGTATGTCATAGTGACACCTAAGAATCCAAAGGCAAAGAAAAACTTGAAAGCAGCCAGAGAAACGTTGAAAGGAATCTTCGGAGGAATAACAGCAAGACGTTTGGCTTATTTCTCCGGAGAAAACAATCTTCATGTGTGTAGTTTTGAAAGAAAATAACTGTCAACTTAGAATTCTGTACCCAGAGAAAATATTTATAATAAGGTCAAGATGACATCATATTTATATGAAAATACAAATAATTTATCATCAGCATTCCTACACTAAAAAGTACCATAGTGACTTTTTCAGGCAGAAGTAAAATTATTCCAGGTAGAAAAAGTGTAGAAGGGAACACAAAGTAGTAGAATGGTGAAGTATATGGAAAAGTATTAAGTACTATTATTTTTATAAAATAATAATAATAATAATAATAATGTCTTATGGGCTTTAAATATGTGTATAATAAAATACATGCCAAAAATGCTCAAAAAGAGGCAGGGGGATAAATGGAATGTGAAATGTTTTTAACTCCATGTTTCCTTCTGGAAAACAAAAGTTCTAATTTACAGTAGAAATTATGAGGTCAGGGACATGTGTTCTAATCTTTAGGGCAACCACTCAAATGAAATAGGAAAATAATGTATGACTAACAAGCTAATAGGGGAGAAACTGAATACTAAAAAAAATCTTTATTGATAATTCCAAGGAAAGAGGGTACAGGGAAAATATAATAAGTGAAAAAAGTGACTAGTACCTGGTAGTGCAAGCACAGCTCTACTGATGGACACATTAAAGGTAAATGGACCAAATGCCATTATTAAAACACTAAGAGAGCACGGTGGATTAAAAACCAAAACAAACTGTATGACCCCTACAAGAAATAAGACCTTAAGTACAAAGATAGAGAAATTTTGAAAATAAAATGATGGGCAGGGGTATGACACGGAACCGTAGTCTAAAGTGAGCTGGAATGGTTCCAAGGAAGGACAAAGTGGACCTAAAGTCCACAAGTGTCACTCACTGCAGCAAAAGAGGGTAGTTGGAAGTGACAAAATGCCAGTCCATCCCAATGCATCAGGGATGTAGGACAATTCTGAAGTTGTATATAACATACATTCATAGCCTTAAAATTTGCAAAACCAAAATTGACCAACTTAAAGGGAAACCTGGAATACTCAGAATTCTCAGGAGAATGTCAAGGATCCAGTACGCTGCCCTTATACATAATGCTAAAAGGCTTTTAATGTGCACAAAAATGGTCTTTCTCTCTTTTTTAAAAAAGATTTTATTTATTTTGAGAGAGAGGGGAAGGGAGGGAGAAAGAGAGGGAGAGAAACATCGATGTGCCAGAGGTACATCAATCGGTTGCCTCTCATAAGCCCCCTCCTGGGGGCCTGGACTGCAACCCAGGCATGTGCCCTGACTGGGAATCGAACCACAGACCTTTCGGTTCGCAGGCTGGCACTCCATCCACTGAACCACACCAGCCAGGGCTGATCTTTCTCTTTTGAATAATTTCTTTTGAGTAAGAAAGAAAAAGTAAGAAGGAATGTATATATATACATAATGTGTGATGTGAGTATACACATTATTTTTCCAGTGAGAAAATGTGTGTGTGTGTATATATATATATGATGAATGAACTTCTTTATTTCTTTTTCCTTGTTTTTGCCACTGGACCTCCGGTGCAGAGAATCGACTTATTTATATTCCTTAATTTAGTGCATATTGTCATCATCCATACAGGGCCTCCTTCTTGTTTAAATTTATTTTATTTTTCTCCTTCTTTTTCAATTTCTACTCCCACTCAGTCTTAAAAATCCCACCTTTCTTGCCTGCTGCCCCAAGAATCCTGGGAACTGCCGTTCTTTGAATCCCTTGACAGTAAGGCTCCACTTGATAATTTGCCAATGAGGAGCACTAATTAAAGATTTGGAAGGCAGAATAGATGCGGCTGTCATTAATTTTCCTCCGTCTGTGGCGTGCGGACACCAGGGTTCCGACAGATGAGATTTTACTGCATTTTATTGCATCAGCTTGAATTTCAACAGTGATTTCCTACAGTTTTGACCTGGTTGACAGAAGCCTCCTGATTCTCTGAGATGCAGGAGCATCCTTCCTTGACCTTTGTTCTCCACCAACGCCATCAATTTTCAAGTACTTGGCTCCTTGTTTGAAATCCTTTCTTGCTTTCAGTGCATAGTGTGTTGGTGTTTTCCTGAGCGGATCTCAACTGATAAAACATTTGCTATCAGTAGAAATTGCAGGAGATACAGGGCCTGGCACACAAATAATACCCCCCACTTTTTAAATTACAAAAGCTTTTATTACAACATCATAAGCATGTACTTCTGTAACATAACAATATCACGCTCAAGCACACCGCATGACATTTTAGGTGAAATGTGCGAATTAAAACTGTAAATGATTACACCCACTTTATTACCCTACCAACCACACTCAAGCAGGTGTTACTTCTGCTGGACCCTGTATATCTTTGTGCATGGAAAGCTGGGATTTGTTATGAGACCTAGTTATAGTTGGAAGCAATGACAACGCAACTGCCAGGGACATGGAAATTAAAGATCCATGGTGTGCAATAGCAGAAGCATTATTTAAATGGTCCTCTACAACAGATTTTCCATTGAAGACAAGACTATGAGTGACAATGTGGCTGCTGGAGTAAACTTTAAGTGTGGGAGTAGTGACTTTGAGGACTAGAGCATGGGACGATGGCTTATGACTGCTATAGAGAGTTTAAGTTATCTGATTAAAGCACAATCAGGGGGCCCGAGAGCTTACACCACCCAGCTAAAAGAATTTCTTAGATACCGTGGTGGCAGGGCCAATGTATAAAAAAGGTCAAATCTCCAGTTTGAGCCTGTGTCTTATAGAATTACATGGTCGGCTGAATTCACAGCCATGCTATGTCATATGTGAAAATGATAGCATTGCATTGCAAAGGGACAGGCCATCCAAAGTGGCCCGAGCATGTGGAGAGAGATTGGATGAATCCGATGACCTAAAAGCCCCACGTCTATCTGGCCCCCTCTTCCCAGCTGTTTCCCCTTTCTTATTGGGGGAGGCTAGCTTTCTCTTGCTGGCAAAGCCTGCAATAACCTTACTTGGAGCTGTTCTCTTGTAGATCCTAGTTTTTCTCAAGGCCTGTTCCCGCCACTCCTCATTACCTACAGACCTGTGGCTGAGGTCAGAGCCTGGCACAGCCCTTCTAAGTCTCCTCCCTCAGCCTTTGCTGGTATGAGGGGTGGCAAAGCCACTTTTTTTCTTGTGATGTTTGATTAGAGTAGAGTAGTTATTGTCTGAAAGTATTCTGCCTTGTGAGGTTGCTCCATTCCAGCTTCTTTGGTTAGAGGGAGTGGACTTCTGTTGGGCCATTTTGGGTCTGTACCCATTGGACTTTCCCAGTTGCTGACTCCTTCAGCTCTAAGTCGGGCATATACCAAGCAGAGAGAAAACCCAGGGTCAGGCTGCCCATGCCCTTCGCCAAATCAGAAGGTTCCGAGGTGGTCTACCTTTTCTCTTCACCTTCCATAATCTTCTTATGTTTATTTTACATACAACCTCCTGAATCTGGAGTTGTACTTTGGGGGACAAGTAGGGAAAAGTGCTTCCACTCCATCTTTCCAAAAGTCTCTATGTCCACCAGAAACCCTTTGTCTTAACTGAGAGGGGTCTCTCAGTCATCATCTGGTCCTCATCTGCACATCACACCTGTCCACTGTATTCATGGCACCCGGTGCTTGGATGTGGGGTGCTTGGTGCATTACGTGCATGTATCAGAGACTGGGAGATAAGCCCATAAACATTCTAGAGCCTGATGCTTGGTGAAGTTTACAAGCCAGCATGTCAAGGAATTTCCTCCAAAGCCAAGAAAAATCTCTGTACCTTGTACAAAGGCATGATATTTGGTGTGACTCTGGAGTTTAGAGATAACAGAAACCACGTTCGAATGTGCTCCTGTGACCCATTTACTGAGTAACCTGTAATGCTGTCCATTTTAGTGGGTTCCAGCAGAAGAGAAGGCTCTGTAGCTAGTCTAGGCTTCAGTTCAAGCTTATCTTCCACTCGGGCTTTATGATTCAGCAGACTCCACGGTAGCTGAAGTCCAGTAGGTATTGATGCTGTTTGGAGTCTCAGGCCACCCTCAGTAAGAGAAGCAACAATAAGAGAACTTAAGGATTTTAGAGTAATACCACATACCCTTAAACAAATTCTACTTCACTTTCGAGAAGAAGTTCTTGTCTTGCTGCTGGGTCACAAAGATTCAACATCTGATCGTGGTGTGGCCAGTGGCCACGTGACTTCAGCTTCTCAACATGAACTTGGTGTTAGCAGATCCCCTAAATAAAATGTTGGGCATATGCAGCAGGACTATCCAATACACTCGAGGTGGCTGAGAGGGTTCGAGAAGCAATCGAGCCAACCGTACCTCTAGTGAACAGGTGGCTCAGACTGCCACAGCAGCTGCTCCCGCTGCGCTCTCACCTCTCGCCGGATCCGTTTCTCTGAGCTCGTGGGAAATTATTCAAGATCGGTTGATTGCAAAAGCAAAACTGAGCTAGACTTAACTACAGGCTTGGTCCCATCTGGAAATGGATTGTTGTAACTTTATAGCACCACTCAGTGTTGATCCTGAAAGATAAGTGAAGGCATATAGGTAAGAGAAATCTCCCCAGTGGGTATAACTTCAAGTGGTACGTCCTGTGGCTTACTCTGGCTGGGTGGAAGGGTGTCTGTAGGTATGACTCTTGTGCTGTGTGTGAACTGACACACTAGTATTTCGGCCAGGGACTTGGGAGGATTGATGATACAGGGCCACGGAGAAGGGTATGAGAGTGGATCTCCAAAATGGGGATAGAGTGGGAGATTGCTGTCGCCCTTGTAAAGCTCAGGAGAGGGTACCTACTGCATCAAGGGGACAAGATGTCACTCACCATCTTTTCCCAGCCACCTAGTTTTTGCTCGGTGACTCATGAATGAAGATGCTATGGCAGAAGTGATAGTGGTTACCCATTGGCTCAACAACATGGCCTTCCTCTCACTGAGGCTTGTGACACCGCTGGTTCCCGACCTCCTGTTAGCAGAAGCTAAGTCTAAGCCTTGCATGGCATCATTCCTAAGATGCCTTGTGGCAGGTTGATTATACTGGACCATTGACACCAAGAAGAGTACAGCATTTTATCTTTACGGGAATAGACATTTATCCCAGATATGATTTGCTTTTCCTGCCTACAGTGCTTTTGCCAGCTTCGCCAGCTGTGCACTTGGAAAACCCATGTTCTCCATATGGCACTCCATACAGTAGTGTTTCTGACCAAGGAACTCCTTTTACATTGAAAAAGTGTGGTAGTGCTTTTATGCTCACAAGACTCGCTGGGGCTATTTTGTCTTTCATCTCATCTGGCTTTACAGAGCAGTAGCACGGCTTAGTGGAGGCTAAGCGATTGTGTCAGCAAGAAGAGCAAAGCTTATGTGTGTGGAGAACGGGCCTATGAAATACATTATGAACTGATGACCAGCCCGCGATGTGCATTCTCCCCCAGCTAGAACGCACCTGACTAGGAGCTAAGAGGGGAAGAAGGATTTTTGCTCTATGATTTCTAATAGTCATCATGCCTATGGAGTACTTGCAAAAATCTGCTTCACATGCCTGCAACTTCAGGCTCTCTTGGTGTAGCCGTCTGAGTCCCCCAGTGGGAAAAGCTTTCTTTAGGGGACATGGCAATGAAGTGCAAGTTTTCCATTTTGTCGTCCCCATGTCACTGAACCAAGTGACAAAGAAGGAGCTTCCTGAATTGTCTAAAGAGACCAATCCTCAGATTGCATTGCTGCTTTAAATCAGGGCCATGTATTGAAATATATGGAATCCAGGGAACAAGGGGCACCTGTTAGTACTTTGATGCCAGTGGAAAGTTTACTGGAAGGCTCCAGCAGCCCAGCGCAGGAATGAAGTTTTGGGTCACTGCACTAGCTCGAGAACCATGGCCAACAGAAGTGGTAGCTGCAGGACAAAGAAAACATGCAGTAAGGAGTGCCATGCGTTAAATACCAGCCTTGATCTTGAGACCAGTTGTAGAAGTGATGCTTGGTGCAGCTATTCAGATTTTCTCCTCTTGGGTATATGTGCTTATGTCTTTATTTGTCTATAGTAGGCAATACAGAATATCCATTCCCCTTCCCCCTTTCCCCTGCTGTTTTATATAAAGATTTGCTCTTGGTGATTAGGCATATTACTCTAGACTGATGACATGGTATTGAAAGGGTACTGTGATTGTACCACATGATGGTCACAATGATGATGTTACATTCGTGGCAAGGGTGAACATGTCTTCATTTGTACAAGGGATAATTGCATCCCGTGAGGCAGAAAGCATGCTGCTGATGCTTTTGTTGTTTGGGAGTGAAATATAGGAGGGTGTGTGCCAGCCCTGACCAGCCAGAAGGATGTCTGCTGATATTCAGCGCCTTTCCTGCCCAGGGACTCCCCTGCACCGCTAAGCTACAAGCTTACGTGGTCCAGATTCCCCTAGTAGAAGAGTTCCCGTTCACGTTTCCCTGGTGAGAGACGCCCGCACTGGAATTAGAGAGCCATTATTCTTCCTCTGGAGTGGCAGGCAGATGTGTGGGTTTTGACAGATGTGAGATCTTGCAGCTTCTCCCATAAATCGCCTGTCTCAGTGCTAATGCAGCTGTAACCATCAGTGGCATTTCCTCTAGTCCTCATGGGTGACAATACCCACTTCCTGTTTGTGTGTGTGTTTTTTTTAATGAAGTCTGGTAGTGAACTTGAGAACTAGTAATGGTCTTCCCTACTCTTCAATCCTCTAGTCCTTCCAGCTGTTTCAAAAACACCTCAGTCCCTGCATTAAATCCCTTCCTTCTCAGAAGTTTCTATTTTCTTTTCTTTTTTTTTTAAGATTTTATTTATTTATCTTCAGAGGGGAAGGGAAGGAGAGAGGGAGAGAAATATCAATGTATGGTTGCTTCCTGTGCATTCCCTGCTGGGAACTGGCCTGCAACCCAGGCATGTGCCCTGACTGGGAATCGAACCGTGATCTCTTGGTTCACAGGCCCGCGCTTAATCCACTAAGCTACACC
>CM052546.1:85148768-85159906 GCA_028533065.1 Trachops cirrhosus | reverse complement strand
CTATTTTCTTGACTGAATCCTCACCGACATACTCTTGATAGAAAACCTCCATAATGTGTCCTTAAATTTTTGTTGTAAAACATGTATTGTGGTTTTGTGTGTGCATTTGGTGCTTTATTTTTTATACCAATGAAATTGCATTATAACTCTCATTTTGTTTCTTGCTTCTCATATATTTTTGACACTCAGCCTTGCTGAGTTTATTACTGAGTTTTTTAGTTTATTACTATACAGTATACCCTGGCATACATTTCCTGCAGGTAACTTACTCATTCTCCTAGGGATTAAAAACTGGTCTGCTTCCCACTGCCTGCAACTATAAACAGTGTCACAGGAAATGTCATTGTTCACCCACACTTACTGACCTGCGTGAGACCTTCTCGGGGATCTGTCCCTAGGAGTGGATTCGCTGGCTCAGAAAAATCAGCCTGCAGTTTGGCCAGCCACCACCAGCAGAGTCTTTCTAGAATGCCATTCCAGTTGACATGCTCCCCGGCTGCTGTTGCTTTCTGATGACTGTAAAAGTCACCACTTCTATCTCATTGTGGTTTCAGTTTGAGTTCTTCAACTATTGGTAAGTTCGAACATTTCTTCAAATGCTTGTCAGACCTTTGTGCTACTTCTTAGATTTTGTATTTTGTAGAAAGTACCCTTTGTCTGTAGTATTAAGGTAAGCATTCTTTGCTCTTAACATCAGACTGACAGTTGGCTAACTGTTATGAGAGTTGAAAATAATATAATTTGCTGGTGATTTATTTTTGTGTGTGTATCGATGTAAATATGTGCTGAGAAATGAGGACAGGGACAGAATCACCAAGGGGTGACAGCTGGGCGTCTGCCAGTCCGGTTGCTTTCAAATGAAGGCTCGGGAAAATTCCATACTGTGTCAGAGTCCTCACAGCTCATCACTGGCAGATCCTAACCTGCACCCCAGGGTCCTGACTCCCAGCCAAGGCCCTTGTTGGCACATCCGCTCGCCTTTCCTTCAAGGGGGCAGGTGGGTAGGAGGAGGGTAGGCAGGGGCTGAGGGAGCATGGGGTGGGGGAGGACGGTGGTCCTCAGAGGCTGCTGGGGAGGCTGTAGGCCTCTAAATAGAAACACGGCCTCCCTCACAGATCTCAGCTGCGGAACTTCATGCCTGGCTTCACATTTTTTCTTTACGTGTCTGGTTCGTGGCAGCTGGGTCCCCCACAGCTCTGACTGCTAATAACGCAGCCCAGAGCCACGCAGTAAGTGGTAGCAGACCAGGAGGCAGCCCCCAGCAGGGAGCTGACAGGTACCCAGGGCCCCTCTGACTCCTGCCTGCGGAGGCTCTGCTGGGGACTGGAGCTGGTGCTGTCCAGGTCCTTGGGAAGAAGGCCTGTCCTTCCCAGGGGCGTCACTTCCACAGAAAGTTCCAGAAAATGAGGAGGTCCTGAAGGAAAGGCAGCTTCGTGGAAATGGTTCCGTGAGAGGCAGGGACTGGGAGTGAACAAAGGACTGGAAGTAGAGGCTTGTAGATTAGTACCTGGGACAGTGGCAGGGGCAGGGGATGGCATGAGGGACCCTCTCGGGGGTGTCTGAGGGGGCGGGGGTTGATGGTGATGATGTTAGCCACGATGTCCTGCCACCACCACCGCCATCATCACCACCCACTGATGGTCAGCCTATTCCAGGTCTCGTGATGAATGTCCTACGTGCGCGATTTCATTTAATGCTTACACCTGCAGGGGTTGAGTAAGTGATCAGAGTCACCACAGAGGGACAGGACTGGGACTCAGACCCACCTCCGACCCGCTCTACAACCCATGCTCTTAGAGTTGTCATAGAGGACGACTGGTGTTCCTTTCTCATGTGGTCTCCACTCAGGCACAGCAAAGTCTTGTTTGCTCTCTGTAAAGGTCGTTGCTCCTTCTTGTGACACCACGTGTTGGCCTCAGTGTGGGGACGTCTCCCTCCCCTAACTATGCACCAATCACGTTTTACATATTTGGGGCACACAGTCTGGCAAAGGGGAAAAAAAAAGCTTTCTCTTGGTGTATAATTATATGGTTCTTTCCTTCTCAGGCTAGAAGCTTCTGGAAGGCTTATTCACCTTTGTACCACCGTCTCCTCCCCCCACACCAAACATTGCACAGTGCCTGACACCAGTGATGCTCCATAATATCAGTTTATTTTTAAAAATAATAATAGAAAAACAGGGTCAGGGAGGGAAGAAAGAAAGCAAGAGATCTAATCCCACTTTAGCCACCTGCTTATTTCTTTGATCACTTGGGCTCCATTTCTTATGTATAAATCAGGCATAATAATAAGACCTACCTCACATGGTTGCAATGAAAATGAATAAGGAGATGGTTGTGAAAAGATGGTTGTGTACCCTTCCTTTAAAGCCAAAGAAGGGTACGGAACTATTTTTATGATGATATACAGGGTCCGGCACAAATAATGCCCCTTTTTATTACATAAAAATCTCGTATCACAAAATCCTAAGCATATAATTCTGTAACATAACAATATCACACTCAAACACATCATATGACATTGTAGGTGAAATGTTCAAATTACTGTCACCTTGTGTGAGACATCCGTGTACCCTCCCAGCCACACTCAGTGGTGTTACTTCTGCTGAACCTTGTGTTTCTGCGATTAAGCTAAAATGATGTACATCCGAAACCCAATTTCCTCCTCACTCTGGTCCCGCTCCTCTCTCCCCACTCCACCCTCAGAGCACACCCTTGTGGTGTCCTCTGGGTACCCGTGTTTTAGTATCCCACACCCTACTGTGCCATGAGGCATGAAAATGAAACTCAGAAGTCCTGTTTTTGCCTCTCTGCTATCTAACAGGGCACCCAGGTGTGGGTGGGTGTCCAGGAGGTAATCAGTAAGTCAATAGATTGAGTGAATAAAGGATCCTAAGCAGAGATTTTAAGTTTTCTAAATGGTACCGTGAGGCTGGCCTGGGAATGAGGCAGGATTTCTAAACTCAGTGTTTTTAGAAAAAAGGGCTTTTTCCTGTCTGGACATTTGTCCACCAGCTTCGAGACCAAGAACTGGAGTAAGTTACCTCTCATGTTCTATTCCTGCTCTAGAATTTTATGAGTTAATGAAGTGTGTGGAGTAGCAAAAAACATAAAATGTAAAAAGTTCATCCTAAACTATAAAAAATGCCCCCTATTTGATTTTACCAAAAGCTGGAACTATTTCTCCCTCATTATTCACGTTTCATGTATTTTTAAAAGATAAAACGGGGACCAAAACAAGTAGCAGCATCTGTTGTCCACATTTCCCTCCTGCTGACGTCCTCAGGATATTTTCTTCTCTGCTGGTTTTTTCAGATCACATACATCTGAGAATTAAAGGATAAATGCTTCATTTACTGCTAACAGCTTTCGGGGCTGCCCGTGACTAGAGAGAGGAGGGAGGGGGGAGGGAGGAGACCTCAGCGTACAGCCTTCATGCTCCAGGTAGGGGACACAGGGAGTTCCGAGCTGTCTCCAGCTGGTGACTCAAGGCACGGCAACTGCATGGTCCCTGGTATGTCATTTGTTTTCGGTGATGATGGAAGACGCATCCTTCAAATAGTCTGAGAAGAAGACAACGAAACACTGACCACTTGGCAGAGACTTTTGTGCAAAAGTAACTAGGAAAGGGAGTGTAGAAGCCCTTAGAAAGTACAACATACTTGCAGTAGAAACTCCTTTTGATGTAGTTTCATCCCACTGCACACTCTGGGCATTGTTGTAGCAGTGCTATTCCAGGCCCTCGACCATCTTCAGACCATTATCTGTGGCTTTCTGTGATCAATACCGAGTATCCTTTCTTCTACTCCTGCCAGGAAGGGGTTATCATCAAGGGTCTACCAAGGCGAGGAGGAAGGCAGATGAGATCCTGCTCAGGGATTCTGCTGGCTGGGGCAGTGTGGTGAGGCTGGCTTCTGAGTATGTGTGTGTGTGTGTAGTTCACTCTGCCCTCTTCCCAATCAGCCTGATCCTTTCCACTCTTAAAACCTTCTCTTTTGTCGTTCCCTCCTGGAATGCTGCTCACGTCTCTCACTTTAAATCAAAAGCTAGCAATGATTAAGCTTACTGAAAAAGGCATGTCAAAAACCGAGGTAGGCCCAAAGCCAGTCCTCTTGTGCAAAATAGTAAACCAAGTTGTGAATGCAAAGGAAAAGGTATTAATGACAGTTAAAAGCACTGCTCCAGTGAACACACACATAATAAGAAAGAAAGAAACACAACCTAATGGCTGGTATAGGGAAAATGTTAGTGATCTGGATAGAATTTCAAACCAGTCATGACATCCTCTTAAACCAAATCCTAATCCAGAACAAGGCCCTACATCTCTTCAATTGCAGAAAAATCTGTGAAAGGTGAGGAGGCTTCAGAAGAAAAGTTGGAAGCTAGCAGAGGTGGGTTCTTAAGGTTTAAGGAAAGAACATAACATCAAAGTGTAAGGTGAAGCAGCAAGTGCTGATGTAGAAGCTGTAGTAAGTTATCTAGAAGATCTAGCTAAGATAATGAAGGTGGCTACACTGAACAACAGCTTTTCAATGTAGAGAAAGAAGAAGCCTTCTAGGACTTTTGTAGTTGTCCTTTTAAAGAGGAGACATCAATGCCTGGCTCTCAAGCTTCAAAGGACAGGCTGACTCTTTTGTTAGGGGCTAATGCAGCTGGTAACTTCAAGTTGAAGCCAATGCTCATTTACTAGTCTGAAAATTCTAGAGCCCATAAAAATTAAGCTAAATATACTCTGCCTGTGTTTTATAAATGGAACAACAACAAAATCTAGATAAAGCACATCTTTTTACAACATGGTTTACTGAATATTTTAAACCCCCTGTTGAGAGCTATTGCTCAGAAAAAAAGATTCATTTCTTTTTTATTAAGATTTTATTTATTCATTTTTAGAGAGAGGGGAAGGAAAGGATAAAGAGGGAGAGAAACATCAATATCTGATTGCCTCTGTGCACCCCCTATTGGGGACCTGGCTTGCAACCCAGGTATGTGCCCTGACTGGGAATCAAACCAGCAACCCTTTGGTTTGCATGCCTGCGCTCAACCCATTCAGCTATAGCAGCCAAGGCTTATTTCTTTATATTACTGCTCACCAACAATGCCCCTGGTGATCCAAGAGATCTGATGGAGATGTACAATAAGATTGATGTCATTTTTATGCCTGCTAAAAGTCATAAAATCCATAACATCCATTCCACAGCCCATGGATCAAGGAGTAATTTTGCCTTTCCAGTCTTGTTAAGAAATACATCTCATAATGCTATAGCTGCCATAGATTGTGATTCCTCTGATGGATATGGGCAAAGTTAATTGAAAACTTTCGCAAAGGACTCATCATTATAGATGCAATTGAGAACGTTAATGATGCATGGGAAGAGATGAAATTTGTCAACATTAACAGGACTTTGGAAGAAGTTGATCTAGTCTTTACATGTGACTTTGAGAGGTTAAAGACTTCAGCGGAGGAAGTAACTGCAGATCTGGTGGAAATAGCAGGAGGACGAGAATTGGAAGCAGAGCCTGAAGATATGACTGAATCGCTGTGATCCCATGGTAAAACCTGAACAGGTGAGGAGTTCAAATCTGCTCTTCTTATGGCTGAGCAAAGAGTGTGTTTTCTTGAGATGGAACATACTGCTGGAGAATATTGTTGAGATGCCAACAAATGACTCATAAACATAGTCAGTATAGCAGCAGCTGGGTTTGAGAGGCTTGACTCCAATTTTGAAAGAGGTTCTGCTGTGGGTTAAATGTCATCAAAGAGCACTGCATACTAGAGGGGAACTGTTTGCGAAAGAAAGAGTCAGTCAATGCAGCAAACTCCATTGTCATCTTATTTTAAGAGATTGCAACAGCCACCTACCCTGTAGCAACCACCGCCCTGTTAGTCAGCAACCCTCAGCACTGGGGCGAGACCCTCCACCAGCAAAAAAGATTATGACTCGCTGGAAGCTTAGATGATGGTGAGCATTTTAAGTAATAAAGAAATTTTTTCATTAAGGTACAGACAGTACGTTTTTTACACATAATGCTATTGCACGCTTAATAGACTACAGTATAGTATAAATAGTACTTCAGTATGCACAGTGAAACCAAAAGTGCATATGACTCACTTTATTGCAATGTTCTCACAATGCCGTGGTCTGGAACCAAACCTGCAGCAAGTATGCCTGTATTTGAAGGCCAGATATGGAGACCATGCAAAAATGCAAAGCATTATAACTCGAGTCTCTTACCTGACCGTCAATCAGTTAATAGTATGAATCAGAAGAGTAAGAAACAGAGTAAGTCAGAACCTGTCAAGACTTCTCAGAGGCTTCAGTAAATAGCAAACGGGAAAAACAACCCACTAAACCAACCAACCCCCAAACAGTCCAGCTATTACTGAGACTTGAAAAGAGCTCCGGGCATTGCTCTCTTGGAACGTTACAACACGTTTTTGAGGATTACGATGTAATTCAAAGCAGATCATAGAAGAGGAGTAACAAGACCCATTTCAGTTTGGGAGTGACTGAGATCGTGAGGGAGGGAGAATGAGCATCCTGGGTCCTTGGAACCAGGCTCTTTGTTGAAGGGGTTGGGGGCGAGGGGACACCATGAAATGACTGTGTCTTTCTCCAACTTGCCCGTGTTACTGAAAAGCCAGCAGAGAGTGGGATGAGGTGGGGGCACCCCAGGGAGGGCAGCAGAGCTTGCGGGACCCAGAAATGAACTGGCCTGCCTGCCTCGGGCTTAACAGAGACAGGCGGTTGTTGACTGTTTCTCCTTTTGGCCAGAGTTGGGCGAACTTGGGCTCCATCAGCAGGGGTTGGCAGGCAGGGGTAAGGCTTCCATGCGGCGTCTGACTTCGCTAAAATTAGTGCAGTGTAATCACGACTTCACTTGGCCCAGCGTAATCTGTCTTGTGAAAAGAGGGGATGATGTTTTTCAGACGGCTTTTAGCAGCATCATCAGAAAGAACTTGTAATCAAGTCTCAATCATCCCTGCAGAGGGAGAGGAGCGGAGTGTGGATGGTCCAGATGACACACAACCCCGGAATCTCACACATTTGGTTTTGATTAACATTTGCCTTTCGGTGGAATGCAGGTGTTGCTAATGTTCTGGGAATTCAGATCATTTCAAACTCAGCGCCGAAGGCACAAACAAGACTAGAACTCTTTCTGCAGCCTGGAAAGACTGAACAGTTCTCTCTGGAGAGAGGGGCAGAATCTGTCCCAGCCACGGCAAGGAGAGTGATTGACTTGTTATGGCCACGCAGAACACCACCCGGGAAGTGGACTGGCTTGCCCCCACTCTGTTGAAGTGGATGGCTAAATGCACTGCCTTACATGAACCTACACCAGGTGTTCGGGGAATAAAGTATACAGATAGAGGAGACCATCTTTACAAAGATTGTTTAGGAAGCCAAACAACTTTTGAGCTAGACAACTTCGGTTTTGAATGGTGTCTCGGGCACTTTCCTTGGGGCTGTTACTGAAGGTCTTTGAGCCAGGTTACACGTGGGTAAAAAGGGTAACTGGTGCTAACTTTGGTTATTGTGCACAGTGAATGAGATTTTGTGCTAGGTACTCTATAAGCAGTACGCTGCTATTACTAAGAAGCACTTGACTCAGGCGACTGATGTTGGTAACGGGGAGGCTGTGCGTGTGTAGGAAGGGGCACGTGGGACATCTTTGTACCTTCCTTTCAGTTTTGCTCCGAACCTAAAGCTGCTTTAAAAAAATGAAGTCCTTACAATCAAGTACAAAGAAGTACTTGAACCTAGCTTGATTTATTATGTTAACCAGAAGTTGGAAGTAAGATAGGGTGCAAACTAGCCATTTTGACAGTGGCACCAAAATATCCTGATTAAAATGCAAAATTTTTTGTTCTCTTTCCCAAGTGATATGTGTAACGAACCCTCCCGATTCTTACTCCAAATCTGACTTCCAATGTGTTTGTGGTCAACTTCACTTTCTGCTTCATTCATTTTTGTATTGTTTGCATTTGATACAATTATCTATTATTATTATATTTGGAAAAAATACTTTTGAACTTTGATACGGGGTTGGTTTTTTAGGGACATACCACTTGCTATCCCCTGCATGATCATTATAAAGGAAGTTAATGATAGTAGAAGGGGGCTTAGAGCGCAGTCCCCACCTGAGAAAGTCCTGGGCTGTCTGAGTGAGAATTATATTTTGGCTTGACTATCCTCTCACCGATGTTTCATGTTTTACTCAATCAAAGCACGACACCTGTAAAAAGTGGTGTCCATCTGATAACAAAGTACATATTATATCAAGCAAAGCAAATCTATTTAGTCATTGAAATTAGTATCATTGAAAATTGAAGGTCAAGTTAGAGAAAATAAGTGGGTTCTAAAGAATTAACATACTTTGTACAGATGTTTCTGAGTGAAGCTTTCGAAAACGTAGGACCCTTTGATTACAATGGATTTTCCAGACCGCCCAGACCATTCCCTGATAAAATCCCTGATCCCTTACACCAGTTGCATTGTAGAGGATCCGACCCCTTTCCTAGACCAGCCCGTGGGGGCTGCACTCACCTTGGAGGCTGCAGACCTGGCAGAGAGGGGATGTCTTCTCGGGGTTTTCTGGTTCTGCAACTGGCAGAGAGGCATGCACATGCCCCCCCGCCCACCCCCGAGTTTCCAAACTGCTTTGGCTCGGGAGGGCAAAAACGGTTCTTGGAAACACTTTCTAAACACACGTGTCTCTGTCTTGGAATTGCCTGCGGGTCTCATCCACTGCGCAGATTCCAGGTCTCCGCCTCCCACTGCCTCCTCCACCAGGACCCTTGTGCTGCTGCTTCCTTTTAATAGCGATCGATGCCCATGCCGATCAGTTCTAACTCTGAGACTTGAAGTGTTTGATGCCAACAGGAGTAATTCAGTTACACCTTTGATGATTTGTGCATTGTGTGAATATCTCTGAGCAAGGGAGGAGGTCGGCCTCTAAATGCAAGAGATTTTGTGCAGGAATTCCGAGAGACCGTTGTCTACAAGCTGAAAAACACCTGCAGATTCTCAGCAAAGTTGCCCAGGAGTCTCCCAACCCCTGCACCTCCAGGAGTCTTCCTAGGGCACCTCAGGCGAGGCCCTGACACCCAAAGACACGTCGTGTGCTGGGTAAACTTCTGGTTTTGTCAGTTGCTTATTTCTGTCCCCAGTCACCTCGAGGGGTGTCAAATGGCTTATCTCACTCTGGAGTGGCAGCCTCCACGTCAGGTTGCAGGTCACCCAGCTTATCACCACTTTACATGGCTTCTCCAAGCAAATGGTGAGCCCTACTTGACTCGGGCGAGAGACGTATTGATGATTAACTTCAGACAGACATCTGGTTTTCATTACCCGTGGTAGCGGAGCAGAGTGGGGTGCCGTTCGGGCTGGTGTGGTCACTTCGCAACCATCAGGACGAGCTATAAAGAAAATTTAACATATCCTGTAATTACAGCCTGCCCAGCACCGAGAGGCTGAGGAATCTGCAGATCTGATTGCAGGCTGGGAGAAAATGTTTATTGTATCTCTTCCACACATTTATTTACTCAGAGGGCGGGAGGCTTGCTGAAATACAGCCGCCCCAGCACTGAGCTCCTGCAGGGCCGGAGTGCCTTCTGTTTAGGTCAGGAAGCTCCAGCGTGGCTCCAGGCGGATGGCCCCTTAATGCTTTTACAGGCGTTGGAATCTGGGCTGATGGAAGTGGATGGGTGGGTCTTGTCTAGGGTAAACAATCCTCACCCACCGCAGCGCAGGTACAATCCTCTGCACTCCGCGCAACCCCTCCAGCCGTGTCTCCAGCAAGGGGCTTCCTCAACTGCCCCCTCTTGCTTTCTGATTGTGGGCGATTAAGTTGGCAAATTAACACCTACTACTCATGAAATACATGCCAGGTATGTGCTGGGCATTTTGATCACATTTCCTCTTTGACTCTGCACGGTCCCCTGTGATTTAGGCATTACTATACCCATTTAAAAAGCGAGGCGGAGACCGGTGAATGTGAAGGAAGCCACAGCCACATACGAGGGGAGGGAAACCGCCCACTGCCACTGCCCTGTGAGGGGGGCGGTGGCCCTTACCTTTGGGGCGGAATTTTTGACAGGGTGAGCTCTGCACTGTGGGTTGGAGGGTTGGATTGACAACTGCCAGAAGTGTCCTGGGACAGGAACTCTAAAGGCAAGGACACCGGACATTCCTGCATTCCCGGTGTTAGACGCTAGAACTGAGATGTCATGGAGAGGGAGCAGCAAACCCCAGGCGAAGAGATTATAAACTACAGAAGGGCAGCCGAGGGAATCAGGCAAGGCTCAGTGTGGGTCGGTCATTCCTGGAGGCCGGGTGTGAGCAAGGAGGGGGTGCGCAAGGGCTGGCCTGAGAGAAAACTATGAGGCAGAGAAGGGGATGTCTTTTGGCTTCCATTTTCCCTTCCTTTAACCCCTAAGTCCAGGAACTGTCTTCTTTCCCCTGTCAAATGCTGCCTTCAGGAAAAGATCAGATGCGTTTATTTAAAAAACAAAGTTTAAGTGGCTCATGTCAAGGAACGTGTTTCTGAGGAGGAAATTTCTTGCGTTAGCTATTCGATGAGGGAAGTTAGGGAGGGCGCAGTCTCCTAACACATGGACAGGTTAACCGCCGAGGAGTGGCCACTCGGGGGGAAGTAAGATCAGGAAGCCGACCAGTTGGCGAGTGGGCAGGCGCTGGTGAGAGGTGCTCTGTGGCTTCTGGAGACTGAAGCTCTCAATCAAGGAGGAAACTTCCACGCCAAAAGTGCTTCTCCATGCCAAGCCTGATCTAGTTTTCCATAGACTGGGATGTGAGGCAGGTGACCCGGCGGACACTCTGTTACCAGCATCACATGGAAGAAAGGGCCTGGGTGTAGTTCTTCTTCTCACACCTGACGACAGGGGTGGGGTGGGAAAAGTTACAGGCTTGATGCTGAGCTGGCATTTCTTAAATTCCTGTTGGTCAGAGACTAGCCTCGTGGAGGAGGCCCAGCAGCCGCAGGTGAAGGGGGAGGAGGCTGAGTGAGCTTGAGGCGGGGCAGGCCCACCATACCTGCTGCGTCCGAAGCCACTCCCTGCAGGCCTTCGCCCACTCTGCCTCTGCCTACAACAGGGATAAAGCTGGGGCGCTGGAGGTCAGC
>CM052546.1:85115122-85148268 GCA_028533065.1 Trachops cirrhosus | reverse complement strand
TCACTGTGTCCTTCATGGCCCGACACAGTACCTGTACATGACAGGAGCTCAGTAGTCATTGTCTGAGCAAAAGCATGCTTTAGTAATAACTGGAGAGAAGACCTTTTTTGTCCTTTCCTGGTGGATTAAATCCAGCTAAAATTTTAAAAATGAGTGACTTCTGGTGAGGAGTAGAGGTAAGTGGAAGCCACTTCCCTCTCCTTTGGTGCAAAGAGTTGGGTGGAGGCAGGTCTGGAACCGCTTCCTCTCACCATTCCTGAGAATTTCCACCCAACCCTGACCATCCTTCCCCTCTCCGCATTTTGTCTTTGGTTTTTGAGGAGGAGATAAGGGAAGATGAAGAAGACGAGAGAGAGAGAGAGAGAAGATGAGGTATTTGGGGGCTGTTTCTACCAAGCCAGGTGGTGGGTGAGATCTACCACTTGCAAAAGGAGGGTGACAAGAGTGTCCTCCTGTTTCCCAGGTTTGCATGCCCATGTGCGTAACTTAAAGCAGAACGGTCCTTCTCCGGACCCAGTGAGTACTGCCCAGGACCGGATACAGGACTGTGATTGCAGGGCCTGGCGGAAAGTGAAAATGTGGGCTCCTTATTAAAAATTTACAAAGAATTTTAGGACAGCGACAATGCAATATTAAAGCAAGCATGGGACCCTTTGGTGTGTGGGGCCCTTTGTTCCTGCAGGTTGCATGCCTCGGGGCTCCTTGGTGCAGGTTTCATGTTCTGGGCTTTGGTGATGAGTTTCTTTTACCTATCGTAGACTGTTGGAGCTCTTGTGAAATCTTTGGGATGTTTAAAAAGGGATCAGGAAAAATGATAATGTTGATATACTCATCGCCAGCTTAAGACATACATCAGGGGTGTCAAACTCATGTTCACCGGGGGCCACATCAGCCTCACGGTGGCCTTCAAAGGGCCAAAATAATTTTAGGACTGTAGAAATGTAACTACTCCTTAACTGTTAAGGAGTTGAAATTACATTCAGCTTTTTGAAGGCAACCTCGAGGCTGATGTGGCCCCCGGTGACAATGAGTTTGACGCGCTGACATACACGGTGATGAGCACGTTGCAATTGCCTTGTGTCCACCTCCCATTCTCTCCATAAGTGACCATTATTCTGATGAACCGCGGGACTTTATCATTCTGGTACATGTCTACAATTTTAAGAATAATTTTAAAGTGATGCGGGGGGAATATTTGCTAAGACAACTGAGCAGGGGGTTGAATCCTTTGAGACCCAGGGTTAACCAACTCCAAATCGGTGTGATAAGGGAGGCCTGGTGTGGTTGGTCCTTTGCATGTTTACGTTTCCCTCGGCCCCCATCTACCTCCCTTCCTGCCCTTTGTCGTCTGTAAGCAACATGTGCTCCTCTGCAGAATATGTCGGCTCCGATTTTGTTTTCCTCATGACTTGCTTCTTTGGTAATGCCAAGTGCCAGCGTCCTGGCTGTGGGTCCTTCTGGTTTCCTCTCTCCCTCATGGCTATTCTGGGTCACAATGCTGGGGATTGGAGGGATCAGTGGAGTTGTCATGTTTTAACATTTCAAGTTCAACAGGATTGGGGGACTCAGGACAGCGGGCCTGTGGGGAGACAGAATCTGTTGGAATGAAAACGGAGATTTAAAAACTGGAATGAGGCGGATTCAGAAATGAATATTCAGCAGAAGTGACTTCTGAGAGTCATAAAGAGGGACAGAGCGGGGAGGGAAGGTTGTGCTCAGCTGTGCAGCTCTGAGCGCCGATTCATGCAGGAGGAAATGTGGTGAATATTTTGCCCCAAATAGGGGCGTGGCTCGTGAGAGTGGGGACTTGGAGTCTGGAGTTGTCCCACATGAATATAATAATTAGAGAATTAATAGTTTGCATCTTCTTCCTGTCTTCAAAAAATTAAAGCCCCAGGCCTTGTATACCCTCCAGATGAATGCTGGGAACCCCATGTAGAACTCAGCAATTACAATGCAAGACCCTTGCAAGTGGCTGGTTTTCTTTTTTAAAAGGTTTTATTTATTTTTAGAGAGGGGAAGGGAGGGGGAAAGAGAGAGAGAAAACCACCAGTGTGCGGTTGCCTCTTGAGTGTCCCCTACTGGGGACCTGGCTCGCAACCCAGGCATGTGCCCTGACTGGGAATCGAACTGGTGACCCTTTGGTTCGCAGTCCTCTGCTCAGTCCACTGAGCCACACCAGCCAGGGCTGAATGGCCGGTTTTCTGTCTTCCAGGATTTGTCCCCATCACAGCAGCTGCAGCTGGGTTAGGACGAGGAGTTCAGGGATGGATTTTGGCAGGCCTCTGATGTGAGCCGACTGACATAAAAGAAACCAACGCACCCCTCATGGCCCGACCAGATACCTCACGCAGCACCACGCCAGCTCATGGAACAATAATACGGTCACAGCAGGCCAATAACAACGGCCAGGATTGCCAGCACAGACCGGTTGCACATTTGACTTATGGGCTGCTCCCAGAATCGCTCTGGCCTCATTACTGTTAAAAACAGATGAAGATAAAAGTTAACATGGCCCCCATGAGTCATCTCGTCAGGACTCAGGTTACAGACACAGCCCTTGCAGGAGAAGGACTGAGAACAAACCCTTTGAGACGGGCCACAGACGACAGCAGAGAGTACGCCCTCTAGAAGCGCTTGTGTCTCGTTCCCAGGAACATAGCACAAGACAACTGTTCCATGACAATAGAGGCTTCTTGTTAATCTTTTCCTGAATAAACATGTGCGACAGCCATGTGGGGATGTCATCTGCAGCTCCAAGTCTTCCTAAAATAGAGCATCCCTAATTGCAAATATTTAACTTCCTTTACAAATACCCCTCTTACTCTTCCTTTTGTCAGTGGTTCTGGTTAGTCCAGCCTGGGGAGGAGGGAGGAGTGGAACCGGCGACAGGAAAGCCTTCTCTGACACGCGTCCCTATCTCCCCAGGGAAGTAGCTTTGGCCTCCTTCTGGAGAAAGGAAACTGGGAGTCACAGATACCCTACAAGTCAAGCGTTCCTTTGTCCTTAGCGCTCCATGATCAGCTATGACATTCAACATGGCAACATCATGTGGAAGTGCATAGGTAGCTTGGGTTTAAACCTCAACTCAGCCAGTTAGCTGTGTGACTCTGGGCAAGCTGCTTAACCTCTCTGAGCCTCAATTTTCTCACTGCTAACTTGGGAGTGATGAGACTCACCCTAAATCAATGCTGTCAGTTACTTGACAAGGGGAGCAAGGTCTTGGTAAATGATTCTATTCTATAGGGCAGGATTTGAGGATGTGCCGTGGGTCCAGATGGTCTGCAGTTCAACCCTGGGTGCAGGAAGGACCCTGGGTCTTCTGCCAACTGGTGCCAGTCATGTCTGCCTGTTTATGTTCTCTTTACAGATGTTCTCTGGGGAAAGGAAGAATTACGGGAGGTCTGGTGTGAGGATGCTTATGCTGAATTCATGACTGTTTTCAAACTGGGAGTTTTACTCCTGGAATCCCAGGATAGGAGCTCTCAGAACCAAAGAGGTTTAGAAGCAAAAATATCACCACTGCCACACTAAAATGAGCTCAGATGCTAAAGAAAGTGAAAATATAATGTAAGAAATACAAGATGAAATTTAAAAATAATGTAAAAATGGGGCTTATCATGATTCATTTGTAGTAGCGACACACTGGAAATAATCTAAATGTAATACAATAGGGGCTCACTTAAATAATGGAATACTACACGGCCATTAAAATGTGGTGATAGAGGAATATGTACTGGCATAGGAAATTTAACAACATGCCAGTTAAATGTATTTTAACTGAAACATCAAAATATTAACAGATTTATTATACATATATGACGGATTATAGATGTTTTGTTTCTTTGTAATTACTTAACAACACAAAACATGAAATTTACCTTGTTAACTTTTTTCCTTTAATTTTATTGGGGTGACGCGGGTTAACAGAATTACCTGGGTTTCAAGTGCACAAGCCCGCAACACATCATCTGTGCTCTGTATTTCAAGTGTACAGCTCAGTGTTTAGTATACAGCATGCCCTCAAATAATGTCGTTTCGTTCAACATCATTTTGTTGAGATGCTGTAGGAACTTCAGCGTTGCTTATATCAATTGGCCTATGGTAAAGCTAGTTTGGTTTTACACTGTTTTGATTAGAGTCAGAAAACATATCGATGACATTGAGGACTTGCTGTGCTCACAGAACCAATCCCCAGAACTTTTTCATCTTGTCAGACTGACACTCCATACCCATCAACCAACTACGGCCTCATGTTCTCTTTCCTCCAGCCCCTGGCGACCCCCATCCTACTGCGTGTCTCTCTGGGTACCTCCTGTAAGTGACGTTTGGGGACTGCTATATTTCACAGACTAATGTCCTCACGCTTCATCTGTGTTGTTTCTTGTGACATGATTTCCTTCTTTTTAAAGCTGAATAATAATACCCCCTTGCACACATATAACACATTTCGTTATCCATTCATTCACGGATTGACAATCGAGCTGCTTCCAGCTCTTGGCCTTTGTGCATAATGCTGCAATGAACACGGGTGTGCCCGTATCTCTTGCAGATCCTGTTTTTAATTGTTTCTGGTAGATACCCAGAAGTGGGATGGCTGGATTATATGGTAGCTCTATTTTTAATTTTTTTGAGGAACCCTCATACTATTTTCCACAGCGGTTGCACCATTTTACATTCCCGCCAGCAGTGCCTGAAGTTTCCCTTTTCTCTACACCCTCACCAAGGCTTGCTATTTTCTGTTTTTTTTTTTCTTTCAAATAGTAGGGTGTTTTTTTTTGTACTTTGATATATTTCCCCATTTCTTTTGTACTCTGACTAACCACTACTTTTATAATCAGGAAACCCACAATAAACGTAATGTAAAAGATATGGGGGAATGACAGATATTTTCTGTGACAAAGTTACAAGGACTAAAGCATGGAATTAATCATTTGAGGCTACTTAAGGAAGAAATCAAGACAGAGAAAATTCTGCCATACTGCCTCCCTCCATGCTCTGCTTTATTCTGAAAGGATTTGAAATATCCTCCAAATAGGAGATTAAGGGGTGAAAAATGTTGGGAACAGCCCTGCCTGGTTTCAGGAGCTGTAGGACCCCACCCCCCCAGCCCATGGCTAAGGCTAAGTGAGCGACCTTCAGACCATAAGCCACTAAGGAGACAAAGCTTATCTCCATAGCAGGGTCACCGCCTCTGCTCCTTTTATTTCACCCTGCCTGATCCCAATGCTTGATTGGTTAGCCAATCATGGGTAACATTCCTCAAGGGAGGGATGACCTAAGACAGGCACAATCACGGGGGGCCCCAGGGAAGGACTTGGGGGCTATAGGAAAGGGGTGATGGACCCTCAACCCCTGGCTTTGACATAGCCTGAGTCCTCATTCTGTCTGTAAGAAGTCTCCTCATCTCCTGGCTGCCTTACTTCCACTGCCTGATTTAAGCCTGAAACAATGCCTTAAACCTGAATCAATGCCAGTGGTGGGTGTAGCCCTGTGCTGGAAAGGGCGGGTTCCCCGGGTGATCAGGCCTAAGAAAGAATATGTGAAATCCTGTGAAACCTGCTTTGTTTAGAATGCTCTCAATTAAATGATAAGCATTCAAGCAGGAAGTGAGTTTGTTCCCCAAAGTTTTATGACCCTAACTCAAAATAGACCCTCAGAGTTCTTTGTATGTTATCTGTTGTTTGATCCTTACTGCCTGATAGTGATTAATGAGCTTTATGTATATACCCTGTATTCCTATGCAAATTGAATCCAATAAAAGCTGGTTAAGGCAAGGGTCAGGTTGCTCTCCCCTTGCGAGAGAAGTTGCGCCATCCCCTTTCCTCCACAGGACTCGGTAGTCCCTGTGAATTTATTTCGTCTCATCCATAATGCCTCGGACACTGCAGGCTGGTGTCCACGTCAGGAAAACTTGAGTGTTTTCTTGGCATTTTTTTCATAGCAGCTCTTTCAGTCTGTATGCCAGTCAAATAAAATAATAGGTACGATATTGGGTCCTGGTGAACATGTCTGCTGGTGAGAATCAGGAGAGAGGAATGAATACACAAAAGAACACCATATATTTTTAATCAAATTGAAGTGAAAGAACATAGACGGGAAAATTATTATTTTTTCACTATTGAAAAGAAACAAACAAAAGCACAGTAGCACCCCAGAGCAACAACATCTGTTCAGGGGGTGGAGTTCATCAAGGAGCGGCCATGACGGCTCCTTCATCTCATTCATCCCCTCGCCTCCTCCGTGCCGGGTACTATCGTTTCTCCATGTTACTCTTGAGGACGTTCAGGCTCAGAGAAGTTAGGTGACTTGCTCAAGGTCATCCAGCTGAGATGGGCCAGATCTGGTGAGCCCAGGCGTGCGCGATCCAGAACCCCTTGTTTATAACCAGGATGTTTTTCCATCTCAGATGTGACGGTCCCCTAGAAGTAAAGCTTATGCAGTTCCAAGCCGGCAGGTGGACTTTGAATTTCAGGATTACTGTCCCATTTGGACTCCTCTAGGCTCCAGCTCCATATTCATTCAGGAGTTGATGTGGCGAGACCTCTCGTGTTCCTGCCCCCCACTAGCGAGCTCTGTCCTCTCTGTCCCTGGTGAGAAGAGGCTGGGGGCTGGGTCCAGAGGGTGGGAACGGAGTTAGGTTGTCAGGTGAGCCAGCCGGCACAGTCCCAGGATGCAGGGAGCAGAGTCTAAGGCACAGCCTCGCTGGAGCAGTCATACTTTATGGCTTACTAATGAATTCCATTTTATAGCCCAACTCCCTTAAGTTGTCTCTTCCTGTGATTAATTCCTGCTCTCCGAGTCCCCTTTAAGCAGACGGTTGTTGATAGGGAGTGTTCAGTGTTGAATGAGTAAAACGGACTAATGCATGTTCTCTTCAGCCAGAGATAACCTTGCTTTAAACATGATGAATGCACCGTTTACGAGGGCAGATAGCACGGGGAAGGGGCTTCAGCTTACGCAGCAGGCGCTTGCCACTTGGGGAGAAGCGCATTGCCTAGCAGTGTTTTAATCTCTCTCTCCCCACCACCTCCGCCTCTCTCTCTTTTGACTATTTCCAATAACTGGGTTGGTCTGGGTCCCTAAAATGATGTGATTCACTGTTATAAATAACCCAGCTGACTGCTTTGTATTTCAGTCCAAGGTGCCTTCATCCCAGACTTCTTAATTTTGGCCCAGGCCACCAAGACACAGAATAAAGCCACCAGTCACTGGTGATTGTTATTTGTAGGGATGTGTCCAGTGTCTAGAGAGTTATAGATAAAGGGGGAAGGCAAGCAAGGGAGGGGAGTGAGCTGGCATATTGCTTAGGACTTGGAGGAGATGCCCACACGACCCACGTGCCCACTGGAAAATAGAAGGAGGAACGCCAAGCCAAGCTGTCTTCGTGTGAACAAATTATTTACACGCCTCATTTCCTCCAGCTCTTGCAGAGCATCCCTTCCACGCTGGCAGGAGAAAACTTCGGAGAGGGGGGTGAAATTCTCTCTCCCAGAACTGATAACCAAATAAAATACTGCTCTATTTTCTGTCTAATAAGCACAAGAAGTTCCATAACTCCCTTGATTAAGCATATTATCCTTCTTCAGAAAGTCAGCTTGATTTATGCAAAAAGTGATTTGGACATACTTTCTCCGGCCACGGAGATTTCATAATTCCTAGTGTATGTCTGGAAAATCTCCTCTCGTCATGAGTCCAAACCAAATTAATGTCTCCAGAGTGACCGGAGGAATTAATGAGGTTTCTGCTGTCAGCTCTGCCCGTCCAGGGTCAAGTAAATCATTGGCTGGCCCCGGGGCCGCTGCTCTCGGGCTGCCTCTCTGACTCCACGTTCAATGATAACAACACTGCACATGCCTTTGAAATACTGCATCACCGACACTCTCCGTCCATCTGCCGGGACATATTTTAGGCTCTGCTTCTCTTTCTGCCGTAAACTCGGCCTTTAATGGAGTCGGTAATCGCTGATAAATGGGGTATCAATGAAGTTAGTGTACTGCAGGTTTCCCCATTCTTTCCTGCCGGTGCGGGCTGTTTAAACCCCCTCGGACGTGACTTAAAATGATTATGTGCCCGGCTCTTTAATTCCCCCGACTGGTGTTCTTGGCTGAAGACTTGATTGTTGTTTTTTCTTTTTTTCCCCCTTCTTTTCGGACAAACCAAAGCTGGATGGGTAAAAGGCTTTCCTGGGAAGTCTTGTTCTTACGAGGGGAAACTCCACGCCCTGCAGTAAGATTGTGTTCACAGAACGGGTTGGAGTCTTTAGGGCAGTTCTGTCGGTCTCCTCCACCACCCAAGAGCTAGGACCAGCCCCCAGTGGGTCCAAACTATGAAATGATTGGGAGGTTTCGAAAGCTTTGAAAGCGACTTATCTGGTATCTCTGTAGTGGAAGTCTGGAGTTTTAGTGTTTGTCGCTAAACTTCATCACCCTTTTCCCCTTTATTTATAAAGAAGAATTCAAAGTAAGTGAGGATTACAAGGAAAAGCTACGGTTGTCTCCCTCCTGGTCTCTTCCGTCTATTTAATTTTGCTCTTCTCATGAATATCTCGTTGGATTGCGGTAGCTAATGAGAAAATAACCCTGATAGTAGGGCTGGTAAAGTACTCTATGGATCCTTACTTAGTCTCACTTAAATCCTTTCAAAACAGAAAAGCATGCTAAAGTTATCCACCAACCACGACCAACTAGCCATATGGTCCAAGGGGGCACGAAAGGTTAAAGGTACAAGCGTGCCCCCAGTCTCCTTGACCTCTCAAACCCCAGGTTCCTCAGCTATGCAGTGGGGCTGGCCACACCTGCCGTACTTACCACATAGGGTCTGAGCAGGCGGCTGCCGCCAGCTGCCATGTTTGAGCCCTTATGGGTCTGGGTATCGGGTGAGCACCTTCCCTGTCCTACCTCATTTAATCTTCCCAGCAATTGTATGTGGTGAGTACTGTGCGATATCACCGTTTTATTGCCACCAATAGAATAATGAGTTTTTTAAAAATGTTTTATAGCTCTTACTGTTTTTAAAACACTTTTTGCTGTGTCATTTTATTTCTCTTCCTCCAAAACTCTGTTAGGTATTTATTATGTTCCTTTCGTTGACATTTAGAAAGAGGACAAGAGGCTTTTTCAAGGTTATGCAAGCCAGGAAAGGCAGCGGTGTGACTTGAAGGAGACTTAGCAATAGTAAACATGCCTTAGCGGGGGAAAAGTCACGGGACTGACATAATTAGATGCCCAATTATCTTGGATGTCATATAACCCTTTAGCTTCTGTGTGGCAAGCAGTGTGGTCACACTCACATGTTAGATTAGACTGTAAAACAAACAACAAACAGAAGTGTTGCAGGCAAGTGAAGGGAGACCAAGGAAGGAGGAGGGCTGGGGAGGAGGTGTGGACGGAACTGGCGACCTGAATGAGGAACTTTAGGGATTTTGGTGAAAAGTTGGGTCAGAGGAAACCCTGATGAATAATTTTGATAAAACTTTGAAAATGTCAGGCAAGCTAAGGCTCTCTGGTGCTTCTCGTGCGTTTTTGATTTTGTGCAGCTGGGAAACACCTCAGAAGTTTTTCTCCAGTTGTGTCTCCCATGGGTTGGGACCCGGTGTGTGGGATGCAGAGCCATTTCCATTTAAAGTAGAACAAGGGAGTAGCAGGAAGATTAGAATTCGCTTCAGGGGACTGCGTTGGAGAAGTTCTCTTTGAAATGTCAAGATGTGCTTTTTGTGGGTTCCTAGGTCCTCAGCATTTAACGCTCCAACACAGACCTAGGTCCTGGGTGCTTCCCCATTGCCAAGGGCAACTGGAAAATGTGTGTGGGCCTGTGGGTATGTGGGGAGAGGGCAGGTTTTATTTCTCTAAAAGAGAGTGGATGCTTTGGCTAGGCACAGGGATATGTGTGGGTGTGCGGTGTGAGTGGTGGCCTCTTCTGTAATACCCACAGGCCTCTGAGCTTGGTGGAGCCTGGAACTCACGTTCACGTGGATTTCTTTGTGGGGAGGCCTGAACTTGAAACTCTCTCTCTCTCTTTTATAAAAGATTTTATCCATTTGTTTTTAGAGAGAGGGGAAGGGAGGGACAGAAACTTTGATGTGAGAGAGAAACTTCGGTCGGTTGCCTTCTCATTGGCACCCCAGCCAGGGAATGAACCTGCAATCCAGGCATGTGCCTTGCATGGGAATCGAACCAGCAACCTTTTGTTTTGCAGGACAACAGCCTACCCACTGAGCCACACTGGGCAGGGAGAAACTCTCTTCACTGTTACCTCCTATGGTACAAAACCCTGAACAAGTCAAGGGTCACTTGGGAATCATTGACTTGGAGAATGGTGGCAAGGAGGAGGACACTACCTACCTCACTGGGCTGTAGAGACTATTAAACGGATTAAGTACGTGAAAGGGTTTTAAAGCAACTGCCAGCATTAATCACTATTAGGGATCTCTTCCCCCACATTTTTCTGTGTGGAATCAAGTGAAAATTAAAATCAACAGTCCCCTAGTTAAAACCTCAAGCTGGTCAGGCAAAGTGTGGAAGACACAGGGCAGATGGTGGTGTTGGTGACGGTGGGGGGGCAGGTACACGGGTCCTGGCTGGACCCTTTGTAGGTGTGTTTGGAGTTTGGCAAAACCTTCCAGAGGGATCTCTCCCACTGGCTGCACCCCAACCTGAGCACACCGGCCCTGAAATTGCAGGTGACAATTAATTTGTTCCCCCACAACTGTGAACCTTGCCTTAGGGTGTGAGTGCTGGGCGCAAATAGTGAAATACAGTTTAGCTTTACTTAACTTCCCAGTAAGCACCATAGTATATCATAAAACAGAAATGAAATGAAGTGAAACTCTGGGAAATTTCCAACACACCAGCCCCAGGCTGCCACAGGTGCTTAGTCCTCCTCACTCAGCCTGCCTCAGGAGAGGTCTTTTGTGGGGGCTGCTGTGCCCCTCCTGTTTGGGGAGGGTCTGTGTCACCACACCACCCAGGTGCTGAATGCTCTGGGCAGGCAGGTAACCTCGTGCCACCTTTGACAGCCGCCTGAGCAGCCCTGACTCACCAGGTCCGGAAGAAGCAACCGGCTTTCAGAGGCACAGGGTTTCCCAGCCGGTTTTCTCGCATCAGTTCGTGTTCAGTTCCTGAGGCTGGTGGACCAGAGGACATTCTTGCAACAGGATGAAGAGGAGGAAGCTGTGTGTTGTGAGAGTGAACTTTCAAGAGATGAAGTCCACACTCCCCCATGCTGGCGACCTTATCTCTGGGGGCTGTGATGTGTCTCAGAAGCCCCCCGTTGCTGCCACTGTCATTGCTACAAGACTGTCATACTGTGACATTATGATGCGGTTGCGCTGTGTGGTTTAGAGAGCTAAACCCATGAGCACACACCAGGGCCCAAGTTGTCTGACCACACCCCTGCTCACCACCCCCCCCAGGGATGCAGCCCCACCCGCCCTGCACTGCCCCCTGAGGAGGGTCACTTCTAGCCACCCCCAGTGAGACACTCCTCTGTTCATTCTCTTGGGGATGCAGTGAGCCCAAGAACACACTGAGGGCCAAGGCTTTAGCGTTGGACCCTGCCCAGGGACCCTGGTGTAGGGCTGGCCAGTGCACAGCGGCAGTGCATCTGCGTCCCCTTTGCACCCTGTCACATCGGCAAATCCATAACAGGTTTACAGATTATGTTGGGAATGTTTGGCAAGAACAGTGATCTGTTGTGACATCTTTTATGTGTGTGTGTATTTTATCCTCATCTCCATGTAACCCTGTTTTGCAGATGTCTAGGCAATTAGGATTTAGATAGAACTTAAATGTTACTGTATAGCTTATGGAATAATTGGTTACTGCTAAGCCTTCATTTAATGTAAGTTTAGGCTGTTAAAAGCACCACAAGTTAGAAGGGAGGAGGATTGGGAAGCTGGGTGAAAAAGGTGAGGGATTAAGCAAACAAACAAAGCCACTCATAGACACAGACAGCAGCATGGTGACTACCAGAGGGATAGGGGGGTGGGGGAGGTAGGAGAGGTTAAAGGGAAGATTAGTGGTGATGGACGGAGACTTGGCTTGGAGTGGTGAACACACAATGCAACATACAGATGATGTATTCTAGAATTATACCCCTGAAAACTGTATAATTTTGTTAACCAATGTCACCCCAATAAATTCAATAAAAATTAAAAGGAAGACATGCCACAACTCATTGACAGGTGTTTGAAATACCCCTCATTCCACTTCTGTCCTCACTCTGAGCCCCTCCCTTCTCCTCCTCCCCTCAGTTCCCAGGAATGACATAACCTTCCTCAATGGTGCCAGTCCTACGTGAATCCCCATGTGACTGGCTGAATAAATGTCTCTGTCTTGTAATAATGCCTAATAATACCAGGCCCCTTCCAGGAAAGTTTCAAAATCAGAGAATTTGATGAGAAAAGCAATTGCCACATATTCATCGCCTTGAAGGTGCTTGTCACCACGCCGTATCTTCTTACGCATTTCCCCCTAATCGTTATTGCAATTTTACTTCATATATTGAGAGAATCATTTTGAGGAACCAATTGCCTCATTAAGACACATACAGACCTGACCCGTGGAACTCCAGTAGGTGGGGCCGACCTCAGCTCCCTGGGCGGGGAAGGAGATGATTGGAGGAAATTAAGTCCAACAGGCAGAACAGGTGGTAAACTGGCGGGTACCAGGCATGGGGAGCCCTAACCTGAAGTAACAGAGATTCTGGCCGGTGGGGCAAGGCGGTGGGGATCGAGCTGCGGATGACAATAGCTAGCTTTCATTGGGCAATGCTCACTGCTAGACAATGTTAGGCTTTCCCAACCCAATTTCTCACTCCTACACTAAACTGATGCTCTAACCTCATTTAATACTCACATTCACTTTTCAAGGTTGACTTTATAGATGAGGGACCTACAGTTTCGAGAGGTTCAGTCCCAGGCCACATTGCAAGTACATGACAAGGCTGTGACTTAAATCCAGGGCTGGCTCCAAAGGCTGTGTCTCTTCCTCACCATGTGTCACTGTCTCCACATTGAAGTTTCCTGCCCAGTCTAAGCCAGTGGAGCTTCTCTGGTCTCATTGCGGGGCTACTGCTGGGTAAGAAACCACCCCATGCCTAGGGCTCACCTTGCCTGCAACCCAGGGTCAGCTGGAGTCCCTCTGTAGCACCTAGCATCATGGACACACACACACATGCACATGCACTACCTGGATGGACTCTGACCACAGAGGGGACTCACACTCACCAGAGTAGCAGGCCGGCGTCCCTGATTTTGTAACTCTACCTCTGGAGTCCTGAGGGGTGATAGCCAGCCTTTGGGACTGTTGGGAGCTCAGGCCACACCTCAGTGATGTGGGTAAGGAGAGAGCTGGCTCTTTAAATATTTTTTACACAGAAACTGAGGAATACATGGTCGTCTGGGTGAGGGAGATGGACCAGTATGTGGCTCAGAAATAGAAGGAAAAGAAAAAGAAGGAAGGGAAAGAGAGAGCAAATAGGCCAGAAGGACAGGTCCATGAGGGTTACGAGAGGAGGAAGGAGATGAAGTAAAGTGATGGAGATAAGGGGCTAATAGAAGTTAGTCTGCAACTCTTAGCTGGGGCAACAGTGCCTAGGACTTGTTGGGGCAACAGGCCTCTAAAAGAGGGGCCTGGGGTCATGCGAGTGTCATGTAGCTTTTATTCAGATGGGTTATAAATTAATTCTCCTGCCTGAAAGGTATGTGGAACTTCAGGGGCATATGTTTAAGCAAAAGGAAGAACTGAATTTTCTGTTGTTGATGAAAAGTTCATATTCGCTCTTTCTTTTTGTGTGTTCACTACCCAAATAGTGTTTCAACGATCATTGCTGTTGTCCTAAAAAATTCTCTCTCTTAGGCCTCCTCTTGGCTTGAAGACCACTTCCTTCATCTTGAGACTTCTCCTTTGGTTTCTATGGTTCACACTCTTGGTTCTCTTTGCAGCTCTCTGATGTTCTTTAGCAACCTCTCTGACTCCTTTTCATCAGCCCATCCAGAGTTGAGCTCCACCAGTTGTATCAGGTGCCTATTGCTGCCTAACAAGCTGCCCCCAAACTTAGTGGCTTTCAACATTGACCGTTTATTTAGCTCCTGCGTCTGTGGGTCAGCTGAGCAGTTCTGCTGTTCTGGGTTGGGCTCTGCTGATCTTGGCTGGACCCTAATCTCTCTGCAGTCAGATGCCAGTTCAGCCGGGGGCTGGCTGGGTTAGGGTGGCCTCAGCTGGCATGACTTGCTCTGACTCCATGTGGTCCCTGTCCTTTAGCAGGCTGGCCTGAACTTGTTCACGCAGTGGCAGAAAGTGTGCAAGGCTTCCTGGGGCAGCATGTCACTTCAGCTGCATTTTACTGAACAAAGCAAGGCACAAAGGCAGTCCAAATTCACAAGGTGGGAAAACAGACTCTTGGTGGCAGGAGATGCAGAGTCACATTGCCAAGGGCTGCAGGTATGGAAAGGATGGAGAATTGAGGTCCTTTTCCCAAATGTTGTGTCACTAGGACTCTGCCTTTGGTAGTTCAAATGTTCTCTCCAGATAAATTCAATTAATGTCATGGTATTCCCTTCACCCCATGCCCCAGGATGTCCATATATTGTCTTCTATAAAAGTTCCTTCTGTCAAATTGAAGACTGTACTTTTGGCATCACCTTAACCGACTGAAAATTCCCTAGCAGTGCGTGGCACAATTTGGTGAAAGGATTCTGCATTAGAGGCAGTGGCAGAGACTGCTCCTCTTCCACCGGAATGGATTTGCCCCTTTGTAGTAGTAGAAGTGCTGAGCAGTGGCTGGGCACATGGCTGCCCAGTTAGAGACTACATTTCCCAGTCTCCCTTGCAACCTAGGTCAGGCAATGTCCCCTATTTATAACCAATGGGCTGTGAGCAGAGGAAAACTTGCTTGAGCTGCGCTGTCTTTTCCTAGTGGCTAGACCGTGGTGGGTGTTGGAACACCTAACTTGAACCCAGAAACGGAAACCATTTAGAGGATGGCAGATCACACTATAAGCACTGGACTATTTAGGAACTGCAAAATGAGAGAAAAGTAGACTCCAATCTTGTTAAACCTAGACATTTTTAGTGCTAATTGTTATAGCAGTTTAGCCTGTGCCCTAACTAATCCTTGGATGGGACAGGAGTGAAATGGGAGAAACAATGGCCAAGCCAGCTAGTGGACAGGTGGTTTTTTGGGTTCAAAGTGGGAGGTAGTACCACGCTCCATTTTTTCTTTCCTCTTATAAACTTATTTATCATTTCTTTGTTTTTCTGTCCTCTTTCTGCAAGGCATTTCCTCTCTCTCTCTCTCTCTCTCTGTTCTATAATGGTGTGGAGGGAGGATTAGCAACCACAATGGAGACTAATGATATTATATTGGATATAAGAAGAAACTTTTCATTCCAAAAAAAAAGAAAGTGGAAAAATAGTATTTAAGAGTGTTTGTATACCCTGCACACAGCTTCCCTTATTGTTAATATCTTGCATAACTATGGTACATTTATCACAACTAAAAAATTAACACTGGTATAATACTGTTAGTTGAACTATAGACTTGCCAATTTCTCCAGTTTCTATAATAATGTTCTTCTATTCCAAGATCCAGTTCAGGCTCCTGTATTGCACTTAATTGTCATATCTTTTTGACTCTTCATATGTGTGATGGCTTCTTGTTCTTTTCTTGTCTTTAATAGGCTTGACACTTTTGATACTTTTGGTCAAGTGTTTTATAGATTATCCCTAAATTTGCATTTGTTTGATGGTATCTCATGATTAGACTGGGATTATGGATGCTTGGGAAGAATTGTCCCAATACCAAAGGATACGTATTTTTTGTTGTTGTTAGTGACGGTAGCCCCACAAATTTCCTGGTGGTCCCTTTTTCACTCTCTTTGTTAGGAATGAGTCAAAACTCTAGCCTACGTTCAAAGGGACTTAAGCTGCTCTTTGAAAGGAGGAGTATCAGAGAATTTGTGAATGTGTATTAAAATCACCACAGATATATTATAATAATTATTTTTGGAGATACTTTGAGGCTCTGCACTACCTCGTTTCTCCTTAAACTTTCTCTCACTAATGGTAGCATGAGTCAGGGGATCTTACCTACTGTAATTATTGTTTTGTGTTAGCAGTGATTTTTTATTTTTTCTTATTCCTTCTACTTTTATTAGTCGAAGTTCATGTGTCAGAAAGATTTGTCTTTACTTTCTTCATTTACTTATTTAGTTAATCATTTATTTATATCAGTGTGGACTTGTAGATATTTATTTTGTTCTTCAGATTTTAGTCCAATACTACTGTCGTTATTTGATAGCTTCGATTGTTCCAGCTTTGTTCATTGTGGGCTTTTTGAGGTGGGCACCTATGGTATTTTTAGGACTGTAAGATGCACCTAGGTTTTAGAGGAGGAAAATAGGAAAAATTTTTTTGAAGCAGAAAATGCGGTAAAATATTTAATAACCTGTGATCCTGCTCCACCACCACCCCCTCCACCCCTGCACAGCTAGTTGGGTAAGCTACATTCAGACTATAAGACGCAACCCCCTTTTCCTCCCAAATTTGGGGTGGGAGGTTCATCTTATAGTCCGAAAAACACGGTATATCCTTTTATTTTACTTTTTTAAATAACACTTCCTTCTTTTTTATTTTGCATTATAAGACATCCCAGAATCATCTTGTATTTTCTCTAGTCTTGCTTGTCTCCAGGGACTTCTGGTTATTGGAGCATGATATTTAGAAATCAAGATCTGGGCAGTAGGTGTGCTTATTGCTATTGGGATGTCACTACTTCTAGCGCCTCTGCAGCAGGGAAGCTAGGAAATGTATGTATTTATACTCAACTATATATGCACACGTATCTATGTTTACTTCTGTATTTCTCTATCAATCTGTTGATAGATAACATGAGTTCATTCTGGCGTCTTTGATTTGAATTCAGTCAGTACCACAGGATTTATTCTAGACTTCTGTTGGTTGTTCATTTATAACTTTGTTCTCTGACAATGAGAAACCTAGATCTTACTATCTGTGTTGCATTTCCTTAGTTCAACCTCAGTGCACATGTGAAGTTGTTTCAAATTGTTTACCTGTACCCTGGTGGGAGACAACTGGAATAGAGTGGTAATGCACAGTTCTCTTTTTTGTCTTTAGTCTTCATTTGCTGTCAAAACACTGTTTTTCAAAGTTTCTCATCTGAGTTCCCTTTTCCCCTAGCTCTTTCCCTGAAGCTTTGTCATATATTTATAACAGTTAAATTTATTTGTCATGATCGGTATTATGCCTGCGTTCTCCTGAACATCCTGGCTGATGTTTATAAAAGTTTCACATAGTTCAGTCTTTCTGCTGTGCAGTTTTATGGTGTCTGACAAATTCACAGAGTCATTTATCTATCTCCAAAGTACCATAAAGAACAGCTTAAATTTCCTAAAACTCCCTGTGTGCTGCTTTGTATTCCCTGCCCCCTCCCAACCCCCACTCACCACTGATCTCTTTTCCATCCTTGCGCAGCATTGTGGGATTGCCTTGCTTCAGTTAGAAATGTATTCAAGGTTCATTCGTGGCATTATGTGAAACAATAGTTTGTGGCGTAGTGTCCAGTTGTATGGATGTACCACAGTTTATTTTATCCATTCACCTGTTGGAGGACCGCTGGATTGTTTCTAATTTTTGGAAATTATGAGTAAAGCTGCAATAAACTTTTCATTCAGATTTTTTATGTGAAGGTAAGTTTTTCAGTCACTGGAGGAGATGTCTACACTTGGGGTTGCTGGGTTGCACCGTAAGTGTGTGTCTGACTTTCTATAAGAAACGGCCACGTTTTCCCTGAGTGGCTCTGCCACTCTGCACCCCCCTTAGCAACGAAGGAGCGCTCATTGTTAATGATGCTTGCACTTTTGTTTTCTTAAGTTATAAGAGTTGCTTTGGACAAACATATTTAGGATACAACTCTTTTATCAGATATGTGGTCTGCCGATATTTTTCCAGCTCTGTGGTTCTTTTTAATTCTCTCAACACTGTCTTTGCACAGCAAAATTTCAAATGTTGATAAAGTTCAATTTGTGAACTTTTTTCTTTGAGGAATTTGCTTAGCATGTTATGTTGAATTCTTAATGTGCCACAGGACACCTCTTAGGTGATGGTGTATCTATTTTATTTAATGGCATGCTCTATCATGATGAATTCTATGTTTTAGTGTTTATAATACAAATTCATATTTCTGTTCATGCCTTCTTTTTTCATGATATCTAACATAAACTAGATGCTGCTGTTTGTCAGTGTCTCTTTAGAAAGTTTTTCTATTAATTCAGCTATTGCTTCAAGGGTGGCGAGGTTGAGTGGACTTGGGGGCAGAAGGAGAATTAGACCAGGTGGCACCCACTCTTGCCCAGCTCTGGGGACTGGAGCGACCATAGTCACTTCCCCTCTCAAAGTCTCAGCTTTCTCATCTGTTCTATTCCTACCCACCTTGGTTGTTGTACAGATAAAATAAAACCAGGTAGAGGCTCACATGGAAATAGTTTTTATGTTTCTGTTCTTTAAATTTATATCTGTCCCCAGTCTCTTCTGTATTGCATGAGAGATGAGAAACAATGGAGGAAACAGAGAATGACGGGAATTCTGTGCAATGTGGGCATTGATGTCTCCACGGCAGGAGGAGGACCTGCCACTCACGCCTGAACATTTCCTGACCTGGTGGTCTGTGTAGGAGGTGCTTTGGAGTCGCCACCCCACCCCTTGGGGCTGGTCTTGGTCCTCCCCCAACGATTGGGAGGTCATGGGAGTTCATGTGAGGTCGACTGTGACAGACAGCTTCCCTGGGGCCTGCCTACCAGCACTGATTTCACTTCTGGATGCAAAACAGTGAAGAATAGAGACCACTAAGTACAAAGCTTTTCTTGGGTTGTTCAACTTTTTCCTGTGGCTTAAAACCATACAAATCATGAAATGTTATTTGTGGAAGGACTTTGGAGGTTCACAACTCCATTGTATGGGTCCTGATTTAGAACATGGTGGGCACATGAGCTCCCTGTAGGGCAGTGGCGAATTTCCTACCAAATCATTAGGGGCTTTTCCCACCAGGTCACCCTTTTGCTTTCCTACCCTCCCCCCTCCCCGCCCGCCCACCCCAGCTTTGATACTGGCCGGGCCCTCTCTCAGTGATGCCTTCTTTTCCATTCTTTCTTCTCTTGCTGAACTTCTCCTTCAAGAAACCTCCAAAGTGTCCTATTCTCTCTCCAACTTTCCACCCACCCCTCTACCAAAAGGAGCTGCTCTCTCTTCTGAGCTGACATAGCCTCTTAGCGTAGCTGCTTTGGCACTGTGGTAAAGAAAGGCACACTTCTGTGTCTGTGTACCTTGCCAAAGCGTCAGCTCCTAGAGGACAAGAAGGGTGCTTTGTCCCACCCCTGGCCAAGGTGCACAGATGGCCTTCATGAATGCTTGTAGCTTTGAATCTGACTCCAGTCCTTTGTTGTAAAGGCAAGGAAACGAGTAACTTGCCATACCCCCTTTTCAAACATTCCTTTTTCCTAAAGATTAATTGAACTATTAGTACTCTCAGGAGTAGATGGTCTTTGCTAAAGGATTTCTTTAACTATTTTTTAGCACAAAGAACCCACAATTCCTCTTTGTGTAAGAGCAAGTGCTCAGGACTTAAGGAAGCAGACCAGGGAGCACACGGGGATGCGTGTGCAATCGTGTTTCTGGTAAGCCCAGCTGACAAAACTACAGGAGGCCCCTGTATCGACTGTCTGGGGTTTTCCTGTGTGGGGTGGACACAATTAGATCTGCAGAACATCCAATCCTGGGGAACAAAGGCTGACAGCGCGATGAATAGGCTGCTGCTCCATTTTCATCCGTGTTCCTACAAAGAGACACACACTCTCTCATTTGTCGTCCAGAAATCTGAAATTTATAGATCTCTTCCGTCGCAAAAACTCCTAAACCAGGTTTATTTCCATGGACTTGACCTTTGGCGTTTAGACTTTCTCCCCACTGGCAAGCCCAGGGTCCCTTTTTTTCCTGCAGACGGCCATTTTGGCAGTCTCCTTAACAGCCTAAGGAAAGAACCAGAAGGCTTACATATGGAGACCTCATCCCCGGCTGCCTAATGGATTCAAAAGACATCCTGAATATTCATCATCCCTCCTTTTATGAGCACCTTGGCAATTCCCTCCAAAGGTGGAGGCCGCAGTAAATTCAGAAGTGCCATTTCGTGAATACCAATTTATTCTCAATTCAAGTCTCGTTTTTCCCCTCCTGCTCCTCAGCACAGCACTGGAGCTCCTCGGATGGCAGTGAATGTGCGGCATTGTCTGGGCTCTGAGGAGGCAGAATCGTTTCTGCAAACCCAGAGCCCAAAGGCCCACTCCCCAGCCTGCTTGCTGCGCACTTACTCTGTATTTGGGCAACTCCCCTTACCCCCAAGCTGAAGATATTGGGGGAATGTTAAAATCACGCTGGAGCTCTTGGCTGGGTGGCAGGGCTTTTTATTATAGTTGCAAATGAATAAATATTATTTTTCAGCTCGGTGCACAAGGCCTCACCCCATGGTGTACTAGGAATCCGTCAAGATTCTCCAGAGCTGTATTCCCAGGGCACTGGTGTGGGGAGTTTGTCAATGGAGACGGACTCACAGACAGACAGAGGCCCCTGTTATTTTGGTTCATTTAAAGAGCTGAGGCTGGTTGGCCCTGAGTGGTGGCTAGAGAAGGTGGCTGTTACAGTGTCGACTGCAGCATCCACTCCGTCTCCCCCTGGGACCTATGCTGGCAATTGTACCTTTTCTGACACCCGCTTCACTATCACCCACGTCACAGCCCGTGGCTTATCCATTTCCTCTAGTTCTTCTCTCCTTCCTGGAAAATCTGGGCCCTGAAATCTCAGCCCCATTTGCTTTTGTACCTTCTTACTCTAGAATGGAAACACAGGTACTTAATATTTATCTATTCATACTGGTGCGCTCTTTAAAAAAGTCTTCCAATTCTATCTCCTAACTTATTCTAGGGATATTATTTCTCAGACAAAGTGAAGCAGTTGTCAACCCAAAAGGCTGGGGCCAACCAGTGCTGGCCGCGTGCCCAGTGCTTCCCCAGGGACCCACCTTTCCTCCGCGCAGGTTGTTAAACCCCCATCTGAAGCCAGGGGCCGGGGGGTTGGTTCTCTTTCCTCCTTTGTGCACCCCGACTGTCTCAGACTAAATAGCTCTCAGCCTATCACAGAAGTCCCACCTCTGGGTTCTGGACAGGTTTGCCTTGGCCCTCAGGCTATTTTGAAATGTTTTTCATTAGTTGCCAACCTTTACAAATTGGGGAATTTCACATTAAGGTATCCAGACTTTTGGGGAGTCTCATGAAATATCTGAAGATCTGGACATGCTGGACCTGCATTTTGGCTGGGACGGAGCCGATGTGGGAGGTGGGTGCGCGTCCGTGGGTTCGCCACACTCCCCCCCACTGTATGTGCTGCCTGCTCTGCTCACACCGCTCCCAGCCCTGCCAGGCCTCTTCAGACACTTGAGTTTGTGCGATCTGGCCTAATGGAAGACGAAAATCTGCCTAGGGAGACTATAGGTCCTGACTCGTCACCTCTCGTCCGCAGTTATTCTTTTTAGAGAATGGAACGGACCCAGGAAGGACCATCTGTGACTCTTACCAATTTGGGAGGCCTTTTGGCTGTTCAGAAAGGCTGGGAGAAAAGATGAAAGTCTCACACAGCAGGTGTCGGTTCCCCTCCCACAATACTCAGAGGCAGCAAGCTGACTTAGTCTGAAGTCTTAGGAGTCTGCAGTTTTCTAGCGGGAATGTCAGCAGGTTGCTTAAGCAGGAACAGACTTGAGTGTAGTGTTGGGGGGACACAGCAGAGGAGCCATTAACCTAACAGAATAGGGAGTGACAGAGGCCTTAACTCGAGCTTTACAGGAGGCGATTCCATCTGGTTAGACAGGATGCCAGTCCCAAGATGAGAGAAAATAGACAAACGTGGCCAGTTGCCCCAATAGAAAAGATTAAGGATGCTAAATGCTTTCTAAACCCGGGTGCTCGGTACAAGTCAAGGGTCATTAGTCTTGTTCTTTGGACTGATGAAGAAGAAAGAGGGGGTGCTTGGCAGAGAGAGCTTGTTCCCTTGATTGAAGAGTGGATGGCAGCGAAGCTGGACCATCTTTTATTTCCTCAGGTGACAAGCTGGCACAGTGACATGGCATGACTTTGAGGATGGCAGACAGTAGGGCGAATCATTGCGGGCTTACGAGCCACCGTCTTCAAAATTTTGACTTATTCTTAGTTTGTTCATCTGTTTAAGCAAAAAAAAAAAAATGCACTTAGGTCCTCAGATGTGCTGAAAGGGCAGTGCTGAAGAGGTAGCTTTGGATACCTGTCAGATCTGAGGTTCCAGGGCCCTGTGAAGCGGAAAACTTCCCATCTCCTACCGCCTGAGCTCTAGATGATCTGAGCGAATTGGAAGAGTTGGAAGGAAGAAATGCTTTTATCTCTCTTGGTGGCAGATAAGATGACAACTTGAACAGTCCAACCAAACTTCTGACTTATTCTTTTATTTCACGTCATGCTCATTCAAAACCCATCCGCTACGAAGTCACGTTTTAAACACGGGCTGACTTCCTGCCTTTTGGGAGCATTCGCATGATCAGACCCACGCTCTCTCTAGGCCACTTAGACCTTTGACTCTGTACTCCCCCAATTTTTTGGAACTGGCTCATGGCTTCTGCTTCCACTTCTCATTCAAAGTCATGGTCTGGTCCCTCCTGGCTTTTGATTTTAAGTGCCCTACTTGTAATCCGCTCAGGCTGAGCAAGAACTGAGAAATCGGAAGTATTTTATGTTCCAGGCTGCAGGCCTTACGAGGTGCTGACAGTGTTCTGTAGGGATATCGGCTCTGCTTTTCCTATTGAAATGGGTGGAGGAACCGGAGCGGCGTGCTTAACAGGGGCAGAGAGCAAATGAAACTGCCTCTGAGATAAAGCTGAGAATGTGGCGAAGGCGTGTATCAGACTGGCTCAGGGAGGAGGGGTGCGAGAGAGCAGGTGGGGGAGATAAGGAGGAAGGGAAGGCTTCCACCTGTGTCTGCGAAGCAGAAGCGGCCAAAGGGCCAAGACACTTAAGAAATAATTAATTTGAATAGCCTCTATTATAAACATCCTCAGAGGCGCTTTTCTGAATAGAAGCAAGTAACCAGCATTGTGCAGTGGGCCCTTGGCAGAGGGGCTGGGCTGTGAGTGGCTGGTGGAGGGACCGTTCGATGGACTTGAGGGCAGAGGGGAACTTCTTACTCAGGCAATATTCCCAAGGTGCCTGCAGACAGGCCAGGCTCTGGGCTTTCTATTTGCAAAACTAACCGAAATCTGCTTTTTTCTCCCCTTTGAAAGACAATAACAAAAAGTACTTCGGAATAGCTTTTAAAAGACGGGAATACCTGTCTTTTTTTTTTGAAAAGCAAGTTCACATTCTCCTATAGAAAAAATTTTCTCAATGAATCTCAAACATTTTTTGATTCCTTGATTTCTCTCTTCTTGTAATTGTTTTGTTTCTGTAGCCAGAGGTATATCGGTAACAAGTCAGTGGTCTGTCTCCCCCATGATAATAGTTGGACAGAAAGTCCCTCCTGCCCATTAATATGTTATCCTTGTATCTAAAGCTCTGGATGTGCCACTGGATCACAGATATAGTAATGTAGCTGGAGGTAACCAATAAACGCTTTATTTTCTGGCTGAAAATCAGCCTGTCTTCATGATCATTCAGCACGAATTATTATTGATTTGACAACAAATACAACTATTTTAAAGTCACTTGGAGGGTGGTGTTATACTTGTTATAGTCAGTGCATCTCAGTAAATATTTGTCTGTTGGAACATTCATAAACAAATAAATAAATACATCGCCTTTGTGTTTGGACCTGGGATAGGCCCTGGGGACATACTAGGAAATTCCTTGTTCTCCTGGAGCTTAAAATTGTAATTTTCAGATTATAAATTAGTATCTTTATTTGGGATAGAAAATAAAGTCTTATGCATCAAGACTCAGCACAGCATGGGTGTATGAGAGGTGTTTCTTAACACGTGTGGATTGATTGGTTAATCCACTTGAACTTGGGTAGGTCTGCAAGAACAGGGTTTCTCTTTGCTGCTTTCTCTTCACCCTCCATAATCATTTGCTAGGTGTTGCCGCTGATCAACTACTTATGCTGTCCTTCCTCCTGGGAGTTCCCGATTAAGATCGTTCTGTACTAACCTTACAGTCCTGGGGTTACTCTAGGAATTGCAAGCCTTTGCTATGCTTCTCCGCTCAAAGGCTCTTAGAAAGTTAAAATTGGAAATATCCTCTAGTCCTGTGTGTTTTGCAAAGGGTGCAATTTATGTTAAGAGATGTTTTATGGACAAAAGCATCCTTGAGCCCATGCAGGTTTGGGACACACTGGCCGAAACTGTCTTACCAGATGTCTTTGGTGTGAGACAGCCCAGTGTCTACGGCTCATGGATATTGTGCGTCTTCGTTCGGGTTAGGACATGCAGCATTTTCTGTGGGTCTAGCGCTTTGAGAAATCCACATTGGAAAGCAGCGCGCGTGCGGGCCGTGCTCTGTCGTCCAGACCAGGAAGCCCAGGCCGAAGACTCAGTGGCTTACAGAAGGGTCCGGAGAGAGATCATAGCGGCTGGGCCCGGAACCCATGCTTTTCAGGAAGCCAGGCCGTTGTTCTTCCATCACGGTAGGCTATTTTTTTTATTCCTCCCCAGTGCTCCGGCTTCAGCCTACCAGCACCCCTTTATGTTTTCTGGGGACATTGAGTCCCCCTAGGAAGAGTGGGAGTTGGCTCTGTCGGTCGGTTCCTTGGGTTCAGACTGGAGCTGTTTCCTCCCACGCTCACAAGTTCAGCATTTCGGCCGGCAGGAGACAGTGCCTTCAGTCACACCCTTAACCTGTCCTGGGGCAACGAGCCCAAAAGCCTTGACCTATTGTGACCTTGTGACCTCAGATCCCTTGTTATTCCCTCAGCTCCACCTCCCGTCTTCCTACTCAGTTCCATCAAGTGAGGTGACTCCTTTGAAATGGCTGTTGTATAATTTGTGTGTCCTTGGGGGTTAGCTATGTTTATGATTACTCCCACTTCTGTTTTCCTGGTGAGATTTTCATCTGGCTACAAGCAGGGGTCTCCTCTCCTCTTACCCCTCCCTTCTGCCCCAGTTCCATCAGGGTAGACATTTGTCGTTCGAACTCTTCTCGTTGTCACAATATGTTATTAACTTGTGTGACATCTAGCTGTCTATGACCGCAAATAAATAGAAGAAAGAAAGTTGGTGTTAAATATTTTGTTAATGCCAAAAGAAGCTTTAGATCACTTATTTCACCCAGTGTCTGTCTACTTAATCAAAAATATCACGAGGTCCTGGACTGAATCACCAAACAGCTGACTGGGCATTATTTCTCAGTAATTTCATTATACTTTGGCTATTTACCGAACTGATGAATTGTTTTTGTGCCATTTTATAAGAGAAAATATATACGGAATTAATTTCTATTTGTTCATTGGATTTTTCTTTCCTCAGTAGTTACTGAGATTCTATCTTCTACAGCTGCTAGTTTTGATATATTTAGGATAAAAAAGCTGTTAGATAAATAGAACGAGGAATTATTTTAGTTAAGCCATTTGATTACCTAATGAAGTTAAATTTATCTTCAGGGTGAGATGAAATGTCTTCTCCAGGCTTTCTGCCAGAGGTACCATCTGATAAAGAAAACTGGTCCTGTCTTTATCCTAAGGTGTTGTCCTCCCTCCCACCCCACCCCCACCTCCCTAGGCAAGAACACAAACTAAGCCTCAAATGTAAAAAAAATTATTCCCCTGTAGCCTTGCTTTTAATGTAATCCTTTCCTTCCCGTTGGAGGGAGGTCCTGTTCATTGGCGAGTCCCACCAAGAGACACATTTAATTACCAATTCTTTGTTTTTGCTTTTTTAAGTGTTATATTTATGATTACCAAAGCTTGTTTAAGGCATTACGTCTGAAAAAAAATGTAGTCAAATGTACTGGAGCTCTTAAGAAACTTTAATAGGCTATCAGAAAACAGTGAAGATTTATTTAATGTCTCCCTTCCAGGAAGATATATTGTTGGTTCAGCTGCAACTTCTTAACTTCATCATATTTTATATACTTTGGCCATCACAGATTGCCACAAGGCCCATTGCACGGTGTGATTTAAAATGTGTTCTGATGAAGTATACAGAAGTGATCCTGTTCCCCAATGGAGGAAGGAGGAACATCATAAATATACATTGTTTAAGTGTAAATTCTACTTCGCACTCATAGGTTATATTGTACTTGTATGTTTTATGCTCTGCTGGTACTTAAAAAAACACACAAATTTCATTTGGGGGCATTTCCAGGGATCAAATCCAGAGCCAGGGAGCAGGGACCTACTTAGAATTCACCCTTGTAATGGGGGTAGAATGGGCAAGTAGAGGAAGTACATCTATAGAACAACACTCTCCCTTCTATGTAGAGTGGATACCAATCTCAGTTGACCGATTCAAAGAGAAAAGGACATTCACTATCTAATGTTCTCACACCAAGGCTCCCAGTTTGCCCAATGGGCAGAAATTCCACCCTGGTCACTTGTTGGATTCTCCTTGTTTCAGGGAGGTGCCAGAATCTGGGTGCAAGGCTTGTTATCACCAGACCTCCACGTTCCCATGGACATCCTTGTGGTCAGACCACCTAGTGTCCTGGATATCTGGTTGTTCTTTGTCTCCATGCTGGGCTTGGGGCACAGTCATTTCTGCAGAGCCTGGGGTCCTGAGTGTCCAGGGGTGCCTGGCCTGGCGAGGCCATGCCAGCTCCACAAGCCACACCCAGAGCAGAAGGGGTCCTCATAGCTCTCAGGTCCTGTGGCCCTCGTCTTTTCCTAGACCCGGCAGAGAGAATGGAAAACTCTAGGACTCAAAAGGCTCTCCGTCCCCTCCACTGCTCTGGGGCACAGAGTGCCACCTCAGCCTTCAGATGCTTCTGCTTTGAGTTCCGCTGGTAATTCTGCTACGATCACTGAGTCAAGGAAGCCCAAGGAGTGTGTCTACCTGCTTGAAAAGAGTGGTTATGGTGACAGAGTGAAAATGTAGGGAGAACAGTAACACGTTTATAGTTCAGTAAAATTTCCCTTTTATGTGTCTTGCTCTAGGTGAGCAGAGATGTTAAGACCACAGAAAATGGCAATGCACGTGGCCCGATTGGGAAATTGAGTTGACTAGGGCATCGTGAGGATCCAGTAGAACAGTTCATGTGACATAAGCAGTACAATAAGCAAAGACTGGACAAAAAATTAAAAAAAAAACAGGCCCCGGAATCTGTCTAGGGAAGAACAATGGAGAGGACAATGAAAAGCAAAGCCGTTGTTCTGCTTGTGTGCAGACGACAGTCACTTAGTGAGTGCCGTTGTCCAGCTGGCCCCGCCACTGGGGAAGCCAAAGCTCCTTGGAGCTCCTGCTCAATGTTCAGGTCACATCACAGCCCTAACCCCCAGATGCTAGGGACCGGACGCTCATGGATACTTTCAGTTATTACAAAGATAACACGGTGCATATACCTCATAGTGCATAACGCCCTCTGCATGGCCAAGGGCAGCACTTTTTAATCAACCCAACAAAATGCCCGGTTATTTTGAGTGGATGAAATAAATAAAGACCGTAAGGACGGTCACATCTGTTTGGGTCAGGTTTTTTGTCATCTGAACTAAAATCAGGTCAGGTTTCTGTGGCCAAATTAGTTTTTACAAAAAACTCTCTGTGTTCAGGGCTTTTTGTATTTTGGAGTTGCCCATAGGGATTGTGAGTCTTAAAAGAGAGTCAAAAGCTGTTGCTAACTGGGCCAGAAGAGAGAATGGTCTATTCTGTATGCATAATGTTTGCTTATGTGGCATGAATGTCTTCTTCTCCCACTGTGGTATTCGTTGTAACAGGAAAAAATGTTTTTTTTTTCATATGATGCCAGTTAAATGACATTAAGAAACTTTGAAATGAACTAGAAGTTTTAGTCTTTCTCACTGCACTTGACAGTGAATGAGGACCTCCTCTGTGTCAGGACTGTCCTGAGTGCAGAGGATGTAAGGTCCAGAAGACAGCCTCTGTCCTCACGGTGTTTCTCCCCAGTGGTGGGAGAGAGTGGGCAGTTAGTGGGTAGTGACGGACAGTGTGGAAGGGCTGACTTAGGCAATAGCTCAGAGGGCTATAGGAATGGAGAAAGGGTGGCCTCCTCAGACACCGGGCAGGGATGAGAGTGGGTTTGTGTGAATGAAGGAGGAGATGGCCTTGAGCTGAGTCTTGAGTGACCTCTAGGCATTACAGGTGCCTGGGGGCAAAATGATGGGGGGTGAGGGACATTGAGGAAATGTTCCAAATAGAGGAAGCCACATGTGTGACGGCAGCATTAGAGAATGTCAGCTGGGGAGAGTGGGGACCGGTGATGTTGGAAGAGAGGGGCCCGGGGCCAGATAGTGAAGGATGACTTTTCCTGATAATCTGGACCCCCTACATCAGTGGATCATCAATGAAAAGCTTGCTCCAGTGTGCACAGAATGCTGAGAGTGTCTGTTCACAACCTACCACCAAGAGCTCATCGGGTGTTATTAGAGATCTGTTATTTGTGCCAGAAACAAGGGATTAGGCGCTGCTCTCTTGGAAACACGGGGAAGGATGAAGAACCCTGGAGCATACATGGGAAGAAGTAGATTGAGGATCACACTTGGGGAACCAGCTGCTGGTGGCAGCCCGACAACTGCCACCAGTCATTTCCCGGGGAAGAAGAGAAGACACTGTGGACACAGCTTCCGACAGACCAGAGCGCCACCTATACCTTCTGCCTCTCATTCGGGCACAAGCAATCATAAACAGATGGGACTGCATCAAACTTAAAAATCCTTCTGCACATCAAAGGGAATGATCAGCAGGGTGAAGTGGCAACTTACGGGACGGGAGACAATATGTGCACATCATACATCCAATAAGGGGTTTACATCCAGGATATTTTAGGAACTCCTACAGCACAATAAAAACAACACCAAGACCCAAGTAAATTAAAAAATGAGTAAAGCATCTGCAGAGCTAATTCTCAAAAAAAGATGTACAAATGACCAACAAGTATAGAAAAGATGCTCAACATCACTAATCGTAAGAGAAATGCTAATCAAACCCACAGTTTGATAAAAGATACCACTTCGCACCCGTTAGGATGGCCACTATCAAAAGAGCAGAAAATAATGGGTGTTGGCGAGGATGCGGCGAAACTGGAAGCTTGTGCAGTGTTGCTGGGGTTGTAAAGGGCTGCAACCACTGTGGAGTAGGGAGGCTCCTCCAAAAATTAAAAATAGAGCTGCCGGATGATCCAGCAATCTCATATCTGGGTAACTAGCCAAGAGAATTCAAAGGGCACCTTGCAGAGACATTTGCACACTCACATTCATCGCAGCGTTATTCACAATAGCCAAGAGTGGAAGCAACCCAAGTGGCCATCCCCGTATGAATGGTTAAAGGGAACGTGATATACACATTCAATGGAATATTACACAGCCTTATAAAAGAAGGAATTCCTGTGATGTGCTACAACGTGGAGAAACCTCAGGGACATTATGCTAAGTGACATAAGCCAATCACAAAAGGACAAATACTGTGTGATTCGGTGCACATGAAGTATCACAGAAACAGAAAGCAGATAGGTGTTTGGTTGCTCAGGGCTTGGGGAGGAGGGGGAGGAAATTAGTGTTCAATGAGTAGACAGTTTCTGTTTTGCAAGATGAAAAGTTCCAGAGATCTGTTGCACAACTGTGTGATTTTTACTTACCTAACTCTACAGAACTTTTAAAATGGTAAATTTAATGTTATATATATATATTTTTTGCCTTAGTAAAGAAAAGCCTCATTGGGTACCAAGGTTCTGGTGGCTGTGGAGGCTCCCTGGGGACCTGGAAAGAGGGGCTGCTGGAAAGGGGCCGGCAGTCTGCGCCATGACCGGCCGAAGGGCAGAGACGTGTGGACGGCACGTAAACTGGAACAGGAAAAGAATGCTCAGACGGGACCAGCCTGAGCCGTTTTAGATTCTCCATCCCCGCTGGTCCCCCTTCTTGGCCCTTTCCTTCGTTCTTTGCGTTGTTGCTACGTTACCTCCAGCTCCTAGAGCTGGTGAGTTATGGGTGACGGTTGTTTCCCAAGTGCTGAGCTTTCTTCCTTAATTACGTTGGTTCCTAGTATTACAGTGCAGACCTGCTGGTAGGACATTTGGCACCGGGGCGGGTATAAATCCCTCAGCAATCTCCCCACACGCCATTCCTAGGAGGTAACACATACTTCGCCACCACTGGCTATACATGCCGCCTCCTCCCCTCTCCACACATGCACCCCGACTGAGCACTCAGGCCTTGGGGGTGCAGGGTTTTTTTTTTGCCAATCTCAATGGCAGCGGACAGTTTTACATTCCAGAAGAAAACGAAAACTAATCTGGCCTCCATTTTACCCTAGGAAGCCAGGTTGTTGAAAAGGAGTATTGTGTTCTCTTTATGCATTCAAACATGTATTCGGGGCTTCCTAAGAGAGCTAATGACCTAGCAGACACTTCTACCTGGGGTTGCCATGGGGAAAAGTGATGGAGGAAGCACCGTGTGGCTCGGCGGCTACGGCAGGGACAGGGTTTCTCGTAGATGTCCAGGAATCTCTTGTGTGTATGTGATCCTGGGAGAAATGTACATCAATGAAAACTGTTTTTCTTCCTCGCATCCCTCCTTCCCCTCTGGAAGACCTGGCTCTAGGGACCCAGGATGTTTGTGCCATGGGTGGCTTTCCAGAAGTCTCCTTCTCTGAACATGGCCTGTAATTCTTCACCTTCCCTCCTGAGGAAAACAGGCTGGTGGTGGAGAGAGATCTTATAAAGGGTTTGCTATCAAAATATAGCGCTAAGGTGATACTTCAAACAAATGCGTGGAACAGGGCGTGTCCAGGGGTCGTGGAGGGTGCGTAAGAGACAGAATCAGAAGTCAGCACGCACAGATCCCCACTGTGGAGTTTCCACCAGGAGCTACGTTCTCACCCTTCCAGCCTCTCAGCACAAGCGATGGGTGCTCCTCTCTCCAAAGCCAGGGTGTTCACTCATGCACTGGTCTGTTCACGTGAAATCAAAGTGTGGCTCCTGCAATTCTCTCCCTCCATTGTATCATTTGTCTTTCCTTCCATGTCATTTTCATCAGCTTATTAATGTTATTATTACTCTTATTTAAAAAAATCCTCCTTTTGACTCCTTACCCCATCCCCAAACTAGCATCCCTTTTCTTTGTTATCCTTAGCAGAAACATCTCCTAGAAGGTCTTGCATTTCCTAGCTGCCTCCCATTCTCTTTTCTCATACTGTCTCACATCCATTCAAGCAAGTCCTTTCCCCTTTTACTCCACTGAGGCTGCTTTTATGAAGGTCACTCAGGACCTCCATTTGCTAAATTCAGTGACCTATCAGCACTATCGGACACTGGGAATACTTTCTTTTCTGGATACCACTCTCCCTTGGTTTTGTTCCCAACACATTGGCTACTCCTTCTCAGTCCCCTTTGACTGATTCTCCTCTCTGACCTCTGAACATTGGAGTCCCCAGGGCTCAGGGATCAGGTCCTTTCTTTCCTTTATCTACAGGCACCACTTCTTGAGCTCATCCAGTCTGATGGCTGCAAACCCCACCTATGCTAATGGTGGCCAGATGTGTATGTCCATCCCAGTCTCCTCTCCCGAATCTCCAGACTTCTGCATCCAAAGTGCATCTTCTCTCTCCCTACTTGGCTGTCAATTGTAGATTTTGGCCAAAGTCGAACTGCTAATGTCCTCCCTCAAGCCCTCAGTCTGATCTGCTGATTCCCCTCCAATCTTCACACAGTCTTCCCCATCTCAGTTGCTCAGGCCAAAAACATGATTATCATCTACCCCTCTCTTTCCCACATCCCATATTCATATCCATCAGGAAATCCTGATGGCTCTATCTTCACTGTAACATTCAGGATCCAGCCACTTTTCAGCATCTTCACTGCTGCTCTTTTGGTCCAAGCACTGACAGCTGTAATCTTAATTATCTCAGTAGATTGGTAATAGGTCTCTCTGCTTCTCCCCTTGTTCCCTCATGGACTTCTCTCAACAGAGAGAGCATTATAAAATATTTAGAAAGTTAGCTCATGTCCAATGCTCTGTGTATATCCTCCAAAGGGTCCCTATCTTCCTCAGAATAAAAATCCAAGTCCTTACAATGATAAGAGTCCTTCCTCATGATCCGTACTCTTTCCCCTTTGTTCCTCTGCAGTTTCCTCTCCTACTTGCCCCCACCCACGCCTCACTCCCCCGACTCTGCTCCAGTCTCATTGTTCCCCTTGCTGGATCTCAGCACCTGAGACATGCTCCCCACGTCGGGCCTCCGCCCTGGCTCTCTTTTCTGTGCCTGGGAACCTCCTGGAACTATCCACCTGACCGGCTCCCTCAGTTTTTTCTCATGTCTTGGTTCAAGTGTCCCCTTTTGATGAGCCTGCCTGGACCGTCCTATTTTGTATCACAACCCACCACATGGCGCTCCCAATGTCCCTCACTTCAGTGTGTTATTTTCCTAGAGCACTTACCAACTTGTCACCTACAACTCACTTCTTTATTATGTTTACTCTAACTGTATGTCCATCCCTGACACCCCCTCAAGAGTATAAGCTCTATAAGGGCAGTTAAAAAAATACTTTGTTTACGGGTATATTCAAAACACGAGTCAGTAAGTACCTGGGGCTGAGTAGTTTCTTAGCTGGGTAAATATTTTAATCCTCTTAAGAGCACTTTCGTGAGTATATTATTATTATTATTATTTATTGAGAGGTTAAACAAGTTTTCCAAGACTAGGCAGTGACTAGATGGCTGAAGGACCGGTGTGCAAAGTTGGCCTCTTAGAAACAAACCTGCCTCAGCTGGTTGGCACATGTACTGTGGTCGACCTGTCTAAAAAATAACTATTTCTGCCCTTTCGTGGCCTTATGAAGATCTGCGGGTACCCTAGTTGTACCCTTGAAAGGTTCTGCTTTGGTGACAGGCTTTGAGGCCAGGAGCCTCATTAGAGCTTGGCCTGGAGAGTTGAACATGCAATTAATAAGTGGTTCCATTTAT
>CM052546.1:84919962-85114622 GCA_028533065.1 Trachops cirrhosus | reverse complement strand
CCCTTGAAAGGTTCTGCTTTGGTGACAGGCTTTGAGGCCAGGAGCCTCATTAGAGCTTGGCCTGGAGAGTTGAACATGCAATTAATAAGTGGTTCCATTTATTCCTAATGGAAAGTATTTCTTGAAATCATTAGCAAACTTCCCTGTGTTCAAATTCCCAAGACTGTTCTTACAGACTTTTCATTTCCTTGAGCACCACACATGCTTCCCTGAGAATAAGAAAGTTTCCCTGGAGGATCTTGTGAGATGACTTTCTCTCTATATTGGTTCTTGTTGCTCTGCAGACGAGTCTCCGGGGCATGCCTATGCTTCCTTTTGAAGCAGGAAATGCTCATTTCTTGAGGTAGTAAATCTGCATATAATATTAAAATGAGTTCCTTTGGGAGGACTGGGAGGTGCTGACTCAAGGCACCGTTCAGCTGAGTACTTACTTGCATTGCTCTGAGCAGCCTCTTGGACGGGGTGGTTGCAACAGCGTCAAAGGATGCTTGCTGATGGAGAAATGGAGTCTCGGGGAAAGTCACTGAGGAGTGAGTCATGGCTTGGGACTAGGCCAGGGGGAAGCTCTCCACCTCTGTCTTCTGACCCTTGGTGTCAAGGGCCTGCTGGACCAAGTACTGGGGAGTGTCCCCAGAACCTACGGAACCTATGTGTCCAGTAGAGAACTCAGGGACCAGGTACTACCTTTGAGTTCTTGGAGAAAAGACAAATTTATATTGCTCTAAACAGTGACTGGTCAGGGATAATTTGGGGGCGGGGAGCAGGGAGGGAAATAAAATCATGGAGATCAGCTCACATGAAAGAAACAGTTTGAGTGAGCTCAGCTTTAGAGACTTATGGGAGGGACCTCTCCACACTGACACTGAAGCAGGGAGTTCATGGAGCGTGTGCCCACTGGGGCCCACTGTGTCTTGCCTGGCCCCCAACTCTCAGTGGGAGCTTATGGGATGTAGAACTGTCATTTGTAAGAACAGGTGACCTTTGGGGCAGAGGAAGAATTTAAAGGGACATCAGAAGACACGGACGAAAATTCTCTGCCCTCTTTATGTTCAGGGTGTGTTTTCTCATACTCTAGAAGTCTCTGCTATGGATTTACGAATGGATTTCAGTGGAACTCAAATACGTTTACAGATGGAATTGTCTTAGAGATCATCTAGTCTGATGCCTTTACTTTTCAAAGGAGAAAATAGAGACCCATTTAGGACTTTCCAACCTGACACCCATGACCACAGAGCAGCAGCCACACCAACAGCAGCACCGACATTCCTGCCATTACTACAGTACTTCTTCCAGCACCATTTCTTCCGCACCTGCTGCCCAGCGGATCCCATGTGGCCTAGCAATAGAGACTCTGCATTCTTTGTTCCATCTTCCTCAAACTAACCTATTGAGTAGTGTGATCCTGTTTGAAAGATGAGGAAATGAAGCCTTCTGCTTTATTGGTCCATGGTTATGCAGTTGATGTTGAGGTCAGAATTCAAATTCGGTTGTCTGGCTGCAAGGTCTTTGGTTCTAAGAGGTCAGTCCTCTTCCCGCTATTCCCCACACTTATTTTCCCTGTTATATATAACATAAAATAACCCGATTGAAGAGAAGTCCTCTCCTTCTAGGGCAGAGGTGTCCAACCTGTGGCCGGTGGCTCAGGATGGATATGAATGCAGCCCAACACAAAACCATAAATTTACTTAAAACATTATGAGATTTTTTGTGACTATGTGTTGCAATGTATTTACTGTGTGCCCCAACACAACTTTTCTTTTTCCAGTGTGGCCCAGAGACACGAAAAGTTTGGATACCCTTGACTAGGGTTTCCTCATGGCACGGGACTCTTCAAGGCTCTTGTTCTAATGAAGCCCCAGGCATTGTGGTGGTTCTTGTCAGAGCAGGGACTTTGCAGTGACCAGGGTTGGGGGTGGTCAAAGCTGGCTTAAGGGCATGCCCAGTTGGAGGCTGCCTGCATGGCTTAAAGTGAGGAAGACTCTGATGGGTGTACCATTGTGTCTGTCCCAGTTATCCCCCAATTTAATAGGGGTGTCCCAGGAGGGGTGACGCATGAAGTAACTATCAGACCTGGAGCCGTTTACCAGATACTTGACAATTTTTATAGCCATCAGAGAGTGAGGGAACGCCCTGACAATGAGACGTAAGGTCCCGGAGGGTTCGGATTGGAGGAAATAGACACAGGGCCCTGGAATGCAGATGGTGTGGTGGAGGGGAGTCTTTAAAACAGAAATCAGGTTAAGAGTTCCGAGTCCTCCTTTCTGCCCTTAGAACAAACTCCAGACTTCTTACGCTGGCTTACCGCACCCTGTGGGACTTGCACCCTCCCTGAGCTCCTTTGCTCACCATCCTTCTTTTGGTCAAAACTCATTTCCTTTTTAGGGACTCTGTACAGCCCTTCTGATGGCTTTGAATGCTTTCCTGTGAACCTCCTACCCATCTCCCCCTTCCAGCAACATTTATCCAACTTAATTGTCAGTTCCTTCCCGGACTCCCCACCCTCATGTGACATAGCCACCAGGCTCCGACACCTTTTACTTCTCCACATGGTAATTATCACCATATGATATTTTTCTGGTTGGTCCAAAGCCTTGTTTATGTATTTTTCTTCTCTGCCCACAAAAATGTGGTGTAGGGAACCATGGTATCCCAAGTCCCCAAGACCACCTGGCAAATAGAACATGCTTGAAAAGTACTTGTTGAATGAGAGTGAATGAAAGGGGTAGTGGACAGATAGCGGTTTTAGATTCATACATGTGTTGATTCACCCATTAGATCATCCAGTGTTAGACCACACCTTAGCTCCGAGTTAGCTTTGAAGCCTTGGATAATTTACCTAACTGACATGGACCCCGGCGTTCTCATATGCTAAGTGCATGTGAGATGTCCTGCTTCTGAGTTGCTGTGAAGATGTGATGAGATGGCTCACATTAATTTCTGATGGGTGAACGCATGCACAGCCCTACTGCAGTGTTTATTTAGCACTTGATCGTTTCACTCATAACGGTACACTCAGCTCTTCGTATTGACAGGTGAATGAACTACGGTTAGTTTCCACATCCTTCTCAACCAACAATAATGAATACAGATTAGCTCGTTAGCTCAGCCTTGTCTGGCTGCTTTATTGAGGTCAGAGAGAGAACACACATTTCCCGTGGGCAGGGGGGAGCATGATGACAGAGACGGGGGTAGTGATCTGGAGGTGGGGGGATGAAGGGCTTGGTGTGTGTGGGGTTTCTGCTTTGGTGTGTGTTAAAGAAGAAAAGCCTGGGATGCTAAGATTTTTTTAAAATTTATTTTTAATCATTATTCAAGAACAGTTTCTATCCTTGCTAAGATGTTTTTAAGGGGATGTTTGTTGAATATGCCCTTTTGTTTGCTTGGGGAATATATCCTGGGCACATTATGCTGTGTCAAGGGAAAGAGTTCTATTCCCAGGCGGCGCGTGGTCTTGTCGCCTGAGACTGGCGGGGGCGGGCTGTTCCCAGCAGGCACTGCAGGGCTGGATCACGAGGGTTTGAATCTGGCTCTGCCATATATTAACTGTGTGACCTTGAACAACATCCTTAACACCATTGTGCCTCATTCTCCTCAGCTCTAGAGTGGAGAAAATGATAACAATCATCTCTACCTTGTGGTGAAGACCGTGTCTTTCAAATTGAAGGGACTTACACCGTGCTTGGACCACTGTGAGTGGTAAGTGGCTATTGGCCACTAGACTGGCAGCATTGTTGTTCTCTCTCCGGTGTCCTGATCTGTAGAACAGTGCTGATAGCATCTGCCTTATCGGATTGTTGCAGAGAATAGATAAGCTCACAGCTGCAAGGCTTCTTAAGGAGGGACTAGGGCGTAGGAGGCACCCTTCTGTCCCTGTGCGTTAATCCTCGTCTGGTTTCACTTCTCTTCTCCTCCTCCTGTTATTTTTAAATCTCTCATAAGGTGTTTGAAAGGGGCCTGGTGCTTAGGAGCAGGGGCTACAGTTCTGTCCCATTAACCTACCTGGGGGGTCAAGCTACCTTTAGTCCAGAATTTTCCACCAAGATATTGGACAGCGTATTTTATCTATCTGTGGTCTGATATTCTCCCCTGCAGAGTAGGGATAATGATGCTGGTGCCACATCCCCTGTAGGACTGTCAGTCAATGAATGAAGTCTCAGGTGTGCATGTGTTTGAACCAAGCTCAGAGCACTGTGAACTGAGAGGTGGTGGCATCCGAATATGCAGTCAGGTGGGATTATACAGGCAGCGGCCCAGCAATGAGCAGTGTGCTCACTCCTTCCCTTTTACTGAGAATAGCATACACTTTCTCCTCTGACTGCCTCCCACATTTGCATGTACAGGCACATATACACCTTGGTTTCTCCTTTCCCCAAATTACTATGTTTACCAATGGTTATTGCAGGTGGGTGAGCAAGTCTATATGCTTTTGAAGAAGACAAGCATTTATCTCAGACTGCCCATCTCCTAGCACTAATCACGTCCAGTTACTCACCTGTCTGCTGTGGTTGGGGTAGAGGCACCCTGCCTGTGTACGAGGTCTGTCCAGAAAAAGTACAGCCATTGTTGATATAACAAGAATGGTTTGCAAACATCAATGTGACCTGGCAACCAAGGAGAGTGGACTGGATTGCGCATGTGTGAACAATGATGACTTCACTGTACTCGTCAGTGGAGACGGTAGACACCATTGAGTGAGCCTGTGTACTCTGTGGCCATTGCATTCAAAATGACTGAGCTAGTAGAGAAATGAATTTGCGTCCAGTTTTGTGTTAAGCTTGAACATTCCTCCAGAAACTATTCAGATGATTCAGAAGGCTGCAGCTATGGGTAATTGGTGATTGGCAGCTTCTTCATGATGCCATACCCACTCACGCATCACATCTCATGCAGAGATTTTTGGTGAAACATCAAATCACCCAGGTGGTTCAGTCCCCCTACAGGTCAGATTTGGCACCCTACGACTTCTGACTTTTCCCAAAATTAAAACCACCTTTCTTTGAAAGGGAAGAGATTTCAGACTGTTGATGAGATTCAGGAAAATATGTTGGGGCAGCTGATGGTGATTGGGAGAACTGTGTGAGGTCCCAAGGTGCCTACTTTGAAGGGGACTGAGGCATCATTGTTTTATGTGCAACGTTTCTTGTGTCTTGTATCTTCTTCAGTAAAGGTCTCTGCTTTTCATATTACATGGCTGGATACCTTCTGGACAGGCCTCGTATGAGGTGTGATGCTGTGATGCAATGAGCCCAGGTAGCCATCCTCCGGTTATACACACTGGTTCATCAGCCAGGCATAAAATACTCTTAAAACCAATTTCTGGATGTGTGGAGCAGCTTTCTTTTTGTTTCCCTGAAACTTGAATGAAGGAAATGGCTTACACATTTTGGTCTGTTCTTCACACGCTCTTTGAGACTTCAGAAACAACTGGGACTTCCTTGACAACGTCTCGGGACAAAACTGGTTGTCTTTCGAACAGCTGGTCCCGTCGTGAACAGGATCTGAGAGGCTAAACTGAGGAGGTAGACGTGACAAGGCAGAGGATGGATTTCAGGAACACACGGGAAGTGGTGCTCAGTGACAACGTCTATCCCGTGCCATCCAGGCCGTGCATGGCTTGGATGCCCACAGTGCACCATCAGTGAAACATGGAACCCTCCACATCCCTAAAACATCCCAGGGATAGCGTGCCATTAAAGGACCACAGCTGGGCCTGTGTTACACCCCGTGAATGTGTTCATTGGCCCAAGACCAGCTCTACCACTGAACCTGCCCTTGCCCCATGGCCGTGGTAGGTGTTGCATGGGAACACGTCCCCTCTGCTTCTCTGCAGAGGCTTGTATCCTCCTAGGGAAAGTCGTGTGGTGGGCTGGTGGTGAAGTGAGAGGGAAATATGTACACAGAGGGCCCGGCTGAAAATGACTTTAGCACAGAGTTTATTTAATACATCCTCCAAATTGTATTTTGAAGCCTCTGTTAACAAGAAAAGCACTCTCTTTTTGAGCAGCGGGGGTGTTTTATAAATGGAATTTGCAGACCGGCAATGCTCCCATTAATTTTCCCTGTCTACAATTACTATCATTACATTCTTAAAGCACTTTTAAAATAAACTACACCATGATGTAATGTGCACACTCGGGGCTCCAGCGATGGGGCAGCGAGGCCGCAGCATCTGGAGTTTGGAGTGCAGTCTTCTAGGGAACATCTTGATGGCTATAATTACTGTCATGTTATGGGAACTCAAAAAAAAAAAGGCGCCAGAGTTCCAAATAAAACATAAAATGGCTTTGATATAATAAATGTTACTATCATTGTTTAAAAATGTTGTGACCCGTCTGCTATAGTTTCTGAGAAAGATATTTTCCAGCACTTGATATTCAGCGCTCCCCCCACTTTCGTATTCTATTACCGCAGATAAGGATGAAGAAAATCCTTAGGACAGACTTGTTTTAAATCAGTGTAACACAATGCCAGCATTGTCTCCCTTCAAGATGAACTTTGAAATTAAATTTGGCATGAGCTTTACCAGAACTCCAAACATCTTTGCTCCAGAGACACTTTATCCACCCTATTAGGGAGCATTAATAATTCAGATGTGATGGTTGTAGTTAATTGCGCTCATTAGGATAAGGCTGGGGCTGAGGCATTCTTCTGTAGGACACACTTGCATGCATTGCGCCGCTAGCCAAGCCATCCGGAATAGGCTGGGCTCACCCCAGAGGAGCTGGGACTACACAAAATGCACATGTGGTGTACATGTTATCTCATGGGAACCACGGTGAACTTGGACCCAGGTATTGGACCAATTTCTGTACAGTATGAAGGATCATGTATATGTGGAAGAAGTGATTATTATGGGTCCTGATCTATGGAAGTATTCGTTGAGTTTCTCAAGGAAGTTTTATAATGTGCAGTTTATTTAACCTTGTGAAATCAAAGTGACTGTTTCATAATGGGTATTAGCAACTTTAAGGAAGCCAGTGCATCTCAGGCAATTGATGAGCTTTGAGAATGGTATGTACACAGACCCCAAATGGAGTAATCTGTTCTGTTGATCATTTTTCTCTACTGGTTTGCAGATAACTTTTTTCAGTTTGAAGATGGACCATCTGATATAAGAGTTGGGACTTAACCTGATCTGGATTCCATCAGAGTCAGGGAGTTTGTAGTTTTTTTACACATGTCACATGATCGACTAGCTGTCTCTGCTTGTTCTCTGGGGTAGTGACTTCCTTTTAGTTCATTTGGTATCATGTGTCCCCTTTTCTCAAAGGTCTGTCCATATGTCTTCCCTGTGGCTGACTGGCAGTAAGCTAGACCACAGGACTGAGGGGGACAGTGATTCAGGCTTCAGGTGTGAGTTTCTTTAGCCTCACTGTACTTACTGGGGTTAAGTTCAGCAGTCAGCACTGGCTAGCTCCCTAGAGAAAGCATAGGAGGGCATCCCCGACCCAGGTTGGGGGAGTAGGGTTGACCCTGCTGGCTCATCTGACTTTGGGAAAAGGCAGTCCAAGCCGAGGCTCTGCTGATAACATTCATAGGGCTGTCTTTAGGGGTAGTCCAGGATGCATCACTGGTGTCTGTGTTTCTTTTTTTTCAATCTTTATTTTAATTTTATTTTAATTGTTATTCAAGTACAGTTTTCTCTTTTACTCCCATCCCAGCCTGATGTCTGTGTTTCTAAGCCTGCATCCAGAAGATCTTCTGTCACTGGACCAGCGGTTTTCAACCTTCTCCATCTCAGGGCACACGTGAACTAATTTCTAAAATTCTGTGGCACACCAAAAGGCATATGATGTTTTTTGCTGATCCGACAAAAAATAGGTCCAATTTTGCTTCATTCACACCGGACAGCTATCATTATGGTTACTGCTGTCATTGTTTTATTTGACAGTCTACGGGCAAAGAGGCCAGTGCCCCTGACTGAAGAGCCAGGTATTGTGGGCTTTAAAAATTCTTGTGGCACAGCCATTGAAAATCGCCGCACGAGACACTTTCCAAGGTCAGCTCTTTCTCAGAGGTTGGACTTCATTATCACAGTGCACAAGAACGTTAGGTGGAGAAAAATTGTTTGCAAGGGACGTGAGGTCCGTTGATGGAGGGCTCTTGGCCTTACTATCTTCAGGTCCACGCCGGGTTTCAGTTGCTTTGGTGACTCAGTTTTGAAAATGCTCACCTCTTGACTTTGTCTCATAAGAATGCTTCCATTCTTTGGGAGACAGCTGCATCTTTCTACTGCTCCGTCTACCGCTTTGCTGTTCGCAGTGTGGCTCCGAAGTACCGGAGACAAAATAGTATTCCAAAGAATATTTGTGTGAGTGGGCTTTCTAAAACACATGGAACCTTCTCACTGAAACAACATTATGCCATTTCAGCACTTAGAAGTGCTTTATAAAAAGACTTCAGCAACACTAACTCAACATTCAGTCTACTCTCTGTTTGTTGAAGCGTTTATGGCTCTTACTCAAGACAAGAGAAATAACAAGGAAAGGAATGACTCCAAATGCAGAACATTTTATTACACAAATAAAAAAAATAAGAGCCTATCTGTTAGCTCTTGCCAACTTTTGAAATATGGATTCCATTTGTCTTTATTATGGCCTATTCCCATAGTGCCTTTTCCCTATTTATTAATTTTTGAACGTTACTATTAAACAGAGATATGTGCCTACTGAAAATAGTCAAAGCTATTTCAAGAAACATGAAAAATGAGAAGAATATATTAACTTACCTTTTTACTATTCTGTCAATAAATTAAGAGGCATGCAACTGTTGTAGCTTATACTTCCTTTAAAAACGTCCCGTGTATTTTCATGGCAAAATATCTCATTAAATCTATAATAATGATGATGACTCATAGATATGTGATTCCCCTTGTTAAGAAAAAAAAGGACAGGAAATCCAATATAAATGAGCTGTTTTCCTCAGTAGTGTAATAAAACTTGGATACTGGTATATGAGTTTTTGATTATATCATCCACTGATAATCTGGGGGTTCATTTCCTCCCAGTGAAGAATCAGCCTCCTTCCCCCTCCCCCACCGGTCCCCCTTTGGCCCCTAACATTTCAGCTGGGGAAGAGGCCTCCCAGTCCCAGCCACTACAGTCTAGCATATTTTAAGGGCTGTAAATTTTCACTGTCAGATTTGAGCCAGGGGTGTTAAGCTCTAGAAGATTCACATCTGCTTCCTACTCAAACGCGCTTTTGTTATGCTTGGTAGGGAGGGTGCGGTAATGCCACAAGGATAAATCCCTACTGGGGAGGAGTACATGATGGTGTTTCAAAGAGAAATGCTCCGGACTACAAACAGAGCCGGCCTTAATTCTGTTCTTCAATTCTGTGTTTCTTTCCAGAGTTACATGATAATTTTTTATGGCTCTTGAATGAACAGAATGAGTCACCATTAAATTTCTAATGTGAATAACTATTTTGTAACCCGAGTCACAACTCCTGCATGTATCGGGTTTCTAAGTTTGGATTACCCAATGTCAGGTTTTCCTAAATAGGATCGCATGAATTCAGGGCCAGAAAACAAAAGAAATGTCTCAGCAATGGCTAGGGAAGGGTGCCCGTAGTCCCGGCCAGCGTATCCAGCCCCCGAGTGTTTATTAAACACCCATAAAGGTAATCAAGGAGTACTTAGTGTTAGAAGTATATTTATGTTCTCTCTATTTGAAAACCTCACCAACCAAGAGGGGAAAGATGATAGACCAATTTTACAGCTAGCAGCAATGCGAAGAGATAAATATAGTCAATCTTCAGTTTACTAATGGGTTTTGTTCCAAACTCTGTAAGTCTTTTGGAACTGCCAATGCATTTTCCCATAGACACAAATTTATAAATGGCAGTGAGGTTTCCCAGCCAGTCCACAGAATATACTTAACCCATAGGCAGCTGAAGACTAATATGGAAGGAGTTGGTCACCAAGTTTCTGGGGATTTATTTATTAGTTTGTTTGTTTATTTAAAAATGTACTGAGTACTTCCAGATGAGAGCCGTGGTAGAAGGTAGAACAGTGCGTTATGTGAGTATATAAGACAGTCAGCTGAAGGTGAAGGGGGTCAGAAAATGTCTGAGCCCATTTTTGTTTTGCTGGGAGAGAAGGTCAAAGCCAGAGAAGGGAGGGAAAGTAGGAATTTCCTTGGATGTGACGGGTCCTCAGCATCTTAGCCTGTTAAGGTCAGGCGGGGAGGCTGATGACCACGTCAGTCAGAGCTGGATCAATAGGAGGTGACACATATGGGTTTGTTTGCCCCATTTGGAGATGAGACATCAAGTAAGGGACTGACGTGATCATACGTGCACTTTAAAACTTCACTAGGTCACCGTATTAATACTGGAAGGGAGCAGCCAGCAGTGCAGAATAACATGAAGGGCTGGGAGGCTGTTGGGGTCACATCAGGGAATATCTTAGAGGCACGAGAGCAGGGTAGATGGGGAAGGTTAAGGGGAGAAGAATTAGGGATATATATATATATATATATATATATATATATATATATTAATTAGGGCTATTAAAGAGGTAAATTTGCAAAGACCCGAAGAGAGGTTGCCTTGGCGGTAACATCAGAGATGAATAGAAGGAGATGGTAATGGAGCGATCACAAAAAATCAAATAGAAAGAAAAAAGAAAAAATGAAAAGGAAGTGAGGGGGAGGCACTCAGTTCCAGATGTGCGCTTGGGTCACGGCCCTTCTCCGAGGCTGGAGATGGGGGCTGCACTCCGGAGCAGGAGCTACAGCAGGCAAGAGGCAAGACCCTCAGAGCAGATGAGGAGGGTGTCTCCAAGGGGCAGCCAGAGATGGGGGACCACAGCCAGAGAGGGAGTCATGCCCAGAAGTCAGGAGAGTTGAAAATGTCAGAGAAGAGAGAGAAAGAGAGTGAGAAATACATGTTTGGTTTAGCAAGTGGGAGGGCGTTGGTGCTCCGCGTTCCATTTTGGGAGCCCAGGAACCATGTCTGTTTGTCCTGTGCTGGTGGCTCTGCCACAGAGCAAAGCAGCTTTAACACGGTGACATGGGGTGAAGGCAGAGCGGCAGGTCCCTGTCAGGAAGGTGGTGAGCATCCAGTTGGAACTGTGAAGGTGGTGAGTTTCAGGCCTGCGTGGAGGGGTTTATAGGTGGTACATGATAAGTGTGTGTGGGGGGTACAGGGTCTGAAGAGCCCTCTTCCATAAGGGAGAGACCCAAGAAAATGTCTTTATGGTGACCAGCTGTGGGGCATGGGTGCTGACTATAGACATAGGTTATCGACAAGCTGATCCTTACCAGTCACTGTGTCATTATTACTATGAGGACCATGTTTTCAGAAAGCATGAGGATAATGTCTGTATGACCCAGCAGACCATACAAACCTCATCACAAGCTCCTCCTCACCAGCTTCGTCTCTTTCCACTTTCCCACCAGGTTTTCCCCATACTGGAGTGCTGTCCCCACCCCCTACCCCCACCCCCATCCTCTTCCCTGCTTCGTGCCTTTCACACGCAGTTTGGTCTCTCACGAATGTTCGAATGTTCGCTGCTCCTTCTCCCAGCGATCTTCCTAAACTGCCAGTCTTCGTCACCTCCTTAGTGATACCTCTGTAAGAACACCCTCGGGCTCTGCTCGCTCGGTGTTTTGCTTGCATCTCTACTGTATAAAACAACGCAGCTTAAAAATGGCATCTCCCTCCCCTCTCGGACTGTGAGTTCAAGGACACGGAGGTGCTTGCTGATTTGGACTTTCCCGCTGCCCAGCCCTGTGTTTGGCCCCACAGGCGCACAGGGTTTGTTTAATGGCGAACTCTGGCCCAACTCAAAGGTTAGATGTGAAACAACCGATCGGGAAGGATGGCGCTGAGCTTCACTGACTCGGAGTTGCTGGGGAGTGGGAAAGACCATCTACCCCAGGCTCTCTGGGCAGCGAGAGCGCCTAACTGCTGTGTGAGCTTTTATGTTAGGGAGTTGCATTGATTCCCAGAGCTGCGTCCTCCGTGGTACTGGGCAGTCAGGATGACTCATGACTCTCAACTTAAGCATCTGAAAGAGGCCATTTTATTTTGGGAGAAACTCTGTGTCACCTCTATTGGAAAAAGAGGTGCACTCGAGGCCTTGGCAAGAGGCTCTGTTTCCTAAATCTGTAAAATAAATGAAGTTCTTTGGGGACATTGACTCCTCCATAACCTCTCTTGATGAGTTTGGAACGTATTTATTATGACATAGAGCCAATTCTGAAGCGAGGCTTGGAGAATTTTCTTTCCTGAGCTCCTGGAACACAGTATGGTCCGTGATACTAATACGTGATGATGACTCAGTGGCAGGAAGTGACACTGGATGTGACTTGGGCTAAAACAACACTTGAGGGGAGAGAGGAGCCCAGAGACCTGAGGGCCTTCGAAGTTCCCTTGGAGTCTTGACTACAGACGGTTGTCCTTCCTTAGGAGCCTGGTCCAGACCCTGCCAGCGAGATGAAGGACCCCTGCAAGGTTCCCTTTGGTTTCTGGCACCAGAGTTACTGCTTCATTTCCATTTCTGTTAGACTCAGTCAAACTGCACAAATGGTATCGTGAAAGTTTTGCATCTAAACAGTGAGTCAGTGAATCAAGTGGGAGGGGTACCATACGTGACATTAGACCTGGCTCCAGTTTCAGATTTTCTGCTAGTCTCTGTACGACTCCTAGTGTCACTTAACTTCTTCAAGCCTAGGGACGTCATCCCTATAAATGGGGATGATAGTAGGTGATAATGAAACCCTGCCAGAATTCACCAGGCACTCACTATATGCCAGGCACTGCTCTACGTGGATTCATTGTCATCAGTCCCTACGGTGTAGATATGACCGCTACCCACTGTACAGATGAGTGAAGTTCACAGAGATTGTGCGCCATGTCCACAGGGAGGAAGTGGTGGAGCTGGGGTTAGAATCCAAGTCCTTCCGAGTCTAATGCTCAGCTCTCGGCCATGGTGCTAAATGTTGCCCTTAATAAACTGAAAATCCCAACGGTAGTGTACAGTATCATCAGGTACTAGGTTCTTCTTGATAGAAGGTCATTCCTCCATGTCACTCCTTTCAGCTTCCTTCTGTCTCCTGCTGAATCTGGGACGTCTCTCCCAATCCAACTAAATGAGAATTTCGTGGGCAGCTGCTTTCTTCCTGCATTTCCAAGTAGCAACGGGGCCCTGAGTCCGACCAGGGAGGGTGTAACACATGATATTCCCGAGGGGACCCCGAGGAAGGAGCTCGAAGGGGAGGGTCCTTGAGGTATCACATGACACAAAGGTACCATTGCTAAAGTAGATTACAGTCATGTCATCTGTATTTCCAGTGACAAAGTAACACATGTTAGCTTAGAAATGGAAAATTTAGAGAACAGAATAAGCAAAAAATTAAAATCATCCATACTCCCTTAACTTGGTAACACCCAGTAGACATTTTGCTAAATTCCAGTATTTCTTCAACATGATGGTATCATGCATATTATCTGAGCTGACATAAGTGTTTACATTTGGGGTGGGGGTGGGCGGGCAGCACCATGAGAGACAGAGCAGGGGCAGACCGCCGCACAGTGCCAGCCTGCACGGCTGTTTTCCCCACCGGGGTTCAACTTTTCACGTCTTTTATTTTTCTCTTCTGCCTTCCATCTTTCCCATTTCATATCTCTTCTTCTCTTTTCTTCACCTAATAACTTCATTAATTTTTTAAAAGTCAAAGAATATAGTTTATTAACAGACAACAACGAATCAGCAAGGCCCACCGGACAGACGAAGGCAGACGTTAGCTAATTAGACAATTGCCTGGTCCAAGTGGCAACCAGTTTACGTAACTGGCTACCTCTGAGATCCAGGCCTTTCTCTTGAGTCCCTGTAAGGTTCACACAGGACAATTGCTGTAACCCAGTGCCCAGCGCTAGAACTGTGTGTTGTTGGTCAAAGCGAGACCCAGCAAGACAGTGGGGATGCCCTACTGCCACGTGCCCCCACTGCTGGAATATCACCCGTGGTGGCAGCTCCGTGTAACACACTGCGAGCGCGGTCACAGTACAGAATGCGAGATGATGGGGACACCTCAGCTGGCTTCTGGCCAGTGCAGGTCTGACACATTTCTTTGACATCTGAATAATCTGATCACGCCCTTTATAGAGATGAAATAAACCCCATCCTTGCCAATTACCACTTTGTATCAGTATTCCCCAACATTGAGAAGTTGTTTATTTTTTAAAATATTTTATTTAGACAGAGGGGAAGGGAGAGAGAAGGAGAGGGAGAGAAACATCAGCGTGTGGTTGCCTCTCTTGCACCCCCTACTGGGAACCTGGCCTACAACCCAGGCATGTGTCCTGATTGGGAATCCAACTGGTGACCCTTTGGTTGGCAGGCCCGCGTTCAATCCACTGAGCTACACCAGCCAGAACTGTTTATTATTATTATTTTTAAACAACAGCAAATCTGAACAAACTACTCATGCTGCCGAGAAGAAATGGTCTATAAATTAGCTGTTGTTATTTTGTTTTGTCATCAGGTAATTTGAGCAAAGCCACCCTCTTGTACTCATGATGGAACATTACTCAGGAAGAAAACCAGATGGGTTTTCCCTGTTAATCAGTGGTGACTCCTACATTTCTGAGAGAAAAAGGGGAGGAGAGCAGTGGCTAAACCTTGAAAGGCTAAGTCATCCGTGATCGGAGAACATGGCTATGGAGAAGGAAGATATTCCTGAGAACAATGGGAGTGAGGGATAAACAGTTCTCCTCTGGGTAGGGCTGCCAGAGCCAGTACATGGAAACATGGGGCCCAGGAAATCTTTGGGACATACTTATAGCAAAGCAGTCATTTGTTGTTCATCTGGCTGAAATTTACACACAGCTGGGTAACCTTGATTCTGTCCGGCAACTCTCCTTCTGGGCGGCGAATCAGATCAGTGACCCCGTAGAAACATGAAATGCTGAACCGTTCTCTAGTCAATAAAGACTGTTTAAAATTTAATATATTTAAATTTTTCTGCTAGGTGGATGTGTGAGATTTGTCCAGCCTGTCCTCTACTGATGAGATTGTAGTTTTATTTCCTGTTTTTTTGTCATTAAAAACAGGGCTGACACTAACATTAAAAATATACTTATGCACGGATAGGTTTCAGTTCTATTAGCAGAGAGTTCACACAGTAAGGTCACTAGGTCAAAGAACGTGTACATTTTAGATTTTGATAGATATTACACAATTACTTTCCAAAAAGGTTGTAGCAATTTGTACTCTTCTCCTTCCTTTATCCCTGCACCCAGCAACATGTGGGGGAGGTCAGTTTTTTGCATCTTCATTAGTAATGATTATTTTTAACTTTTGTCAAACTAATGGATGGCAAAATGATATTTCATCTTAATTCACATTTTTCTAAGCACCCATAAAGTTAAATACATTTTCATTGATCTCTTGGAAATTCATTCTTTTGAATTGCCTATTCATGTTATTTGCCCATTTTCCTATTGATTTATCTTACTCCAATTAATTTTTAGGTGCTCCATGTGTAGGAATTATATTACCTTGTCTTTATCTGAAATTATTTTTTCTTCTCAGGCTATTATTTGTCTTTTGAGTTTGTTTAGGCTGCTTCTTTTGCCATGTGAAATTTTTTAAATTTTATATAGTCAAATATTTAATTTTCTTTTTCTTTTTAAATGTTTTTTTTACTGTGAAAGAAATATAGCTCCATGATAAAAATTAAAATGACACAATGAAGTGTAGAATGAAAAGTAAAGGTCCTCTTTCTCATTCTTGGCATTCTCAAGCTACTTCCCCAAAGCTAAACATCAATAATATTCTTTTTTGTACCGATTTGGAATTTCCTGTGGGGATGTAAGCATCCCTCTCCCTCTATCTAAAACTGCTAACATTTACTGAGTACCTGCTTCATGCTAGGAACTGTCCTATGGAAATTCCTGCCTGGGGAGCTTACATTTCAAAGGTAGAACAAGATAAGAGATACATAAACCAATAGATAAGCAAAAAAAAAAAGTTCAGATCATGATAAATTCTGTAAATAAAAGAAAGCTGTGTTAGGGCACAGACCGTAATGGTGAGGAGGACACTATTTAGATGGGGTGCTAGAGAGCCTGCCCCTTTGCAAATACAGAAGCTCCTGTGGTGATGAAGGGGTCCGTTTGCTCCACGGGCATCTCTTTGTTGTGGCCTGGCCATCTCAGCCTGGTTTCTGGGAAACGAGGCAATGTGGAAGTGAAAGAGATTCCGTGCCCCACGTGTCTGCAGAATACAAACGAAGCACATCGCCTATTTAGAGGAGAAAGGAGAAGTGTAAGACTGAAGTCAGGTTCGGCAGTTAATCTCCAGGTTCCTGCTGTTCGTTCAGCTCCTGGGCCACACTCTACAGCGGCTCGTGGAGAGCTGGTTTGCTGACCCAAACAAACAGACAAACAGATGATTTATGGGAAGCTCCTGAGTCATGCCTGGTCCCAGAGCTGCCTTTTCCCTGCTCTGGGAAAGCGCAAATACATCCTTTGGGCAGGAAGTACTCACAAGGGCCTGTCTACACAGCACATTCCTGCAGGAACGTGCTGTGGGAGTGTGTTATGTTAGGATTCCTCCGCTCCTCTGATGGACCCTTCGGGTAGTCAAGGTCCTCATGTACTTTCTTAATTACTGCAATTGGGTGAGCGAAATGGCAAACCATTTGGGGCTCTTGGGGTAGTGCTTTGCAGACCTCTACAAACTGCCGGGTAGTAAAGCATGCTTAAGTGGTCAGAAATCCTGATTTAGGTGGAGGAGGGCTTGGAATCACCTTGATGCTCAGCCCTTGGTAAGCGCCTCATTTATTTCAGCTTGTTCTGTAGGTCTTGGCACAGGGAAGCCCAGTCTGAAAAACGCATTACTAGAACATCCACTAGGAGCAGGTCTGCTGTAGGTTCTCAGATGTGTTGGTACAGGATCCATGCGGGACAATTGTGGGAGGAAGTCAGGGAAATGTGGAATCGGCAAGAAAAACAGAGAAACCACATCAGAAAACAGACGACATGGTTCTTGTCCTTTTAGGAACAATTACAACATGAGCCAAAGTCCTTTTGGAGCAAACCTAAGTGGGGATGCATGTAGTGCCAGCTGTGGAAGTAGGCATTTGAAAGAGTGCTTCGCTGTACGCTATGGGATAACGTGCTGAGTCGGGCTCGGTCTGGGAAGACATCTAAAACGGTGAAGAGGTGGAGGCAGGTATTTCTATTATGATGGTGTAGGCAGGACAGAGTGTGCGTGAAGTGACCGTTGGTTATTGGTGAGGACACGGGGCTGGGGAAGGCAGGACAGTTATCCAGCGAGAGTGACGATAAGTGGTATTGACTTAAACCTCCGTTTGGTCCTGTTCAAAGTTACCTGCAAGGCAAAGCCATTGGTCTGTTTCTCCTCATCTGTTCAGTTTGCCTGAGGTGTTGTGTAGAAGTAATGATGACCAATAGTCACTGGGCACTTACTGTGCTCGAGTGCTGGGTGGGGGTCATCTCATTTGATCTTCAGGGCAACACTGAGTGTCACTACATGTCATCATCATCACCATTTCATAGATAAAGCTTGTGTTAATCAGGATGAGTTAGGTTATGATATATAACAAGCAACCCTCAAATCTCAGTGGCTTAAAAGGTACATGCTACCATGAATGGGTAGCAGAGGGGGCTCAGCTCATGGAAGTCATACAGAGGCACAGGCTGACAAGGGTTCCATCTTGAAACACATTTCTAGGATCTCTGGAGGGGAAAAGAAAGAGAGAAAGAGAGAGAATCTGGTGACCTGGCTGTTAGTTTTTGTTTGAAGGTGATGCCTGTCATTTCAGCTAGCATTTATAGGACAAAGCAAGTCATGTGTCTATGCCTAACTTCAAAGGGAGGAGGGAAGGGAAAGTGTAGCATGTAACCGAGGGGAGAGAAGAGTAATAATACCTGTGAACGGCTGTGACAACTTTTGGCAAGGGGCCTAAGGGACAAAGAGGGCACCGTTGGGGAAAGACTGTAGTTAGAAGTGAGATTCCTTCTTAACCCCTCGCTCTCTGCTTCTAGATTGTGGTGACTAGAACAGAATCTTTGAAAACATGATTTCATAGTGTATCTCTGGCCAAGTGAGAAAGAAAAGAGATAGAACGCTGGAACTGTATTCAAAGACTCATTTGGCAGAAATGCTGTGGACTTATTGTCCTTTTTGGAGGAGAGTTGGAGGATGTTGGAAAGCGGTCATTTAAAAATAACAGATTGTGCCACAGTTGGCCTCCTTTGATCCTTGAGATGTTTAAAAAATTAAGATGATGATTCTGCTGCTTGCTTCTTTGGGTCATCTTGGTGCCTGAATCAGAGCTGCCTGCTTCTGGCATCCGTGGCTGAGTCTAGGGTGGAGGAGAATGAAGGGAGGGAGGGAAATGTTCTCAGAGAGAAGTCAGCGCTTGGAAAAAAAAAAAAAGAATGGAGGGTGTGAAACAAGGGGGTGAGCTAGAAGGGGAGAGAGAGAATACGAAATGAGTAGGCCCACCCACATTTCTATTTTCTATTCCAAGACAATCACATTTCTGGGATAGAAGATCAAAAACAAAAACATCCTCTATAAAAAAGCTGTTAAATTGGTGGGCCCAGCCAAGAATCTGAGCACTGCTGTGATCTAACCCCGCCTTGTTGGGGTTGGCAGACCCTCTTCTGGAGCAGATTCGCTGAGTGACTGAAGCATCAGGGGCCAGAGAAAAGCCAATCTAAGAATTTTGTCCCGGCTTCTACTTTCTGAGTGTGATGTACAGAGACTCACGTGGTTTTTCTATGGCCCTTGGATTCCCTGGTGTCCAACATAGCTCCAAAAATAGCATTTTGCTTTTAATCGCCAAAGGTGAAGAACTATTTTCTGTTCCAAGAATTGAGAATTGGCTATAAATGCGAATTTGGAGTAGGGTCCCTTCCAAATATGATATTAAAACCTAAATTTTAAGGCCAGATCTATACTTTATGGGTGTTACTGTTAAATTTTGTGAGCAAAGTAAAAATAAATTAATTAATTAAAATAAAAAAGGAACTTGCTATTTGGTATGGTACAGTCAGATTTATTTATTTATTTATTTCATTTCTCTTTTTTTTTGGCATTGTAGTACATAGATATCGTCAGAATCATCATAGTCTCACATGTGTAAATTTTAAGTTTAAAAATAAAATTTTTAAGACTTCAATTAAATTAATTGTGATGAATGCTGCAAATAATATGGGAGAATATGAGATAAAAAGTTAGAATACACTTTCCAGTGAATCCCAGCCCTCAGACATAATCTGCAGCTAAAATAGGTCCTAGCTAAAATAGAAAGCTTAAATAAGGTCCAAAGTCTTAGAACATGATACCAAAATTGTCAATGTTTACAATGAAAATCACTGACTATACAAAGAATTAGGAAGATCTCAAACTGAAAACTCAAAACTCAATGAAGACAATTAATAGATGGCAACCCCAAGCTGATGGACATATAGAATGATAAACATTTTAGAGAATTTCTTACAAGAATGCCTCAATGAACAATTACAAACATCATACCATTATAAATTTAAAAATTACAAAGCATAAACAAAGAAGCAGAAAGTCTCAGGAATGGAATAGGAAAGATAAAGAACTACCAGTAAATGGAAATTTAGGACTGAAAAGTACAATAACCAAAATAAGAAACTCAATGAAGGAACTAAAGGACAGCATGGAAGGGTTGAGGGAAGAATCTGGTCATTGGCAGGAAGAACAATAGAAATCACCCCATCTGAACAACAGAGAAAAAATAATAATTGAAAGAAACTGTGGACAGAGCCTCAGAGACCTGGAGAAAGAGGAGAAAGAGGAAGAGGCTGAAAGAGCACACCAAGAAATAATGGTTAAAAACTGCCCCTATTTGGCAAAAAACGAAAAGCAACAAATTTAGGAAGCTGAGTGAATCCCAAAGAGGATAAGCCCCTAAAGATGGCTATTTGAAAACACATCATAGTGAAACTTGAAAACTAAAGACATTACAAAAATTTTGAAAGCAGCTTACCTATAGTGGCAAAACAATTAGAATGACAACAAGCTTCTCAGAGAAACTATATAGGTCAGAAGGAAGTGGATGTTTTTCAAGTGCTGAAAGAAAAGAACTGTCAACTCAGAATCTGATATCCAGTGAAAGTGTTCTTCAGGAATCAGGAGAAATCAGGGTGTTCTCAAATGAAGAAAAACTAAGATTTTTTCACTAGTAGATCTATTTTTAAAGGAATGACTGAAGGAACCTCTTCAAGTGAAACAGCAATGAGAGATGAAGGATCCTTGGAGCATAGGCAAGAAAGAAAGAACATGGTTAGCAAAAATATGGGTAAATACAATGGACTTCCCTTCTCTTCTTATGTGTAATTAAAAGAAATAAACCTGAAACAAACCAAAAACACATGACACAAACAATGTTTTGAAGAAAGTGTGGAGAGCTTTCTCTTCCGTAAAAATTCACATTGAGTACAAAATGTGCTGAATAGTTTACCCAGAATGAGAATTTAGTCTTCAGAATAACTCTTGGTAAGAAATTTATCCTAAATGGAAATGGCCATTTCTGAAATTTTCTTAGAAGTCTGTTCCTTTCCTGTCTCCTTATTTGCATCATGTCTGATGAAGAGAGTGGATCAGATCTCCCCAGAAATCCATTCAACGGAGCTTACGGAATTCTCCTACTCTGTTACCCAATTCCTGGGGGAGTATGTGTACTGCATGGTACTACTTCTTGAAAAAGAATTCACACAAATCCTAAATCCTTTAAAGATACTATTTATAAATAAAATAACATTTTGGTGAATGAGACAGCTTCATTTTATGAAAGAATTGTAAACATTTTAAGGAGTGTTTTATTGTACTTGTTGTGCTGGCTTTTCTTCCTCTTTTCTCTTCCATGCTAATATTGAAGGAACTTAATTTAGGTCAAGCATTGAGGCAAATAAAAAATGAGTCAACATTATAGAAACACTCTGTTCCTTCCCTTTCCTTTCAGGACCATTTGAGAGTAAGTTGCAACTACATTATTCTTCTTTCTAAATCAATACTTCAGTGTGTATCAGCTAAGAAGCGGGCTCTTCTTATAAATAACCACCATATAATGGCAAGATTGAGGAAAATTACCATCACTGCGATACTATTATCTGAAATAGAGTCACAATTCAGAGAGATTTTCTTTCAGAAAATAAAATACTGCTTTTTTAAAAAATGAAATAGGGTAATAGGAAGGGAAGTCTTCTAGAATTTTTCACCCCCTTCTTCCTGGACATCTTTCCTTTAGATAACCCATTTCTTCTCAGTGACTGGCACTCATTCTCTTCACCTCCACGGGTCAGTGCTGGGGACCATCAGCACTCAGGAAGCTTTCCCTCGTGCCCTCAGGGCTTTCTGGGGACTGGCTCCGGGTCTTTCTAGCCTGATGCTGGGGATGATGCTGCTGACTTTCTATGATCCCATTTCCCCAGGGCCGTTAGTAGTGTTTTCAACGACCTTCAGATATGTGGACACCTCATAAAGGTCTCCAGGAGCCAGAAGAAGCATTTAAAGAAAAAAGACAGCTGCTGCCTCCTAACCTTATTGTAGTAGCTTTCTGCCTATCTGTAAGCAAATACAGACAATTTAAAGCTGTTTACAATTCAGTTGGTTTTGACCAAATTTGGGAAGCCAATATTTTCCAGGGGTTTATCATACTCTCTTATGAAAAAAAAAGAGCAAAGAAAAGCAAGTTACAGAGTACTGTTGATAAAATCAGTTTATCACCATAGATAAAGGCAATTTCTCTATGACCATGTACTTGTATGAGCATAAGAAACCAAATAAAAGGATATATTCAATACATCAAACTACTAACATCAGTAACCTTAGAGATGTGAGATCGACTCTTTTTCACATACCTCTATACTTTTTGGCTTGCACAGAACATATGTTCTTTTTGTAATCAGAAAATGAAATAATACAGTTTTCGAAAAGCAAAGTATGCAGAGCGAGCATCCAGACCTCATTTAATACCAAGCTCCCCCATAGCAGAAGAGGAGGCTACGGGCAGGGCCTCCGTCAAGCGCATTGCTTGACTCACAGCGATCGATTGCTGAGTGACTGGATGGATGACGTGGGATCGCCCCTGCTCTACTCCAGAGAACTCTCTTTTGTATAAGTCCATTTCTCCTGGAGAAGTTGTTTTCGTATTCTTCCATGTGAGGACACGTTTTGCTGATCTGAGAAGAGAAGCAGATTTGGAAGGAAGTGAGATTTCATTTTGGAGAAATAAAACTTGAAAAGGCTTTTTTCAAGGAGTGAAATGAGGCTTTCTAGTTGAATACCAGGAAGGCCATCAGCACGTGCCCTCTGGGTTTTACATATTGTTGCCCCCAAGTGCCCTCTGGGCCTTATTACTTCTGGATTTGAAATACCTTCTGGCAGCATCCTCTTTTCTCAAGATCCTCTAAATGCCAGGCTGTGCCCCAGGGCACAATCCTAAACCGTTAAAATACAGATGGTTACAGCAGCCTACTTTGTGTCTGCCGCTTTGTAACACAGGCTCCAGCAAATCAGTTTCATTTTTGCACCAAATTGTTTGCCTCTTCTGGTTCACATAGGGTCTGTGAAACACAGCTTTCCCCCCAAGCAAACCCTTCATCATTGGTTTCAATCGGCCTTTAAAAGGGCCTCGTTTCTGTCTGAAGTTCAGTCTTGGAAGCATCTGACTTGAATTTTCTTTGAGCAGCAGTTACATTAAATGGAAACGACTTTTCTCCTCTCTCCTTTCCTCATCCTAAACTGTGCTGGCCCTCGGCTTCTAACTGTAACAATGCTTTAAGGTCAGCTCATCAGAGGACCTCACACAAGGGAGTGGGTCGTGTGGCCATTGCAGGAGTGTATACAGCTGGGCAGACCTCCAGAGCAAGGAGTGGTCAGTGTGTGAACCCCGCAGCCCCTCACTCTTGGGGCAGCCCCATCGTCGTCTTAGACATCTTGCATCTCGGAAAGGGAAACTGTAAGCCAAACACTTCTTTTTACCTTCTCAAAGCCTTGAACCCAGGCTTGGGAAATCTGCAGGCTCCTTACACGTTCTCAGATATACTCCTTTGTGTCTGGTGTCTGACCCAGGTGAAATGATACGGACTCGGTGGAAGAATCTGGGCTGAGCCAGCAGATGGTTGGGGGCGTGGAACCATGTGACTGGAGGGGGGTCAGTGAAAGCCCTTTCAACTTGGCCACGCCAACTGCCCTGAGCCTCCGTGAAGACTGACTCAGCCGCATCCCCTGTTAACCTAACATTCCACGAGGGACATGAGCACAGTGTCGTAATTAGATGGTGAGCGTTGTTAGGGACTGGGCACAATGCCAGCGACTGGATGGCATCGACAGGGCCTGGACCCAGCAGGTTCAGTGTGTGGGGCTTGAGAAACCTCAACTCTAGTTTTTTAAATCACTTCTTTGATACAAGATCTCAGAAAAGTCCTGCAGCCCTGGCCCACCTCCACCCCATTCACAGTCAAGGGCAAGCACTGTGAAGAGTGAAACAATCACAATAATAGGGATGGGAAAAATGATCCTCTAATGATCAGACATTGAAATGCAGTGTGAGGAAAGTAACTTTACCTCATGTACTTTTAATACATTTCATAAACCACACAGCAATTTACTGGGACATGGATTTAACACACCACACGAACGGCAAGATAAGAATTACTGAGTTGAATGTGGGTTCACTAAATATGCTGGAACCCTTTTATAGTGTCGACTCTGAGGAGCGGGGCTAACACCCTCTTTATGGGTGCGTGGAGAGGGCTTGTGCTTTCACTGTACGTAGTTGCTATGTTTCAAGGGACATGATTTCACTGGTAGCTTTGCCAAATTTTTGCAATAACAAGGTTCTACTGTATTTCTATTTTAGCTCCACAATATCATGCACTGAAGTTTACTTGAAAAAACCTCATAAAAAAAGAATGAATTTCAACCAAACCCAGGTGACTCGGGATTTAAGTTATAATCCAGCATGGAGATTACGTCTGCTCTTCGCTTCTCTTCATCTGCAGTGTTCGTCATCTTAGGGAGATGTTGCTGCTTAGTAGCTCATTCCCCAAGAGCTGTCAGTGGAATCTAATTAGTTAACTTTTGTGAGGAAACACTGCCTTGTTGTCTTTATAGAGTGTGTGTGTGTGTGTGTGTGTGTGTGTGTGTGTATTAGAGAGAGAAAGAGAAAATTGGGAGGCATTGGTAATATTTTCTGATACTTACAAATTTAAAGTCGAATTCCCTGGACAGCATAAGCACCTCCCCCTTTTATCCATTTAAGACAGATCATAGAGAGATTGCTGTATGTTAACATCATGTATTTCTCGAAACTCAACTATTAAGGACAGGGGTAATCCATCCGTACACTGTGAATACCACACCGTGTGTGGAGAACATGTCCAAACCTTGAGATAATAGTAGCGGATAAGCCGTCTACACAGGCATTGCATCTTTGGGAAGACATGTAGACTTTCTGGGAAGATGATTGAAATGGGAAGAGCTCTATTGTTGAAAAGGGAATCCTACCTTGGGAGAGTGAAATTAGTGTGGGGTGCCAAATCCTGAACTCTTCATAGCTTTCTGATTTTACCTTTGATGATACTGTGACTCCCTAACCAAAAAAAAAAAAAAGAGTTGAAGAGCAAAGTAGCCGATCAGTCCTTCAAACTATTTGTCTACATTAAGTTAAACAACTGGATGTTTGATTGAATTCTTTGTCTGTGGACACTGGGAGAGAAGTCTGTTTAACTACAAGCGACTGATGCTGTGAACTTGCACCAACACTTTAAAATTCAAACAATTGTACACCAGAGTTCATCTCACCAGTAATCCTGGTTCCATCTTTTAAACCAACTTGCAACTGGATGTTGGGCTATGTGGACTCTCTCTTTTTGGTGATACAAAGGAGTACATAAGCACCAAGAACAGACTCGGTCTGGACCCACTGGCTTTGAAAAGGGCTGCCCGATCCAGCCCTCCACCTGTGGGGAAAACCAGCCTCGACTCTCGTTCAGCTCAGAGGGGATCAAACTGTCAGTCAATAGCACGATTTGTTATTATTTTTCTGGCCAGCTGCTTTGGTGCTGCTGCTAATACTGCCATGGTCGTCTTCGTGTTGGCTGGTTAAGAGACTCACAAACAATCACCTCCCTTTCCACCTCCTTGGTGAAACGTTGGCTTGGTCTCCTATAGGAACAGCGCCTTTGAACCCAGCGGACAGGGAAGTGGATTAATAGCTGTTAAAAAAAGAAGAGTACATTTTAATGGAAAAATGAGGTATTTTCCATTGTGGTAAAGTCTCTTTTTTCAATCATAAAATTGCTCAAAAGAGGAAGCAAAAAGAGGAACATGTATTCATTTGTTTTAACTTGAGTTCGTAAAATGAGTTCTTGAGAAAGCTGGTAGCTATCTATTTCGAAGAATGATGACTTCTCCTTGACATCTGAATCTTGCATCTGTTTCAGAATATAATGATCTTCCATAATGATCTGAATTTGTAAAGATGACTACAGGTCAACCACTTGTCATCCTGTTGGCAGCTCCACATGCCAACATATGGAGAGGGAGAGAGGGAAGGGAGAGGGGAGAGAGAGAGAGAATGTTTGCATATTTCGACTATTCAAATTATAAGATCAGAGACTTAAGAATAAGATAGACCTTTCCTATTGTGACCAGTCGACTGATACTAGACGTGTGTTATGCTATCGAGTGCACAGGTGTTTTCAAACATGGTGTTTCTTAACAAGCCCCGTAGTCCAGAGTTGTATGTGGATGTCCATGCTGCAGCACAGCCCTGGAGCAAAGGTGGAATCCGACTTGTTATTCAGAGAGACCCTCCATGTTCCAGTACTCCCTAGTTGGGGAACTACTTTGACTACAGATTATTAATCACAACTGGTCCACGGAGAGCCAAGCTTTGGGCTACAAAATGTGGAAAAACCACTGCACAGAAGCCACCTACAACATCCAACTGCCAGCTTGCCACTGGCAATCGGAGGGAGAGAGAAAAGCAGGCAGATGTGGTTGCTAAGTCATTGGAGTTATGGTACCAACAAGACTTCGAGTGAGGTAAGTAGTAGGGGTGTGGGGGCTTATGTTCTCTCTGAAGTTCTGTTCTGAGCCCACCCGGACCTGGCTGGAGACTTTCTCACTGTGCTAACTATGGGACAGTGACCATGACAGTGTCAACCACAGCAACACAGCAGCCGTTTGGAAAGCGAGCCCCTTCCTTCTGTACCTGAACCTTAGCTGCCTGGCAGATTTCACCCTCTTTTCCTTTTCCCTAAGCTGTGTCTTCCCTGAGTGTGGCTCTAAGGAGAGGAGAGCCGAGACTTTCTGGGTTGCTTGTAGGAAGGGGGCTGAGTGGGGCACTTCTTTCAAAAGCAGGGATGACTTTGAGTGGCATTAGGAATCCACTCACGAGTTGCTTCTCCCTGAGGGTAGTTCTCCAAGTTCCTGTGTAAAGAACTTTGCAAGGGGAGGGGGTGCAATTCATCAGCTCACAGAAGATCAGATGACTCTGAAGTTGAACTTGTCACGGGGTAAGTAACATAGATTGAGCTCTTTCTATGTGCAATGTTCTTGGTCACCATCTTACTCAACCCCATCAGCAGCACTTCAACAAGATATTGTTATCCGCAAGAATGTAAGCAGGTGAGGGCAGGGACTTCGGTTCACTGATGGACGCTGAGCACTCGGCAAGTTTGCATTTTAAATTATTTGACAAATATTATCCTGTCAGATGGAGAAACCGAGGTTTAGTAAGAGTTAATACTCTGAGAAGCTCACCCAGCTGAATAACGGCAGAGCAGGGAATCATGTCTCGTACTCTGTGGAGGCTTTATGCTGTGGGGGGGCTGTGTGTCCCAGAATCCCTGTTCCTGTGGCCCCTGGTTGAGGTTGGGCACAAGAGACGTTTGCATGAGATTTGGGATGTAGGATGAAGCAGCAGCATTTGTGCTCGGAGGGCAGGCTTCTCCAGCTCCCAGCTGATCTCTAGCAGGTTCTTTGAGTCCTGGGCCAACACCCTCATGCAGCTTTGTGGCAAAGGGTGCCAATTCTTCTGAAGGTCACCTGTACTGTCAAGGTTAAAGGCAAGGGGAGCCAGGGACAGGTTCTAGGTTGTTCTTCGTTTCCCTGCTTCAGGTCCAGCTTATCTCCCCAATTGCTGACTCTGCTGACCTGCAGCTACTTCAAGGTCACTACCAAAGGCAAAGGCATAGACTCCCATAGATTCTTCACCAGCTCCCACAATGATGGCTGGTCTAATGCCTATAAAAGACCCTTTACTACACATATGGGGGTTCTGCTTTTCCCATCAAACCTTAGCTGTTACCTTCTGTCAGATTCCAACCTATCTAGAGCACTATGATCACTAGGACAGCCAGAGGGTGAGGGGACAGCTGGTTCCAGTGGGATTCCAACCGTCTGACTCTGAGAAACTAAGGACTTCTTAAGCAGACACTCAGAGAACACAGGTGGGTAGCACATTCAGTGCAAAACAGAAAATTAAGAAGTCATTTCAATGTTTTTATTTAGCCTAACAGAATGCAGATCTAGTTTTCATGGCCAATTCCATTGTTTAGATGGGCTAAGAGTAAGTTGAAAAAATACTGCAGTGGCCATTTGTGGGGGACATAAAATTACCCTTTCTTCTGATTTCTCAATCAGTGCTTTTACATATCTTAGTCACAGGCTTCATTTACATGCCAATCAACCGTGTGGAAAGCGAAAGTGTTCTCTGTTCTTACCTCCTTGAAACATTAGGGCAGGGGTGGGGGGATGGCATTTTTCCACCCTTCATGTATTCGGTGCCATAGAGATTCCAACATCACCGTGGGTCTCTTTTCCCTTGTTATTATTTTTTAAAGTGCTCTTCCATTTTTCAGTGTGCTTTTTTTGGAAAACAATCTGGCAAGGTGCGAGCAACTCAGATGCAGTGCTGAAATCTTGGCTGCAGCAAGGACTGAGCCTAACCACCCAGCACTTCAACCCCCAGCAGCAGTTCCGAGGTTCACCCTCGGCCGTTCCGCACGTTCCCCTGCCGTCTGCTCACACACTGCGGGCCCCGGGACTTTCCGGGGTTTCTCTGCCTTCTGCTTTTGGGGTAATATTGGTTTGCCCAGCAGAAGAGCAGCATCAGAAAGACCCAAAAAACTATGGTGCATTTACACAATGGAATTCTATGCAGCTGAAAGAAAGAAGGAGCTCATACCCTTTGCAACAGCATGGATGGAGCTTGAAATCATTATGCTAAGCGAAATAAGCCAGGCAGTGAAAGACAAATACCATATGATCTCGCCTTTAACAGGAACCTAAACAACAAAACAAAGAAACAAGTAAAATATAACAAAGGACACTGAAATGGAGGACGGGATGTCAGTGACCTGAGGGGAGAGGGGAGGAAATTTCAGGGGAGAAGGGAAGGGTTTACAGGAACAAATATAGAGGACACATGGGCGAAAACTAAGGGGGTTGGAAATGGAAGGGAGGAGGGAAGGGATGGGTGGGTGGGATGGAATGGGAATAAAAGATAGAAACTGTACTGAATAATCTAAAATAAAAAAATTAAAAAAAAAAAGAAAGACCCAATTTTCTTACACGGCAGCAGGAGAGACTTTAAATAACCCATCATCATACTTAACTTTCAGGAGCCTTCTCTGGCTCCTCAGCCCCCGACTCCCTCTATCCCTACCCTCTGCCCCTTCAGTATGTACATCGTCTAGCTCAGGTGAGAAACTGTACCTGTAATTGGCCCTCCCCTGTTCTACATGGATCAGGTAATATACAGGAGGCCCAGTTCAATATGAGCTTCATCTAAACAAGTAATTGTTGGTATAATAAGTACATTCCAAGTTTTGCACGGTTCATACTTACACTAAGAAGAAAGTGTATTGCCTAGCTGAAGTTTCAATTTAACCAGGCATTCTGCATTTTATTTGCTAAATCTGTCAACCTTGGTGTGGATGCGCCCTGCCTCCCACATCCCCCAAGGCCCCCACTTTCCAAATCCTGCCCATTGACTGGGCTGCCCACAGGAAGCCCAGCTCTGGACAATTGATTGGATTTTCCTTGATGAGTGTTATTTGCCTTCTAGCCTTTGCGTTTGTTTCTTAGTTCCACCACCAAAACACAATGTTAATAGGGCATTTGATATGAACCTTGTTTTTTTTTTTTTAACTGTTTTGGCGGCAGAGCTGGAGAGTTAGAAACAGCCTCCAAACAGCACCAGCCTTCTGATACTCAGCGCTTGCCCACAGACTTCACACGCAGCGTGAAAGCTCGCGGGGTTACACGGCTTTGCTTCTGTTTCCTTCCTCTTGTGTTCAGAGTTTGCCCGTCCTTTCTCTTACGAAAGTAGTGGTTTTCTCTGTTCCAACCTGAACTGGGCCGACAATTTGTGCGTCCTGATTTTGTGACTCAGAAATGGCTGGCTGAGCAGACCACAAAGGCACCCTGAACTGGAGTGTAGGTTCTTTTTTTTTTCCAAAGGATAAACATTTTATTTTTATTTTTTCGATCATTTAAAAATTTTTCAATTATAGTTGACATACAATGTCATATTAGTTTCAGGTGTCCACCTCAGTGATTAGTCATTATAATTTACAGAGTAGTCATTCTGATAAATCTCATACCCATCTGGGGTGTAGATTCTTATGACGCAGTCATGCAATATCAACGGAGAGAGGTTCATGAGTAGCTTTCGAAGTCATGCTGCAGGGGAGGAGAAGGGCTTTTTGCAATCAATTGGAAAATAACATTTATCAGGCTTTTCCAGATTCTAAAGCTACCATGTTCATTGTAGGAAAAAATGCAGATGGACAGGAGTGCAAAGAACAAAATTTTAAAAAGTCATTCATGTACCTGACATCCACTGTTAATATTTTTGGTGTGTATTTTAAATAGTTTTCCATATATATATATGAAACTATATATATTTCAAACTAGAAAGAGTATGGAGACTTTTCTGTTACTGTTTAACACTGAATTGTGACCATTTCTTCAGCATCGAGTTTACTCGTAGATCAGTAATTCTCCGTGGTGTTTGGGTTGCAGGTCTCATTCAAGAAAGTAATGAAGGTTTGAACCCTTCTTCTAGGAAAGCTACTTACACAGGTACCCAGAAACTTTTGGATAAAATTAGACTCTCACGATGAATCTGTAGTTCCTACTGGGTACCTAGGACCTGTCTTAAAATACCATAACTGATTTTAATTAGTACCAGTACATGGGTCATTTTGAGGCTCCTTTCCAGTAAGAATTCTTTTCTATAAGCTGAAGGGGCGATTAGCCATTTGTTACTTTGAGACCTCAAGTGCTAAGGTTTTTCCTTTTGTTTTCTTAGAATCTAGGGTTAGGTTATGGTAAAGAGGAACTGTTAGCAAATTTGCAGATTGTTCTCTGTTTACATGTAAGTTCTGAAGTTGTTGAGCTAATGGGTCTTCCCTTGGTTGGGAGCCAGCAGCGAGTCATGAGCAAGAAAGCTAATTTGGATTTCACAAGGGCTCTGTCACAAGCCTAGCGTTTCCTGCAGGAAAGCCGAGTGTGCCTGGCCCTCCCTGTGGGCTCTAGCCCTGCTCTCCGTGCACGACTTCCACTGGAGACCATTCAAAATCCGATTCGTCAATCCCTGAACGCTAAAGACGCCCATCTTTCAGCTATTTTTCTTCTCTATGTGACTTTCAGTGTATTTTTAGCCAGAAGGAGAGGAGGCAACTTGGGAAAACACAAGAAGGTGACAATATTCTAAATGAAGATCGTTTGGTTTTGCTGTCTGCCCCCCCTCCCCGCAACAGGTCTGGCCTGGGGCAGGACTCGGGGGGAGGTATCTGTAGCTACAAAATGCCGCTGCAGGGCTGCTAAAATATTATTATTATTATGAACTACAGTTATTATAGCTGCTATTTACTGGGTGCCTGTTATACACCGACTGTTGGGCTGGGCGCTTTGCCTGGAGTACAGTAAACTCTCCGCCCTCTGAAAGCAGGTATCATTTTCCTCCTACCTGGGAGAGGCAGTGGGCGGAGTGGTCAAGAGCCCAGACATTGGAAAGGCACAGTCTGGAGTCCCATCCGCTGGCCTTGTGGCCCTGGGGCTCGTTCATCTCATTTGTAAACTAGAGGGTAAAAGAAGGATTTGAAACCCAATTAGCCGGACTCCCTGTGCTGCAGATCGCTCAAGGGTTCGAAAGTCAGAGAGGTCTTCTCCTCGTTCTCAAGCACATGAAGACACTTGGTGCAGAGGGAAAAGCCGCCGAGCGGGATGGAAATAGCCTGAGATGGGAAGCAAGAGGTTGGAGTCTAACTAGCTAGGTGGCCTTTGGCCAATGGGAGGGATGCTTCCTTGGCCCACTGGACAGGGCTGTTGGAGGTACTAGACGAGACCAGGGTGGGGAACTTGCATACTTGGCTTTTCCTTGCTGCCCTTTCTGACGACGTTGCTGGCTCTTGGCAGAGAAGGAATTTTTGTTAAATTCTGCTCTGCTAACTTGGGCATAAATATCAATCCTGAAACAACTCCTGGCTGAGGGAGGGACAGCTGGAGATTGCAAAGCTACCACTACGCCCTATTGTGTACCTACAGAGCAGCTCTCCATTGCATCGAGGCTAAACGCGTTATTTTCATAGTTTAAAAGCTCCCAACACTGGTGTTTAGTCAAGACCTGATGTGAATAAGATTTAAGAATACTTTAACATTTTATTTTGCATATATTTTTCTTCTCATGTGTGCACATAAGTTTTTATGATACAAAGATGCATGTCAAATAAGTCTAAAACAGCACTTTGAATGAGTACGAGATAGGCATTATCAGTGATAAGAAAGCAGTTTGTTCTTTCTTTTGGGTAGGTGAAATAAAGGTATGTCTTACGATGAACAGTGTATTAGATTAAATGACATGGAATGATTACTATTTAATAAATGCCTGATAAGCATGAGGTGCTTTGCATATATGACCTCTAGTCTTCCAAGGTGAAGTTGACAGTATCACTACTGTTCCTATATTACAGATGAGGAAACTGAGATTGAGAAATGCTAAAAATTGCCCAAGACAACACAACTAGTACATAGAACGAGACATAACACTAGATCAGCAATCTCCAACCTTTTCCATCGCATGACGCACATCAACTAATTACTAAAATTCTGCAGCACACCAAAAACTATATATTTTTTGCCAATGTGACAAAAAATAATAGGTATAATGTTGATAGACTTACAAAAAGTAATAATAGTAATTATCTACCCTTTTTGCTCCAAAGTGACTTTTTATAAAATCAAGTGCCTATGGTATTTCCATTACCAAGAATTAACCAATCAGATGCAAATTTATTATGTGACATGACCAATAAGATACAACTCTACGATATGACCTACCTATGTTTTTATGGTTCAAGACAGGGCATTCACACTGGACAGCTATTGTGTTCACCTTTGTCATTTTTTTAAAAATTTGACAATCTAAAGGTTGAAAATTGAGTGACTAGCCCTGTCTGGTTATAGAGCTGGTGCTCTTTCTGCTACACCACATTGCTTTTCGCCTCTAGAGGGAACATAAAGTAGTCAGAAGCCCTGACTTATTTATTATATGGCCTCATATAATCCCATGACCACAACTGAAACCAAAAATTGTTATCTGAAACCTGGTAGCACGGATATGTTTGGGCAACGGGACAGAATGTTTTGGATGGGAATCCAAGATCTCATCTTGTGGGTGGGATATTTCCTCACATATCCTCACCCCTCAACTGTAAAGCCACAAGACTTTCTTGAAGGCACTGGGGAGGCTGTGCTGCTGGGAGATAGAAGAGGTGGGAGATGGATGAAGGCTAAAGGCACACGCGGAAGTGGCCCCTGGCTTCTCCAGCCTCTTCCTCCACCGCCGAAGCAACTGTGAAGCCACTGGGCCTTCAGAGGCCATGGGGTTCCAAAGGGAAGGAGCCTTCACAACATGAGGGCCCCGTGTCAATCCTGAGTTCACCACAGAACTGTCACTACAAACAGGACCTTTCTAAAGGGTGCGGTGACTCTCACCAGCATGGGGACAATAGTGAAGGTGTTGGTGCAGATTCAAGAACTCTGGGACGGAGGTCACAGGCCGCATTCATTGTACAAGCATGTATTGAAGTCAGCTGTGCCTTGGGCACTGGGCCTCCCAAAGGCAAGTCTGAGGCAGTCTTACCCTCAAAGAGCCTACCTCTAGGGGGACAGAGCTTGGATCCAAGGTTACCAGCTAAGGCAGCATAGGAGGAGCTGGGAGAAGGAGAGAATAATTCTTGCTGGGGCTTCTCAAAGTCAAGGTCATTGAGCAGGGCTAGCTTTGGGATGGGAATGCAAGAACTGAATTTTGATATGACCTATTTCTGTAGCATTCAAAATCATATGGCAATGAACATAACTCATTAATCTACACTCATTGATTGGAGAGAAATATGGATAAGAAATAGGACATAGTTTCTGGCCTCAAGTAATTTCAATCTAGTGGGCTTCTGTGATAATCCCGCAAATAATGTCTTGGGAGTTAAGTAGAGAGCTAGGAAAGCCGACTTCCTGAGTCAGGCCTTAACTATGTTGTGAAGGTGTCTTTGATTCTTCACTTCAACTCTTTCTCCTCTGTGCGGCACCCTCACTAGCCACCTCTCCCTCTTCCTTCACCTCGTCTTCAATTTACTCTTCCTGTTCCCAGGCGCCCAATGCCTGCTCTCACCAGTGGGAGGCGCACTGTGAGAGAAGGGTGCAATGTGATGGGAACATTACAGTAAGGGCATTCTCAGGACTGCAGTGCCTCAGGAATGCAGGGAGTCATTTTCTAATACAAGGATGTCTGGAACTGTGACAGGAGGCTCAAGGAGGCATTTGGTGGCAAGCTTTTACTTAGTGCTCTGCCCAAACACACAACCCCAGAAGTGACTCTCCTACTTTTCCCTACATCGGTTGGGCTTTTATTTGAGTCTGGAAGAAAATCCTGCCTTACAGCTTCTGTTTGGGATCTTAGTACCTTTTGGCCATGTTTGGACAACTTGTCACATTGGGGCTCAGGCAGTAGGTGAGACAGGCCCCAACTTTTCATGAATAAGCCCATAACAGACCTTGCAGATCAGTAAGGGCCCCTTTTATTGCCCTTCATGAAGGGGAGGAGGAGAATAGTGCTGAGCAACCGCCTGGTGGCTGCTTTATGATTGGGTCATGCTAACGTTCTTGGGAAGTTTTCCATCAGTCTCTGTTCATATCTGTCAAAGTGTTAGCTGTGACATTTGCTCTGGGTCTTATAGCTTCTCATTTTGTCTTCTGGAACTATCGCATACATCTGGGGCTGGGTGAGAAGTTCCCCAGAGGAACTGGGGTCATGGTCCCTGGTGCTCTGTCAGGAGGGAAAGGCAGCCAGCAGGTCCACAGGGCTAGGATGGCACCACTCAGTTGTGGAGAAGTGGAGACGTGGACATTGCTTTGCCATGCACGTTGGCTTTATTTCACTCGAGAGTCCCATGAAGACTCTTCATGGGGCTGAGGGATTCTCCTCTGAAACGGAGACACAGCTCATAGTTGAGCCTGTTGTTTATGAGCAAGTATCGTCTGATTAGCAACACAACTCATTTCTCTGAAATCATCTGCCCATAAACTTCAGTCCAAATGTTGAAAGACTAGACCCGAAATGAGGAAGAAGTATAGAAAGTAAGAACACTAATTGTTTTCATTCAACAGAAGGTATTTTGTTTTGTGTTATATGAGCAAGCATATATTTCGGTCACTGTAAAGTGGTATGGGGTCACCCTGGTCAGGTGGCTCCGTTGGTTAGAGCATCGTCCCAACATGCCAAGGTTGTGGGTTTGATTCCCAGTCAGGGCACATACAAGAATCGATCAATGGATGTGTGGATAGGTGGAACAGCAAATCGATGTTTCTCTCTTTCTCTTCCTTCCTTGCTCTCTCTCTCTCTCTCAAACCAATCAATAAGAAAAATTTTTAAATGTTAAAAAAGATGATTCAGGGCATAGTGGTATATGTGATGTTGTCTTCCCCCTCAAAAACCATACAGTTTAGTTGGGAGATAAGGTGTATAATAAAGCCTTTACATAAGATTATAAAATGTATAGAAAATGAAGCATATGCTCTATATGATTTACAAAGGTGTCTTCCGAAGGAGCCTTCTGTGTTTGGTATCATTTTCAAGTGGTACAGTTTTGGATATGTTTCACCTACTTCTTTGAGTTTTGATTTTGCAGTGAAAATTATTTAAAAATTTAATAACCAGTTGAAAAATCAATCCAATTTAAAAAGAGATAAGCAGTCATGAAAGCAGTACTCCAGCTAGTAAAAAAAATGGCTTTTTCTAATAAGTTCAGGAAGGAATAAGGGTACCGTGGGCTGATGATACCGGGGAGGTCTCCATGTCGGTTCTCAAACAGGTTCTTGAAGGGAGAACAGACAAGAATCATTGGTGGCAGAAGGGGGTTGGGGAAGGACAAACTGGTGGGCAAAGATAGGATTGAGACCTACGTGCTGATCCCACAGGACCACCAGCAACCCAGTTTTTTAATTTGTAATGGTTGTTCTCAAAACAAGTGTCCTTTTGTAAAGGTGAGAAATGGAAGAAAGAAAATCTTGAGGTTAGAGGATAAATAAGCCCACATTCTTCTGGGTGAAAAAGTATATTAAAACACTCACTTTCCTGGAAGGAGAGATTTTTGAAATTAATTCTGGACATTTCAACCTAATTTTAGTTTGAAATTCCCTCAAATTCTGAAGGCATTGGTTTTTGTCTTGTCTTCTGGAATTCAGGGTTGCTAGTGAGAAGTGAGATACTGATCCAATTCCCAGTACAATAGTTTCCAAGAACTATTTTCTACTCTTTTGGAAACTTTTTGCCTGATGTTCTGAAACTTCATCTTAATATTCTTGGGTAGTCATTTTTCTCATTAGACTCTTAGTGGGCATTTCAATCTGGATACGGAGTACTGCAGGTTTTGGACATTTTCCCCATATTATTTCTTTGCTAATTTTGTCCGTTGTGTTTTCTCTGTTCTCTTTGAAACTACTTTTGGTTGGATGTTGAGTTTCCTGAATGAATTTTCTCATTAGCTTATGTTTTAGGCCCTGTTTTCTATCTTTCTTCTTTACTTTATTGTCCTCCTTTTCTATTGAAAGTTCCGTTTCTGCTGTGATATACATACTTTTTCTTTTCAAGGGATTTTTCTTGATCTTTGAGTATTTCTTTTTGTATAGTATCTTGTTCTTGTCTCGTGAACACAATATTTTTTCTTATCTCTCGGAGATATCAATAGTTTTCTGAGACCATTTTTCCTGCTCTCTGCATTCCTACATTTCTTGAATTCAGGTGTCAGATTGAGTTCAGATCTTCTCCACATGCCTTTGTCCTGGGCCTGGGATAAAGGTGCAATGATTACTCAAAACATGTTCTCATGGAGCATCATGGGAACACAAAAGACCAGGCTCTATGAGCACATCCAAGTCATCGATTCACATCACATCTGCTCACACTCCATTGGCCAAAGCAAGTGATCTGGCCAAGCTCAGAGCCAGGTAAGCAGGGAAATTGTATCTTGATAGACACTATTTGGGGTATTGTTGTGAAACTTTAGGACGTCGGGCAAGGAGAGAAGGTCCTAAATGCTAACACAGACACACAGATACACACGCTCACACGTAAGCAGAAGTCATACAGCATTCATATCTATAAGCCTTTAGCTTTAGGAATTAAGTGTGTTTTGTTTGGCAGTCTTGAGGCATAAGTATTGCTTACATGGTTTGCAAGAGGACAGAAGAGAGTAATGATTTCTACATTTTAATTTTCATGATGGAAACGGTAAAGTTTACTTTTTACCAAGTTCAGACAGTGGTGCAATTGGGCACACCTTCTCATTGTTCATCAGGAACTCCAGGACGCCATCTATTTTCCGAGAACAATTTCTCTTCCCCTGAATTCTGATCTGCTATTATATCTTCCTGTGAGTTGAATTGACTGAAGAGTCATTTCCATCACTTGAACAGTATCATTTTCCTTCAACCAACATAAGTTGCAGCCAATGAACACACTCATTTATGGGAAGAAACCTCCTAGGGCTGTCGTAGGTGGCATGGTGGGTGCACACCCAGCCAGCTGCTTGCCTTGGAGGTCTTGTTGGAAAGCTTGGCTCGGCGCACCAGTGGAAACATGTCTAGTGGTCTCATCCTCTTCTCAGACATCTGTTCATTTCTCTAAAACCGCTGCAGGTCTTGGCACCACATCCCAGCTTTTTGGGAGAGGCCCCCGGAATGGTCTGAGATGGATTCTGTATGTTAGGAGTGGGGAAGCTTCTATAGCGTCTGTCTACATCGACTTCTCAAAAGAGCATATGAAGGCCCACTCCTTTTGATTTTATGAACTCATGGTGGAAATAGGGCATCCTATCTCATCTTAGAATAAAGATTTCAGAATTAAGTTGTATTTGTGGCTCGACCTAAAAAGTATGAAAGTTAGGTAACAGACAGTTTTGTGTTTATGGGATACATGTTTGTACGGTGATTAGGCTCTGATCCCTTGGGGTAAAGCTCCAGCACACAGAAAACACACACACATGCAGCGGGATACAGGAACATACCAGAGTTTATGAGCATTGGGATTTAATTCTCGGAAACCTTGCCCTTTGGCATCTGCCAGTATGCCCTCTGGAATTTATTATGTGCCCGCAGTGTCTCTCCGACCAGCCACTCTGCCCTGTTTCCACTGTCACCAGCGTAATTTCAGCCCTTGTCATCTCGCACCTGTACTATAAAAACAGCTTAGTCCCTGTCTCTCTGACTCCAGTCTTCCCCAATTGCAACTCCCATCTGAGTGATGGAAGTAACTCCAAGACTTGGCTGTTACCGTGTCGCTCCCTCCTCCACCTCTGCTAAAGGCCTCCCTCACTTCTTCACTCAAAAGAACTTGTCATCCCTGCATCACCTCACCAGGCCCTGGCGGGTGGGGAGAAGGTGACCCAAGAATGTCTGATTATTAGGATCACGTGGGAGATACTAAGATATGTGGTTGCCTGTCCCTCCTATGGATGGGACTAAGGGAGCCACATTTTCAAAATCTTTTATTGAAGTCTTATGTACATACAGAAATGTGACAACTAGAATAATTTTCACCTTGCATCCAGCACCCAGTTCAAGATATAGAAAGCTAACAGCAAAAAAATGTAGCCACTATGTTGACTTCTAAAAGAATTTTACACACACACACACACACACACACACACACACACACACAAAGCTTTCCAGGTTATGAGCTTGGTTTGGGGGGCACCTCTGTTTTATGAGAGTTAACAAGGAATAGTTTGTGGTCTTGAGATGATTTTCAGGTTCTTTTATATGTGTACAATTTTTGCCCAACCAAATAGTAGGCTTCAAAGATCAAGAATTTCCCTCATTTATTTTACATCTTTCCAGCAATGCACCATTAAAAATTGTTCTTGCTTTTGCTGACTTATTTGAGACGCACTTGCTGTGTTTATTGTAAACTGCTCCTAAACACGGGATTTATACATCTGTCCTCATGTGGAGTGGATGCCTGGCTCGTGTTTCCCAAGCGGAGCCGTTTTGTCTTTTTCCTCCACATTCCAGTCGATGGATGAGGAAAGAGCAGCAGAGTGAGGACCCACACGGTTGTGAGTCTGAGGCAGTCCAGGCTCGGTGCAGGGACCCCTGACTCCAGGGCCGAGTCTCCACGCGGGAGGTTCTGCTTCCCCCTTTTTGAGGCTGCAGTAGCACTTCTTAGAAACTCTTTTAAAAGTAGAAGTGACATCAAATACAGTACTGGGCACATGGTATGCAACGAATACTCATTTACCGAATGGAGTAGATACGAGAGAACTAATTGAAATAATGCCGACACATCATCTCTAAAGAACCCCCTACCACAGTTCCTTGCATAATGTTTTATTGACTGAAAGGTGTGAGCTGATGATATTATTGCTTCAATGGATAACTTCCTTTTACCAACTGATGTTCAACTCAGTTTGTTGTTATTGTGCATTCCAGTGATGAGAATGGCTTGTTTACAGGAGTCTTAATGGTTGTTTCCTCTCTGAGACATCATAACTTTGCAGTCAGGACCTGTGCATGAAAATGGATAAATGCTAGCTGAAAAATAGGTCTTGTTTTTAGCTATCTCTGTCAATTAGCACAAATAAGAAACACCATTCTCAAAACCTTGTGGCAGGTACCGTTTTACATGATGCAGAGAGATCAGGTGTTTATAAGCGCCGAGGACAGGATGCGGTCCCTGTTCTGAAGGAATTTAAGAAGCCATGATGAGGCAATATAAGATGAATGATGAGGGGTTTGTTGGTCTGAGACGCCAGAGCCTGGAAACATCATTCTGGCTGCAGAGGGCAAGGCGGCTTCATGGGGAAGGTGATACTTGAAATGGATCTTGAAGGATGGTGAAGCATTTGACAGGTGGTGATTGGGGCCAAAAACAAAGACAAGGATGTGAGAAAATGCAGGGCAGCGGGGATGGGGAGCAGAAGACCCAGATGGGGCTCTCAAGATAGATAAATCCAAAGAGGTAGCAGACTGCAGAGCACGTGGATCTCAGGGCCAGAAAGCTGGGAAGTGCTCGCAGGGTCCACGTGTGAAACAATGAAGTTCTGCATGAAGATGCAGTAGTGAAGCCTGGCCGGGTGTCTCAGTGGGTGGGAGCACCGTGCTATACACCAAAAGGCTGTGGGTTCAATCTCTGGTCAGGGCCCCTGCCTCAGTTGCAGATTCGTTCCCCCGTCAGGGTGCTTATGGGAGGCAACCAGTCAATGTTTCTCTCTTACATCAGTGTTTCTCTCAGCAAGTTGGTGATTGCAACATAGGGGTGAGGGATTTGAGATATCGAAGAGGGCTGGGCTTTGAGCCTGGGCGACAACTATAATCAAAGTGCCAGGCACAAAAAAACGCCATTTTTTTCTTTCACAACCACGCGCTTCTAAGAACAGTAATCTGTAGTCTTTGTCTTCCCTTTTATCGCAAATCACAGTTCCACCGGTGGCATCTGTCCTTTCTGCCTCATTTATCCAAGCCACCGGTGACCTCCAGCGGGCCAGATCTCACAGACTGGTTCAGTTTTCAAGCACCGGTCTCTTTACTGTGTGTGCACTCTTCCCCGTTCCCTCTGTGAAACTCTCTGTCCCCCCATTTTCACGATTCCATTGTCTGCAGGAAAAACACTTCAAAAAGAGCAGAAATCTTCAACACAATCTGAGATCTTTAGCACGATAGCAGATCCAAACCCAGAGGTTACAAACGGGATGCAACTGTCTTCTATCTAACGCACGAGAGCAAGGAGTCTTTGCTCTTTTGTTTCTTTCTATGGAAACCGGAGGATGGCGAGTCTAACCCTGATTTTGCAGGTATGACAATGTCTAATTCATGAATTTCCCTAGAGAGGCATCAGAATGTATGGGGTGCTAACAAATATTGTGCAAGTAGAGATTAAATCAGACCAAGTGATTTATTAGACAAGTCTAAAAAGTGATATCATTGGCTCAAGGGAGTAGCATTGGATTGGTTTATAAGATCACTGAACTTGGGGTGATTGAGTTGTAGATATTTATTGTTGTTTTAACTGCAGGAACCTGGCATGACTTCTAGGTTTCCAAACTCCAGAACGTGACATTTATTCAGACTGCAGCCCCATCGAAAGTGATTGAAGATATTAAGCTATTGTGGTTAAAGGGGTAAAAGTAAATAGATGTTCCCCTCCGTTGGTTTTATTAAGCTGCAATTTTGTATACAAATTGGAGCCCCTGTTTATTATTGCCCTTAATGATGGCTATATCTCATTCTCATTTTGTAAGCTACAGCACATTTTTCCCCCTGCGACCACAGTAAGCTCTGACGGGACTCTGAGCCCAGCTGCAGGCTTTCTGTCTGTGTCTGTGGCCTCCAAAAGCAATAAAGATTCCGCAGTTATGTTCGGGTTGGACATCTTAGCGTTGCCCAAAGTGGCAGAAAATCAATCTCTCTCTCTCTGTCTCTCTCTCGCTCCCCCCCGCCACACAGGTACCCCAAATAAACAGAGACATGCTGGTCAGAGGAGATAAACTTTGTCTGGTTGTTCTCATAAATAAGCTACACCAGGAGCCACTGAACAGAGGGAAAGTCAACCAAGGAGATAATTTTAGGAACTGTTTGAGAAATATGCTTCCTCTTACATATAATTTGACTTCAATCTTTAGCCTGGGTTTTGAAGCCTTGATTTTGGTATATGAGGGTTTCTTTCCATTTAGCTGAAGGGTATATTATAGCCTCCTTGGGTTAAAATGTATTTATAAATCACCCAATCTTTCAAATAAATATAAGCCTCTCGGAAGGTTTATTGTTTGTTTGTTTTTCTTTCTGGTATATGGGAAAAGCAGTCAGCTAAAAGGCACCAGAGTTCGGCGCATGGGGAGAGGGTTGGGGACGGACAAGATCCCTGTGTTTACAGTCAGTGGGGACTTGAAACACGGCACTGCAACGTGAAATTCGCTCTGTGGGTCACAGGACCGTTTCAGCTCTTTCTTTCATTTCAGCTGGTGAGTCACAATTTCAGTAGACCTGTGGTTCCCAGCCCTGCTGTTGTTCTGATACGTTAAAATGCTATGCTTCTCAGTGCCTATCAATACTTAACATTTGACCATATTGATTTCACAGGATTGTTATAGCATTTGTCAAAATATACGTTAAACTCATAATACAGCAAATGGTACATATGATATGCTTGTTTTTTTAGGTTTATTGAGGTGTAGTTGACAAAAGTTTTGCATTTCTAAGGTGTACAACATGATGTGTTAATATATGTGTGCTTTGTGAAATGGTTACCACAATGAAGGTAACGTATCCATCACCACCTCACATGGTTCCTTTTTTTTTTTTTTTTGGTGAGGAAAATTAAGATCTACTCTCTTAGCAAAGTTTGAGCACACAATATGGTATTACTAAGAATTGTCCCCATACTGTGCAGTAAGGTCTCCAGAATTCACTTATCCTGCATCACTGGATCAAAATGGATAAAGCTTGGTCAAGAGGAATCAAAAGGAATGTTTCTGCATTTCCCAGCCCCCCAGTCCTTGCTAATGGCCATTGCAGCACCAAGAGAGATTGTGCAGTGTTTACTTGCCTTTCTGCATCCGGCTAATTTCACATAGATTTTCATCCTCCAGCTTCGTCCATGTTATCACAGGTGGCAGTTCATCCTCTTTTAAGGCTGAATAATATGTCATTGTGTGTATTTATATATGTCTACGTTCTACGTATGGGTGCACACATCACATTTTCTTTGCTCATCCATCAGTGGACACCTGTGCTGTTTCACGTCTCGGCTATGGTGATTCACACTGCCGTGAACACAGGAGGGCAGATACCTGTCTGAGAGCCTGGTTTCACTGCCTTTGGCTGCATACCCAGAAGTGAGATCGCGAGATCATGTGTCATCTCAGGTTTTATTTTTTGAGGAACCTCCATGCTGCTTTTCATGATGGCTGTACCAATTTACAGTCCCACTGTAAACAATGTCCCCTTTACATTTAACACTGCACAAGGGCTCCCTTTTCTCCACATCTTTGCCAACACTGATCTTTGTGATGATACACATCCTAACTGGTGTGAGGTTACATCTCATTGTGGTTTTGATTTGCCTTTTCTAGGTTAGTGACATTGAGCATCTTTTATGTACTTGGTGGCCATCTGTATGTTCTTTTGAAAAATGTTTAGTCTGGTCCTTTGCCCATTTTTTAATTGGGTTGTTTTCTTGCTGTTGAGTTGTTTGGGTTCCTTACATATTTTGGACATTAACCTCTTATCAGATACATGATTTGAAAGATTTCCTGCCGTTCTGCAGGTTCTCTCTTCGCTCTGTCACTTGGTTTCTGTTACTGTGTGGAAGGTTTTAGTTTGATCCAGCCTCATTTGTCTATTTTTGCTTTTGTTGCCTGTACTTTTGGGGTCATAGCCAAAAAAAATCCTTGCCCAGCCCAATGTCACAAAGTTTTTTTCTAGTAGTTCTCCAGTTTCAGGTATGACATTAAGCCTTCAATCCATTTTGATCTGATTTTTGTGTACAGTCTGAGGCAAGGGTGCAGCCTCATCCTTCTACGTGTGGAGATCTGGTTTTACTCGCACCATTTATTATGGAGACTGTCCTTTCCCCATTGTGTGTTCCTGGCAAGAAGGCAAGTGGTTTATGGAAGGTTTTGTCCTGCTAGTTTCACGGTTTCTCAAAGTCAAGTCTCAAACATTACTTTTAAGAGAGGAAGTAGTTTCAATACTAAGACATCACTATTAAAAGAATTAAAACTCACTAGTGTGCCGGAGAACATGAGACATTTCAATAGAGCTGAGTGTGCTAATGGAAAGTCGGAACAATTTAGAAATTTCTCTGGGATTCAGTGAACACTCCATAAATGATTATTAAAAACATAACAGACCCTAGCAGCCATTGGGATTGACGATAAGGTTTATCATTTGGTTGTGTATGAGGTCAGAAAAAGCTAAGATTCTGTGACTTATTTTTTTATTCAAGTAATAAATTAAGTAGCGACTGGAGCTGATTGAGCAGAATAGAGAAAACAACCAGCCCACTGTCTTAGTTACATAGCAAATGGCCAGTCTTTTCTGTGTCCTCGACAAGGGTTGCTTTATGGTTGGAAACAGTTACGGAGCCATTTGTAATTGTAACGGTGCTTTCTCGGTCCTGGTCTTATTCATTCCATCCAGGGACCCTGTAAATTATAAGCCGTTTTAGTCTGAGGCCATCAGCTTTCAGTCAGGCGACACTAGGGAGGAACCCTAGCTCCCACAATGATTGGCTTTGTGACCTGGCACAGATCGCTTACACTTCCCGCACTTTAGTTATTCTCTACAAACGAAGATCACATTGACCATGCTAGAGCTCTGTCGAAATTCGTTTATGACAAATGCTTAGCATCATATTGGGAACATTGCAGGTGTTCGGTTTATTGGGGACAATTATTGTCGTTATGGTTCTTGACATAATTGGAGAGGGGTCAATGATCCGGAGTTGAAAGACACGGGGGCCCAAAGAGCATAAGTGACTTCAACCACTGCTCTGTCTGATGGCCGCACCGCCGCACCCTGTGCTCCAAGGGGCACCCACTGAAGAGTGAGAACCAGGCAACCTCACCGGCCACCTGGACCGCGGCTTGGTTGACATTTTTGCATATAGTGTCTCGTTGCGATGCTAAAACTTTGAAAAGAGTTTCTTGGGCTTCTTTTTCAACTTATTTTGCTGCCCAGAAATATTATAGATCCTCGATAGGATCACTTCGATTTTTCTTATATTTCAGAGGCAGCAGAAACAATTCCAGTAACAGATTATTAGATAATGATTGATATGCCTGGTTTGTAATAATTGTATTAAATGATCGCCTGCTGTACCATTAGGATTGCAGGGGTTGAGACTGGTTAGTTATTGTCCCGGGATTAACTATCAAATCATCTGGAAACTGAGTAGCTATCATGTGGCAGTGATTTATTTTGCTTTGCCAAAAAAAAGTTTATGTTACCCTAACATTCTCGGAGATCAAATTTTAGGACTCTTAAGAACCTAGAAAAGGTGATAAATATTTGTGGTTCTTGACTTATTCCCCATGAGGAGAAAGCTTTTTACAGTCACAGCTATATATGGAGAGAAGCGGTATATTTTTTTCCATCATATAAGCCATTGGTTTAGATCCACAAACATTTTAGTCTTGTTTTTCTGGATCCCTAATTTCAAAAGAAGCCTGGTTTTGTCCACCCACTTAGATGAAAACCTAGGAAATTAGAATCTAATAGTTTCTGAATTTTGCCTCAGGGAACTCAGATTTTTCACTTTGGAGCCGCTAGTCTTGGAAAGTCAGGAAATGAGTTTGTCTTTCTCTGATGTTTGCCTTTTTTTCCCAAAAAAACTATCATTAATGACAATAAAAACATATTCAGTTTATCAATTCATTTGTTCACGTAACAAATATTGTTAAAGTGCCCGCTGTTGCGCCGTGGGGTGCTGGAAAGCCGACTCTTTGGAACGAACAGCCTTGGTTTGCAGCATTTCTGGGTGTGTACCTGCCCCGGTGGCTGATTGCAAACTCTCACCATATCGTCACGGATCACAGACGTGGACAGAGCAGCAGTGGTTGTGCCGAGCTGGGCTGAGCCGGCTCTCCAGCCCACTCCTGACCGTGTACCTTAGAGAGCCACACTGTACACAAAGTGTTAGTGCCAGATGAGAATGGAAAAAGTCAGCCAAATATCAAAAAAAGCTAAGATGGTTTGACCTGTTTTTTTGAGAAACCAGAGTTCTAATCAACTAGAGTGTAAAAGAAAACTGGATGTTTGAAATTAGTTCTCGACACTGTCTCCACTTCCACGACTGACACAGATTACTCTATGGCTTGAATCTGATCAGTAGAAATGTAATTAGTGTAGCATCTTCAACCATGTCCAAAAATAAGATGGTAATGGAATGATAAACTTTTATCGCATTGACACACACCATTGCCCAGTGTGTACCCATGGAGCTCTTTCATCGAGCACGGTTGTGGAGGTGGAATGGGTGTCTGACATGATTGTAGATACATTCTTCACTTCAATCGGTCCAAGCACTCCACTAAAGTTAAAGCTTTGGGATTCGGTGTCCTATGTTCTGTTGCATGTCTATAGCTGGCATCTACAGGCAGGCCAGTCACTGTACAATGTCACACGGGAAAGGGATAATGGGAAATTGATAGATTAGTATAATCCATGCTCATTCCCAGAAAAAAAGATTCCACGGGTAAGCCCTATGGATGGTGGGTCAACAGAGTTTCCTGGGTGGGTGTGTATGCATTTTTCTTTATGTGTTAGACATCTCTAAACAAGTTGTCGAACTCATGTTGTATACAGATTTTGTTTCTTGATTTTTAAAAGTGAGCATCATGTCAAAACTATGTCCTCATATAATAAAAACTCTTGGTTACATTTTAAGTAGGCACAGAATAGTTCATTTTCCTAAACATTCTACAATTTTGGACATTGGGATTTTTTTTATATTTTTCTTTTATTATAAATAATGCTTCAGGTGATGTCCCCGTCTACAAATCTTTGGTCATATGTCTGATTCCTTTTTTTAGAAGAGATTCTTGAAGTCAAGGGTGTGAATAGTTAAACAACTTTGGAAACACAGAGTCAAATTGCTTTGTATCAAGATGGTCCCAGCATGCTTTTCAGTAGTGCGGCATCTTCGGGTGTGGCCTCACAGCAACTTTTCTGCATCAAGAATTACAATTTTTAAAACATTACTCATATGATAGGCAAAAAGTGCTATATCATTTTAATTGGCCTTAAGAATACTAGTGAGGTTCAACTTTTTGGTATGTTAATTGTTCACTTGAATTTCCTTTCCTATGAATTATCTGCTCATATCCTTTGTCTCTTTATTTTTTTAACTTACATTTTATTTTTCGATTACAGTTTCCATTCAATATTATTTTGTATTTAGTTTCAGGTGTACAGCACAGTGGTTAGACAATGATACACTTTCCAAAGTGATCCCCTGATATTTCCAGGACCCACCTGGCTCTGTGCATAGTTATTACGATATTTTGACTGTATTCCCTGTGCTGTACTTTACATCGCAGTGACGATTCGTAACCACCAATCTGCACTTCTCAGTCCCTTCACCGTTTTCACCCAGTCCCCCAACCTTCTCTGGCAACCATCAGTCTGTTCTCTGTGTCTATTTCTATTTCATCTCTTTGTTTATTTCGCTCTTTAGATTCCACATGTAAGTGAAGCCATGTACTATTTTTCTTTCTCTGACTGACTTATTTCACTGAGCGTAACACCCTCTACATCCATCTGTGCCATTGCAAATGGTAAGATTTTGTCCTTTTTAGTGGCTGAGTAATAGTCCATGGTATATATATACCGCGATTTTTTACCCTCTCATCTGTTAATGGGTACTTGGGTTGCTTCCGTATCTTGGCTATATTCGCTGGCCACACTGACACAGGGGTGCATGCATTATTTTGAATTAGCATTTTGAGTTTTTTTTCAGATATGTACCCAGAAATGGAATCACTGGGTCACACGTCCTTTGCCTATTTATTGAATTCTTAGAGTATTATATTGAGAGTGAGAGTATATAACTTTGTCTTTCATACTCGATGCAAATATTTCACCAAGTTCAGTTTTTTTATATTAGTTAGCATATTCTTGTGATATGTGGAAACTAAAATATGTATCAGTTACCTTTCTATTTTCCCTTTGTAATTTCTTCAACTGAATTTAAGCTTAGCAAGTTCTTATGCATTCAGATTGAATATTTCCCTATGTTTTCTTTTGCTTTCTGTGATTTTAATTTTGTAATACTTAAGTCTTTATTCTGTGTAGCTCAGTGCATAAACAGAATTTAAAAATTAATATCTAACCAATTAGAATACTGCTCCCATTCTCCATCAATTTGTGATATTCCGGTTTTCATATATTTATTATTAATTTATAATAAGTCCTGTTTCTGAAACATTGATTTTCTGCCACCTTCCTGTCTAGTCTTATATCAATACCATTCTTATTTAATTATTATAGACATAATACTTTAATAACTTCAAGTGCTATTTCTCTTGTTATCACCTCCATTTAAAAATGAACTGGTTTAAGTAGATGTTTAAAAAATTTTATTTATTTATTTTTAGAGAGAGGGGAAGGGAGGGAAAGAGAAGGGGTGGGGAGAAACATCGATTGGTTGCCTCCCATACACCACCTGACTGGGGACCGAACCTGCAACCCAGATATGTGCCCTGACCAGGAATCGAACCCACGACCTTTTGGTTTGCGGGACAATGCCAAACCTGCGGAACCATACCTGCCAGGGTTAAATAGATTTTAAAAAATACCTTAAAAAAACTTCCTGTTGGGGTTTTTGATTATCAGTGTGTCAAGCTTACATGTATATTTGGGAAGAATTGTCATAGTCACACCACTGTAATGTAAATGACGGCATAATTATTTAGTTTACAAGTCAAAAAAGGAAACCCCAGAAGTTGAGGTGCAGAAGGGCCACTGAGGACTGGGAGTGCATGGACCAACTGTACTTGGGTCAAGGCTTCCTTACAAATTTATTAGCTGTAAAGTCTTGACAAAGTCCCTTAAGACTTTTGGAACATGTACGTACAAATTTCTGATCCCTATAAAGATCAATATTCCTCTCAGATGGACGCGGCGGGACCAGAATCTGAAAACTACAACCGAGTTTCATTTCCTTCAACTGGAAAAATCTATAAACTATGTTCACTCTCTACCTAGCCCTTTTAAACATCAAATGGTTCTTTTTTTTTTTTCTCTCTCTCTCCCTTTCCCTACTACAGAGAGAGGTCATTGACAAAAAGACCCAAGCATTTTCAGGCCACAAAGAATGCCTCCGTGTTTTACAAGCAGGAGGCCTGTCAGGCAAATTGCCCTCGGCAGGAAAGCAGATCATATATCTGAGCTTATCTGCCTCCTTCAGGCAGCCGCCAGCCCTGATCAACCTGGGATGTGCACAGGAGATCTGGCAGACCCTTGCGGAGCAGAGCTGTCTGGCCTGGGCTGGCCTGGGGCTGCTTTGCCCCTGGCATTTGACAACTGCTCTCTCCCCAGCCTGTGGTTTAGGAAGCTCAGCTTCTTCCCCTCCACTGATGACTCGCTGCTGTCATTTTCCAACTACCTACTACTGTTTATCTGGAATCCAAACATCTGGGAAGCTTTAAGAGACCAAATTTGTTGAGGGCACAGACTGCGCTCTGGTTTTATGTGCGCAGGACAAGTAAACACGTTGATAGCAGAACTTATTAAAGTGTAACTTCTGTAATAGAATCCAGGGTTGGGAAGATTTAGTTTCATCTCCCATGGTACCAGGTATGATGGAATTTCGGGTCTGGAAGAGACAGAATGATCGCCAGCTTAACCCTTCTGTCTGCAGAGAAGGAGCCCGATTCACAGAGATGGGTAGCGTTTCTATGGGATGTTGTGCGTCAGTGGCAGAGCTGGGAGCAGGAAAGAATGGAGCTTCCTGGATTCTCTCCACATGGCTGGTACTGCGCCATTCTGGAGGGGACACCAAGGCAAGGCGAAGCGTTCAAGGGTGTGCTTGACAATCCAGGGAACGTCAGAGCCAGTGACAGGGTATCTTAAAAACGCCCGGCCCACAGAGAGTTCAAACACATTGAGAAAGTTAAGTTTGTACTTTGAAGAGTCTCTTCTTGGGTCTTAGATATTTTCTTTCTCATTTATAGGAAAATATTTGATTAGGAGGAGATGTTTTTTACTTTGGCAGATAGTGGAAAATACTGGACCTGGTTATAACCCAATTTTCAAAAATATGAATATCCAGGTTTGATCAGCTCCCCAGCCAGTCTGATTGGTTCTATGGAGGGGTTGTTATTAAAACTGGGGACAAGAATATCTACCTGTCCAAATCCCTTGGGCTGGTTCCTGGATTCTTCCCAATCTGCCTCCATCTGACTTAGCAATTGCAAGATCTACTTGTCCCGAACTGGAAGGATGCGTTTAATGGATTCAATTCCAACTTTTGAAAGTCTTCTGAACTTTGCTAATTTTGGTTTCCATGTCTTTTTGTTATCACTGTTCCTTCTCTCGGAGTATCCAATGTCATCTTCTCACAGATAGGGTTAGTCAGCTCTGATCTTTCCTGGCTCTCAGCCTCCAGGGCCTTCATATGCTTGTCACTCATTTTCACGCCTTCTGGCCTCGTCTCCCCCAACTGAGTTTGAACCTTGGAAGGATAGGAAATGCAAGAATTTCCTTATGAGTAGTCCTAAGGCCTCTAGGTTATTGTAAGGGGCATGAGTGGGTTGAAAAGAAGAAATCCAGTTGAACGTGGGGAAGAGAGAGAGGATCAAGTTCAGAGGCCGCCTCTATTTCCTGTCCCGGACCTTGTCACAGTCAGGCCCGACACAGCTCTCTCTATATTGATTCTTGAATTCTCATTACCACACGTGGAAGGACAGCCCCTCGGGGGTTCTCATTTCCCACATTTCTCTGGCTTATTTCACGGTCTCTTTCCTCTCAATGACCTTGTTTTACTTTGAGTCATGGCAACAATTATTTGCTCTCTCTACATATCCATTCCCCCCTCCCCTTAACTAGTTTCAGGTATTTACTTTCAAGATCTACAAGGATTATTGTAAGAAAAACAAATTAGGTAGACGGGCTGTGACTGGAGCAGAAAGTTTGTCAGAGGCGAACTGGAAATGCCTCTTTTCTAAGCTTGTAATTCCCCATGACGTAGCTCCATCCTAACCAGTCATCCTGGGCTCTCGTGATTTGGGCTTATGTTTCTTTCTCCCATCGTTAGTCCTCGAGCTCAGCTTTATTGATTTTTACGTGCTGAGTACCTAACACGGCGTCTGGTGTACGCTGAGCCCACAATAAATGTGTGCAGGACACGAAAGAGATCTTAGATTTCTTTAGTATATGTGCTGCCAATGTGAGCACAATCTTAGATTTCTTTAAAAAAAGTTTCATAATAAGTGAAAAACTATCCTCCTTTTTTTCTTTAATGTTTTTTTTTTTTAAGTAGTAGACAAAACAATGGTCTGGACACTTCCGGGAACAAAATGGCGTCTTCTTTCTCTACCTCACAACCTGGTTCCCCCTGAATGTCACGTGTGCCTTGTCTGTGTGGTTGCAAGCATCTGTCCTTTCTATTTAAGGTTCCGCGTAACCATTTTCTTCTATGGAAAAAAAAAGGCCGATGCTTGCAGCAATGGTTTGCTGAAGCTGGTGAAATGGATGGGTTTTGTTGACAAATAGCCCTGGCCTGCATTGCTGACATTTCTCAGCCCTCCGCTGGATTGCACAACGTTGTGTAACATTACGTGGAAATGAATGAGTTTATTAGCGATGAGTTGCGTTTGTGGCTGTGTCCGTGTAGGATGATAAACATCTTTTGTGGGCACTTACAGCAATAATGACACCGCTGTTTTTCAGTTCGCCCTTTACCATCAACTATGCCATTATTCATTTCAGTGGGAGCATCTGACCTCAAAGAATGTTATGAGAGGAGCTTGTTGAAACAGTAATGGACAGTAGGTTCAGAGTAATCCGCCATTGGCAGGACCATGGGATGGCTGAGCAGCCAGCTCCTTCTACGTTGGTGGTCTGTAATATTTCTGCTTTAGACCATGCACATCGAACACAGCTCTGCCCCACTAGACCCAGGAGTTTTCAGGGACTGAGAACAGTACTGTGCTTTCTGGAGGCAGCCCTAGAGATTGTGGGGTGAGCCTCTGCCTCCAGGGTGTGCTTCTTGAGGAGAATCAGCGGAACTGAGGTCCCTGCCCCCACAGAGCCCACAGTCCAGTGTACCCAAACAAGCCACGGATGGGGTTCAACCCTCAAGTGCAGAGGCCCAAGTCCAAGCTTGTTGCCAGGTAGAGCTGAGCTCCCGGATGGCCGGGGTGGTTCGGCTGTGTGCGGGTGAGGTAGAGTTAGGGAAGGTCGGCAGGAAAACAAGTGAATGGGAGATCTGGAAATTATGGTCAACAAAAAGGAGTAGAGAGAATGTTCTAGTTCGCCCCGGGGTAGGTCATACGGGAAGTTAAGGAGGAAGGAGCAATGAGTTGTGGGAAATGGAAGGGAAATGAAACCATTAGATAAGCAGACCAGCTAAAATTCCCTCAGGGAAAAAAATATCATTGCTCTCTGTCTGACTCACTAAAGAGTTTTAGGTAAGACATTAAAACAGAGGCAGAGTCTAAGCTGAGTTCAACAGGCATCTATTATTGTGCATTCGCTACCAGCAGGGCGGTGGGTGAGGTGTTGGAAGACCAAGGTGAGGGAGAAATGATTCTGCCCTAAGTCAGAGACAAGCAGTAGGTGGATGGTTTTAATACCCTGTGATAAGGCTGGGCTAGAGGGGTGCCCAGGGTGCTATGGAAGCCCAGGACAGTAGGACCCCGTTTGACCTTGAGAAGGGTGGAAGGTGAGTATGAAGGAAGGAAGGCCTGAGATTCATTCTCACAGATAGAAAGAAGTCTGTGTGGGGAGAGGGAGTGGGCACGGTTCTCACAGGTAGAAGGGAGAGCCCTCACACGTGAAACCCCGTGATGTTTGCTGAGGCTGCTCACTGAGCCCGAACCTCTGGCCCCTCCAGTTGGAGCTGAGGTGGGTGGATGGAGGGAGATGCATCAGGGCCCCAGGCAGGGGCCGCGTGTGCACCACGGAGCTGACCCTGAGAACCTGCGAGGGGCCTGAAGACCAGCACTAGCATGTTGGGGTTGTGAGGAGGGACGGCGTGAGGGCCACAGCTCTTCACAGTCCAGGGACCCTTAACATGAGAGGTCTGGGGACGTGCCTTAGGTGACCGCAGGGAGAATGGAAAGGAGTGATGGGTGCAGAAAGCATTTGCCACTTAAAATTCTGAAGGTGCTGATACTGTTAGAACATGGAGGAATGGAGGAAGAGTCTGGACTTCCCTCCACGTGTGTGGCTCCCTTGGCTGACTTCGTGGCGCTGCCTCTGACTGCCCCTGGATTTGATGGGCTGAGGGTCAGGCGCCTCCTGGCATCTGTTCTGAAAGGAGACGGGCAATGAACTTACTTCATTCCACCCACCGGTGGTTCGATGGTCAGAGGAGTGGAGTCCCCTCGCCCATCCTGGTTCCACCAGCTACTGGTAGTCTTGTCCCTACAGGCGGGCCAGTGAGTCACCTCTAAATTTGGTTCCTCATGCACAGGTGATGACAGGGATGCCTGCCCTACAGGGTGCTCCGAGGACCTCTCTGGAGACGCTGTGCCCCTGGTGGTTGGCATCGCTCCTCAGATAGCTCCCCACCCCTTTTCCCTGCTCAACACCTTTCACAGCGTGGGGGGGGGTGCGGATTGTCGGGGCTTTGTCCCCAGAACACCCCCCTCCCCAGGAAGGCTAACAGAGCAGACACTCCCAACCAGCAGAGACGGCTCAGCATCTGGGAGTGTGTGTGTGGGTTTAACATTGAGTCAACATTATTCTAACACCTTCAAGTTCACTGAATATTTACAGCGTCTAGTAGGTGGCAGACGAGGCTCAGCACTGGGAAGGCTCCTCCCCCCAGCCCCAGCCCCAGCCCCTGCAACCCCCATGCTAGCAGACCCCTCTCCTGCAGCTCTAGGAAAGCCACAGTGAGATTTTCTCTCCTCCTGGCAGTTTTTTTTTTTTTTATGGTTGAAACATTTAAGCCGATTTAAATGTTTTCTATTAAAAAATAAATAAAAGGAACAAGGAGGCCACGGTGGAATCTTCAGGAAAGACACTGTTTGCAGTTCTGTGTAAATGAAAGTCACAAGGAGGCTAAGAAAAGGATAACTGCCCACCCCCGACCCCAACAAAACGAAACAAAAAGTTTCCTACCAGCCGCCCTGGCTACGGGGTCACAGACAAAGAAGCAGAGGAAAGTTGCTGAAAGGTCCCCGTGACAGACACTGGTTCCATCGGTGACTGTAAAACTCCTGCTGACTTCAGCTGGCCTTTGGTTCTTCCAGAAGAGTCAGAAGGTTTCACACGGATTTTTTTAATGTTGGAAAAACCAGTCAGGAGAAAAAAATATGAGAAAAGTTCTTTTTCCTCTCCTTTTAATATTTTCAGTAGCACAATGCATTTAAAGTAAGGCCTAGATTCCTCAGTGTACTATGGCCTCAGGCCACGATTTAGATGGAAAATTTAAGTAAGATTAATGCAGTTTATTATCCGACAGGATATCCCTACAAGCCACACTATTTGGCTGAATTTTAGATTCCTGATCTAATATTTCAGATGAGATTTCCAGATGGGTGTCTTATTCCTGTATTAGTTTAGTCAGGGTGATATAGAGTTTGTAAAACAGGAGAGGTTAAACTACTTTTAACACTTGATTAATCATGGAAATTACTTTGTTACTGTTTGAATTCACTGACTTTTGTTTATTAAGTAACTCCCTAAAACCCAAAGCCAACACAAACTACAGGCACAGTTCCAGCTTTGCTAATTTATTTGATGACTTCTTCAAAGGGAAATTTTTTAAAAAGCAGTAAATTTATGCTTCCATGGAAAGGCTGCTGCATGCTTGCTCCTTGCCCTGAGAGAAAGGAATGGCTAGGTTTACAAGACTGAGATACGCACGTGTGCGCAGGCGCGCGCACACACACACGCACACACACACACACACAAACCCGTGTTCTAATTTCCTGGACCATTTCTGGGCAGATCAATCTTCAAAACAAATTGGATGACTAATTATCAGAGCTTTTGCTACTTCCATCAAGAAGCAGACGGATAACGCAGAAACTGCCCGAGGTGACTAACCACACATACATTCTGCCATTTTATAAACCACCGGCAGGTCTGCCTAGTGAGGGAGGTGGGTCCCAGCACACCCAGGGAGGCTGCTCTGAACGGAGGGGTGGGCCATGGAGAAAGTGCCGGAGACAATTAGACACCGGTGCAGCCCACTCAGCTCTCAGCAGGGAGCGAGGAGGGAGGGTGGGCTGAGGAAGGAGACGCAGCTCCAAACCAGCACTTCTTTCTGGGATATGAAAATTTCCTGAAGTCTGGGTTTGGTAAATTGATTACAATCTCTTTTCAGAGACCTATCAGGAGCAAACCCGTGGGCTGCAGACATAAATTTGAATTCCAGAGTCTCCGACTAACCCAACTCATAAATGGATTCCTCAAAACTGACTGAGCCAGAAGACCCAGCTTTGGAAAACCACTTGGCAGGGGTCATTAGTTTCAAAATGAGATGAACTGCTCTATTTAGCCCTCATTCAAAACTTTACAGAAATGCCAGATTTCCATAAACACAGGTTTCCTTGAATTTCCTGGGCTTTGATTAACTGGTGGATGAGGGTGTCTCGCAAACACAGATTTGTATGCAACATTCAACTTGGATGGAGTCGGGAGCTGGAAAACAGCACAAAGCTTTCCCTCTTCTTTCTAAGATGTGGGCTCTTCCCTTGTTTTCCGGAGAGCTCATTTTGTTCGGAGAAGCCCGGAGAATTAAAAATTAGTCTATGGTTTAAAAATGTGGCGATCTATCATAGTCTTGTCATGGATGTCACCATCCGTTAAGCTTTTCGTGACTGATTGACAGCGCACTGCTTTATGGTGTGTCTTTACTGCCCCAGAGGAACGAGAGGATTAAAAATACACGCTTTTGTCTCTGCTGAGAAAGTCATAAAGTTGTGGCTTCTCCCAAATAAAGAGGCTGCTTGCAAAGAGAGATTTTCTCGTTTTAATGGGTTTTCATTTTTCCTCTTACGGCGGGTTTTCTCCATTGATACTGGCACATTGGGCAGAGAACCTAAAATTGATGCAACGTAGGTCCCTGGAGCTAAAAATTTGAGTGGTTGCTTTTCTTTCTTTCTTTCTTTTTTTTTTTTTTGGTTTCCACATTCAAGTCAATAAAAACAAAATAAATTTGCAGGCTACACAGCCAATTTTCTGTATTCTGAAAAGCTATTTTCTTCCAAGGGAAGTAGCTTGGAGCCCAGGACTGACTTGGGTTCTAACGTGGATCTGTTGCCTCCATGGCTTTGTTCTATATTTCCATCAATGCCTATCAATTTGTTTACGGGATTTAAACATCTGAGATGATGCAAGAAGAAAGTATTAGTTCAGCTAGTTAGGCTGCTTCAGACAGGTTGAATCTTTAGTTTTCCCGGAAGGACTAACAAATATCCTGAGGGAGGGTTTATTAAGTATACATTTAAGCTTAATTGACAGCAAGCTGAAAACACGTGGTTATGAGCGACTTTGGCTTCAGTTTAAACCTGTTTCTGGGTGGTAGAAACTCCTAGGCCTGTCTAATGAATTGAATCACGCAGGTGGTTCTCCCAAAGTTCCAGTTCTAGTTGTAGGAGGGAGTGCTCCCGAAGTCGTCCTCCGAGCACGCTCAGATCACGGTGTGGTTCTCCGCCGCAGGAGAGCAAGGCCAGTCCTGAAGTCTCCAAGGCGTGGGTCTAGCACAGCGACGACTGCACTGCAGCCCGTGTAGTCGTGTCGTTCGAGCATGAGCGTTTCAAGACTTCCCTCTTGAGATTTGCCGTAAAGGCTTTCCCCACAGTACCGGTAAGCAGCTAGAGCTAGCTCTGTGGGTCAGGTGCTGTCTGTAGATTGGATTCTGTCTCTTGCCTCTCATCCTCGTCTTCTTCCTCCTCCTAAACATCATCATCATCATCACAATCACTCCCTGCCCTTAGTGACTAGCTTAGAGATTAACCAAGGCAGACATATTTCAGCCAGTTTAGCTGGTTTCTTCTCTTTTTTCTCGTTCCTCCCACCCACTCTTGTCCTTCTCTTTCAAGAGCCCAAACCAAGTAGATAAGGTCCCCGAAGCGGTCCCTACAGAATGCATCACCAACATCCACGTGAAGGGGCTTGGCTCCAGTGAGATAAGCAGGTGCAGAGCTCGTCGGCAAGTCCTCCTGGGTCTGGCTACCTTCTGGGGCTTCTGGGATTAGCTCTTGGAGCCTCCACAATGCAGACATCCTGAGAAATCCCACCCCTTCATCTGACAGAATGAGATGCCGTGGAGCTGAGCGTTTTAAGGGCAGAAAAAAGTATGGGAACCCTGGGTGCAAAGGGGGTGAGGAGTGGACATAATGAAAAGACAACAGAACCCACTCAATGATTCATCTGAATCTCCATTCCATACCGTGGGCAAGACTCATTTGAAGAAGTCACAAGAGGCTCTGCCCACAGAGATCTTGTGTGTGTGTGTGTGTTGTTAGGGCAGAGCGAGGAGTTGCTACCTGCATGCACTTAGTGTGACTTGGTGATTTTTCCATGGATCTAGGATGCCCCTCCTGTCCCATCCTCTTCTCTTCCTTAGGGGTGCCTGGTCTGTCAGCGGCTGCCTGCCAGCTACTGCAGGATGGAGATCTGCCACCAGCGCTGCTCCTGGTGACTTCCACGAAGCAGCTTCAGTCCTGCACTACAGGCAAACCACACTCTTTCTGTACCTTCACTCACTCATCGAAAATTCGTTTGCTGTTCTTATTGCAGGATTTCTGTCTTCGAGGCACTGTGCCAAGCAGCAGGAATGCAATGGAGTTGGTGCTCTGTAGAGGAGACCAACTTAACCAAGTCCTTCTAAAGAAGTGTAAGTGGCAAGTGAGGCAAATTCCATGAAGGTAAAGCACAGGGTGTAAGACAGCACCCCGCATTTGGCTGCTCTGCAGGATCGGGGTGTGAGGAACCAGCCTGGATGCTGAGCAGGAATTTACTGGAGGGAGAGGGGAGCAGAGGAGGTTCTGGTTAGAGGAGGAGGCCCTGCGACAGCCACAGCGTGCGTCCTCCCAGCCCAAACCGCACGGTGGTCTCCGCAAAGGTGCGGTGGAGGTGGAGAGCGCGTCCCTTCCCTCACCTCCGAGCGGAAATTTGTCACCTGGATCTTGCAACAGGTTTTCCCACCTGTGCCCCAAGTTTTATATGGCCTCGAACATGAAAGGGCTCTTTATTGTCTGGCTCGAAACCCTCGATATGCTTCATTCTAAAAACAAAAAAGGAAAAAAAAAGTAAAAGGCATAGGGTGGCCTCTTTAAGAAGTCACACTTTCCTCCACCACAGAACCTACCAGGTTCCACCTTCTTTGTTTTAATTTCTTGACTCTTAGGTTTGACCTGTTTTATTCCATTGTAGCTTTAGTTCCTCTAAAATTCTGACTTCCCACCTCAGACCACCCCTGGTGCCGCCTTGAGTAGCACTCTGATGCACTGCCCCCGACCCCTTTGCCCCTGGAGGGTTTTCCGAAACTTGCAGGCGCCCTACCTGGGCCATCTCCAGTGAGGCCCTGGGCACCCATCGCTCTGTACGGTGACCCTCAGATTGTGATTTTATGAACAGCAGCTGTTTTGTTGAATACTTTTTAATGAGGTCTTTTGTTGTTGTTCTGGTTTTAAAAATAGTGTATGCTAGCTTTAGAATGCAGAAGTAAGAAACAGTAATATTAAATACAGAAGTAAGAAATGATAATATTTAAAAATCATTCATACATACAGAAATGATCAGTATAAATATTTTTGTGTATTTTCTTCTAGCATATGAATATATATTATATAAAATTTAAGGCTTCTTTATATGGACCAGATATCAGTAATTTCTGGGATGTAAGATTTACAAATCTTACCTTTCAGTCTGTAGATGGCTTTATATTTTCTTAGCAGTGTCTTTGAAGAACAATAGTTTTTAATTTCTAGTTAGCCCAACATATTATATATGCTATAAATTATAAGTATATTGTAAATTATAAATATTCATTATTATAGACAATGTTTTATGCCTATTTTTAAAAATTTTGCCAAATTTGAGGTAATTAAGATTTTCTCCTTGTTTTCTTCTGGAAGTTTTATGGTTTGGTCTTTTACACCTATGATCCATTCTGAGCTAATTTTTGTGGCAGTGTTGTAGTAGACCATTTATATATATTCTGAACTCTCGGTTTTATCTATTTGTCTGTCAATTCAAATATTATACTGTCTTGATTACTATAGATTTATAGTGACTCATAAAATAAGATAGTGTAAGTATTCTAACTTTGTTCCTTCTGTTTTAAAACATTTTACTTATTTTAGATCCTTTGAATTTCAGCATGAATTTTAGAATCAGCCGGTCAGTTTGTACACACTAGCCTGCTGGTATTTTGTCTGTGATTATTTTCTATCTCGTGATCAATTGAGAAAGAATTTACACCTTAAAATCATTTTCCTTTTTGCTATTATTTGCCAGTGAATATTCTCATATTATCTTGTAGGATCTATAGTGATGCCCCTGTCTGATTTCCAATATAGGTAGTTGATATGTTCTCACTTTTCTCTAGATGTTTATCAGATTTGTTTACCTTCTCAAAGTGCCAGATTTTGACTTAATTAATTTTCTGTATTATTTTTCTATTTTCTACTTCATTGATTTCTGCTCTATTATGATTACTATTATTATTATTATTAGTTTGTATTTGCTATTCTTTTTGTTGTCCCTTAAGGTGGACACTCCAATCATTGCTTTGAGACTTTCTTCTTTTCTAATATAGCCATGTAAAGCTATACATTTTCCTTTACGTATGATTTTAGCTGGACCCCACACATTTTGATATGTTTTCTTTTCATTTTTATTCCACTTTAAATACTTCCCCATTTTCTGTTGATTCCACATTCGACCTGTGGCTTATTGAAAATTACATTTTTTAGCTTCTAAATATTGGGAGATTTTGCCAAGGTCTTTCTGCTACTCATATTTAATTTAATTCCAGTATGGTCAGAGAACATACTTTGTATGATTTGAATATTTTTAAATTTATTGAGACTTGTCTTATGGCTTGAAATATTGTTGATTTTGAAAAATGTTCTGGTACACTAGAGAAAAAGTATATTTTGGCATTGTTAGGCAGAGTGTTCTATAAATGTCAATAAGGTAAAGTTGTTTTTCTTCCATACTCTTAATGTGTGTGTGTGGGTATACTTGTTCTATAATTTACTGAGAGAGGTGTTGAAAGACCTGATTATATTTGTGAGTTTATCTATTTCTCCTTTCACCTATATTTTGAATCTCTATTACTAACCGTGTAAGTATTTAGGATTGATAATACACTCCTGATCAATTAACTGCTTTCTTATTATGAAATCACCCTCTTTTTCTCTAGTAATATTCCTTACCAGAAATCAACTTTGATACTGATATAGCCGCTTCAATTCTCTTTGATTAATACTACAATGCTGCATCTGTTTCTGTCCTTTTCCTTTTAATCTCTGTCTTCATGTTAAAATCTTGTTTCTTGTAGTTGGCAGGTGACTTGTTTTCATTTGTTTTGTATTTGTTTCTCAATCCGGTAACCTCTGCCTTTATTCGATTGCTATTTATTTCCTATTTCCCCCATCTCCTTCTCTACCCCTTTTCCTCTTTTCTGCCTTGTTTTGGATTAGTTGCATATTTTTTATACCATTATATCTCTTGTACGGGCTTATTTGTTACAGATCATATTAAATACCCACTTTCAGTGATTGTTTTATGGTTTATCATATATAACATTCAACCTTCAGGTAATATCATACCATTTTGCATGAAGTATAAGAACTTCAGAAGAGTATACTTTCATTTCTCCCTTTCCTACCTTAGTATTATTATTGTCATGCATTTTACTTCTGCATATGCTATAAGCCCAACAATACAATTGAAAATGATTTGTGCTTTAAGTAGCCAATTATCAAAAAGAGAGTGAAAAAATAATAACAGATTATTTATGTTTAAGCATATCTTCTGCATTTCTGGCACTCTAGTTCTGCTAGGACCCTCAAATGTGTTGCTTATGGAGCTTCTAGCTCTGGAAGTAATTGCCAAAAGTGAGAAGTCCGTTTACCTGTATGAAGTTGGGCAGCCAGAAACGATGGCTTCCCCATGTTCCCTCTGGAGCTGGGGTTTCCCAGCTCTGGTTGACCTCTGTCCAGGGTAAGCAGGATTAGGGGCAGGTGCCAGGCTATTTGGTAGAAGGGGGCTGTGACAGTCGACTCCAAGCTGGTCTTACACGAGACCACGCTATGACTCAAATGGCACTATTTCTATCTTCTGTGAAATAGCCCTAGATTCTCAAACGCTTGAAAATATGTCTTCCGGGAGCCATTTTATGAACCACCCAAAAGAAGGAGGCAGGCTCTGCTGGCCAGGCCCCGGAGACCGCGAAGCGAGCTGGTTCCGCAGTGAGTCACCAGGCTCCGGGCTCACTGACCCCTCGGAGCGAGGGGGGCAGTCGGTGCCAAGTGCCCTCTGAGCACCTAATCATTAACGGTGCTGCAAAGACTGTCGCTCTGTTCCTGGCCAGGCCCTGGGCTCTTTGGCATTGGAGTGGGAGATCAGCGGGGGACAGGCGGGTGGCAGTCCAGAGTGGCTTTCACTGGGAACTGGCCGAGCATATAATTATACCATGAGTCAAGCTCTCTCCAGGGATGTAAGATGACCAGAGGAAAATGAAATAACATTGGATCCCACATGAATAGAGGCACTGGTGGGGAAAGCTGACTCCTGAGAAAGAATACTCAGACTCAGAAATTTCCCAGCACTGCCGTGTCTCATGACTTGTCCTGGTGCCCCTTCCCTTAAAAATAAAGAGATGATAGGGGCACAGTTTATGCCTTTGCCTTAAACTGGGAGGAGCAAGTGACCAGACAGCAAGCCACAGGGATAGATAACCGTTGACAACAATGAAAGCCATTTAGCTGGAAAACTTGGCTGATCAGCCAATCATTTTAGCTCCAACAGGGTACTGTTTATTCAGGAAGACTTGAAACGGACAAAGGGGGTGGGGGGAGATAAAACAAATTTTCTCCTGCTAAACCACTTTCAAAGGTATGTTTTTATAGATCCAAGAATAGCAGCCTGTTTGTCTCCCTGGTGATGGTTCTCCCTCTTGTTTCTTTCTGGTCAGCATCCAAAGAATTAGCCTCTTTGCACAGTGGCGACATAGTAGCTGCAGCCAATGAAGTGTGAATGGCACTGCCTCCTCTCTAATGCCTCCTTCGCAGTTGATATAATTAGCCAGGGGACTTTTGATCAGTTTGTGCACCCCCCAAAACACACACACACACACACACACACACACACACACACACACAGAAACCAGTTAGGGGGTAGCCCTGGCCTGGGTTCTCTGGGTTAGAGAGATCAAGATAAGAGTGATACTCTTTTAAGATGACTTCCAAGAAGGGTGATTTTTAGACAGAACCTGCAGAAACAAGGAAATTCTCTGAGTGGGAAAGAAGAAATAGATTCTGAAACTGACCTGCCTTCAGCCATTAGTGGTATTTCTGAAGGTACCAAGCAGTGGGGTGGCATTGGTGGTGGAATTTGGAAGGTAACTGAACGTGCCTCAAGGAGAGGGTGCCGTGCAGGGTGGGGGTGTCGGTCAAGCGTTTGGTGTCTGTTCAGTGTTTCATGTTCAATGTGAATATTCAAGTCATTGACTTTGGGGTGAAGTGTTGACACAGAAGGAGAAGTATTTGAAACCGACCATGAGTGATGATTTCATCCTTACCGCTGAGCTGTGGCCATCCTTCCAGGGAACAACTTGTCCTTTCGATTGGATGTGGGTGATAAGATTCACAGGAGCACAGCTACACACCCTCACCCCCAGAAGCAAAGACGGAGGCAGCTTGGCGTGAGCACTGCCCCATGTTCATATCGCTGATGTGATGATACTAAATCAGCCAAGCAACAGTTATTGTCGGCCTATTAATACTTACGTTGTTATTATGAGAGCATTGTAGGGGTTCGAAAAGAAGGGCCTTGTAAGAAAAAGCTTGTGAATATTGTGATCAATGTCCAGTGTCCTATTTCTGAATGGAAGACTCTGTTCCCTTCCTCACTGCCTGTCCCACCCACACTGAAAATCTCGACGACATCACAAGTGTTGAGAATGTGCAGCCAACTGATCTAAATGGGTTGTCCAATGGGGCTCCCTCTTCCCGTCCAACTTTCATGGACCATCATGGTTTTACTGTAATTCTAACCATCAGAGACCCTGTATTTTTTAATCTAGCAGCAATTTCTTAGTTTTCAAAGACATCTGATACCATATTTTTTCTAAGATGAATTTTCCTCTTACATTTCCCATTTTTGCAGTTTGAAAGTGGTATGTATATTTCACCTGGAAGGTTTTCATCCCCCTTGTGTAGTTATGAAACTGATAAAATTGACTTAATATTGAATAAGTAAGGTGAAGGCAGATAGGCCTTTAAGGAAAAGGATCTTAAGATGTATTAGGGACTGAATTGCATGCCACCCCACCCGCCCCCAATTCATGCATTGAACCCCTAATCCCTGGTACCTCAGAAAGTGACTGTGTTTGGAGATACGCTCTTTAAAGAGGTAAAGTGAGGTCGGGGGGGAGACAGAGGGTGAATGAAGGAGAAGTTTAGAACTTCTTTATCTAACTGTCAAAGAATGGTCATTTCCAGATGTCAGATCTCTCTCCAAAGGGAAAACATCAGCTCTTTCTCTAACTTCATAAAATGACAGTGGGGTGTGGTACTCGTCGAATGACCATCCTTAGTTTTGTCATTGTGCTTTTTCATAAAAAAAACCAGCCCTCACTCATTTCCAGAGCTTTGTTCTGACTGGTCAGATTTTTTCCTTCCATTTTCAACTCACTGTGGCGGTTTGTATACAAAGCCAACGTTGCAGGTCAGTTCTGTCAAGTCTTGGGAAAATCGATTGGGTGCAATGAGATTGATTGGTGGCATCCAGGTACAATTGTAGACACCATCCCAAAAAGACTGATTTTTTTTCTTATTCTCCTTTTTTGGTGGAGTTAAAGGCTTTTATTCCCCCTGGAATATTATCTTTTAAATATTGTCAAAGCATTATTTATAGGATCTCTGCAAAATAGCTTTCGATGCTCTTGGTAGGGGAAATGTGGTAGGGAATCAAATTAGATTGGGTCACAAGGGAAAGTGTCTGTAAGAAATATGAATGGGACCCAGGGGAAATGAAAACTGAAGAGAAACCAGACTTGAGCTGCAAATTCTTTCTTTTGCCAAGTTGGACTTGGATTATGTCATCATATGTAATTTCAAGGAATGGGCAAACCGATTTGGGTAAAAGTAAAAGTGATCTGACTCGTTTTCTAAAACATGAAGTAAATGGGGACGGGGGAGAGAGAGAGAGAGAGAGAGAGAGAGAGAGAGAGAGAGAGTCTTCTTGGATGCAAAATAATTATTCCTGATGTCTTTCCCCCATTATTCATTCTCAGAAGCCTCATTAATTTTCATTCTAAATGAGATGCAAAATGCTGGAATTACATAAAGATAATCATTTTCAGGCATATAACTTCCTCACACCTTCATATTTAATGTTATCATATTGCATTCAACTAAAGGTGAAATTCTCCTTGTTAATAGCTACAAGATGCATACCATATGTCCATGTCTTTTCTTCTCACGTATAATTAAGTGTATGCCACATTCCTTCTCTATTTCCTAACCAGCATAGTACAACCCTGACTACTCTGTAGATGTATCAGCTTGCTATTGCTGTGTAACAGACCAACTCGAATCTTACTGTCTTAAAACAGCAAGAAATTATTTAGCTCATGATGCTGTGGACCAGCAACTTAGGCTGGGCTGTCTCGATAGTACCACTCACCTGTGCCAGGCTTGGCTGATCTCAGCCTGGGAGGTGGAGGGGGTCATTCATGCTTCTGCTGTCAACCGTCACAATAGCCTGATGGTTAGCAGAGAGTCTCTGGTCCCCTTCAGGGGGTCTCTTAACTGCAGGATGACATGGGCTTGTTCCCGTGGCAGGTGGGTTCCCAAAGTAACCAGCAGACGTGCTTCAACATGCACGTGCTTCTCACCACTCCGCTTGCATCTCATCGGCTCCGTGTCCCACAGGCTGAAAGAGAAAGTCGTCACAGGGCTCAGCCCTGAGCCAGTGTCCAAGGTCACTGCCAAGGGCACGGACAGAGGAAGAGGGAAAACTGGGGCTGTTTCAGCAGTCAGTCCACAACACTAGTTATTTTTACAGTTTCTTTTTGATCATGAGAACCAAAGGTCACCTAATTCTTCCTACTTTCATAACTCATTGTGCAGATAAATATAGTAATTCTTGCATCGCCAAGAGGCATGTATGCCATTACTCAAGGGACATTTCCTTTTCTTCTGAGAGCAAGAAATGACAGCAAACTGGCTGTGGGTTGGATGTGTGTGTCTCAGCAAAGTCATCTATTGAAGTCTTAACTCCCAGTGAGGCCAGAGGTGGGAAATAACTAAGATTCGCTAAGGGTGGGGCCTATTTTGCCTGGATTAGTGTCCTTATAAGAGGGGACACCAATGCGCTCCTATGCGTTCTCTCCCCCGACCCCTGCATGCAATGAGGAGAGTCCATATGAGGACATAGCAAAAGACAGCCATCTTTATTCCAGGAAGAGGGCTTTCACTCGAAACCAGGGTTGCTGGCTCCTTGGTCTCGAAGTTCTCGCCTTCAGAACTGAGAGACAATAAAAATGAAAGTCTGAAGGGAAGGGTTTATAGGAACAAATATAGAGGACACATGGACAAAACTAGGGGGGTTGGAAAGAGGGGGGAGGAGGGGATGAATGGGGGGTGGGCTGGAATGGGAATAAAGGATAGAAACTGTACTGAATAAACTAAAATAAAAAAATTAAAAAAAAAAAAGTCTGTTGCTGATGCCGCCCAGGCCACGGGACTTTGTTATGGCAGCTCGAGCTGACTCAGGCACACTGATAGAAGAACAAACGTCCTCTCCTTAGACTTTGAACTAAGTGGAACCATTCGAGAGCATTTTAATGTTTTTTGTGATACAGTCAGTCAACCAACCAACCAACCAACCAGCCAACCAACCAACTGATGACACTGAAGCCACCTGTACTCTGCTCTATAAAAGTGACAGTTATGTCAAAGTTACACGACGTTATTGTTATATATTACATGTAAAGGTTGTATGTCAATAAAACCTCGATAAAGTGGGGGAAAGTAATAGCTAATGTGTATTACATTTATAACCATTTACCTGCCACTTCACACATATTAGAACAAGCCTGAGATAATTATCATTCTTACTGTTTTACGGATGAGGAAACTTAGGTTCAGAAAAGTTAACTATTTGTTCCGAATAACACAGCCAAACACGTGGCAGAGTGGGTGCTGAAATCGTGGCCTGTCTGTCTGCAGCGCCACTCAGAGCTCACCCGTCACTGTGCACATTGTGCCCCCAGAGCTTCCAGCCTGTGCAGGAAGTGACATTTCTACCCGAGGGCCTCCTGCTTCTCTTACCTGAACACCTTCTTCTTTCTCCTTCTCAGTGCTGCGTCTTGAGGTGACCAAATTCTTAACATTGTTTTACTTTGCCTTCAGGCCCTGTGCCTGGTCTAGCTGACCAAGGATTTAACAGCGCTGGGTGTCTTTGGCTATGTAGGAAGCTAAGTATTGTTTTTCCACAGGAGTAAAGTCAATCCTTGTCAACTAATCTAGCAGAAAATGACAGCGAGGCAATGCCGGAGGTTTTCATCGAAGAGGGCCTTTCAAATAAGATATTTCAAGGGCCAGGGCAGTGGGGGAAGCTGGAGTCAGGGTATCTCTGGTAAGCCAAGGAGCATTTCTGAGAGTAGCTGGTAGTTATTTGACTGGGGCATCTAAGTTTTAAAGGTGGGGGTGCTATTATCAGTCCCCCAAGATGTTTCTTTTTTTATTTTTAAATACATTTGATTATGCTATTACAGTTGTCCCATTTTCCCCCCTTCACTCCCCTCCACCCTGCACACCCCCTCCCACCCACATTCCCCCCCTTTAGTTCATGTCCATGTGTCATATTTATAAGTTCTTGGCTTCTATATTTCCCATACCATTCTTACCCTCCCCCTGTCTATTTTGTGCCTACCATCTATGCTGCTTATTCTCTGTACCTTTTCCCCCTCTCTCCTCCTCCCACTCCCCCCCAAGACATTTCATTGAGGTCCTTTACAGTCTTCGGTGACTCAAAACCAGGGTGAACTCTCTGCTTCCTGGAGTGAAAGGCATATGACAGGAGGAAAGTTTGATGATTAAAACAAACACCAAAAACACTTGATACCGTGGGGAGAAGAACCCACAATTATGCAAATTATCAGGGTCTTTGTCTCCTGGGCACAAACTTATTTGAGGAGAGTCTGGACTCAGAGGATGTGGGGAATCTGAAAGGGCACATCACTGTTTACTCCTCAGCGGAGAGAGTCCGGAGCAATTACTGAAGCCACCAGGGCAATTAGAGCCCCCGAGGGAGCTCTGGTAACATTTCTGGCTTTAGTGTAAAGTGACTGGAAAGAATGAGTTCACCCCAGCGAGTCCAGGAAGTCTCAGATCCCTTGGCCTTTGGGCACCTCACCTCCGTCTGCCAAAGGACGGTGTCTCACAGTCTGTCGGTGGCAGGAAGTCTATGTCATTGCGTACCCCATCCTCCCGTGAGGCTTGGGGCCTGCATTGTGTTTGCAATTGGGGAGGAACATTCCTGGGGTGGAATGCCAACCTGAAAGATAAGTGACAGAAAAAAAAAGAGGTTAACCTGACTTTTGGCGTTGTCGATCCTGAGTTGCCGTGGCGGCCTGCGGAAGGAGTAGTCACTGGGTGTCCGGTTAGTGAGCCCGAGGCTAATGAAGTCGGTGGCACTGGGTGCGGTCCTGCTAAATTCATTTTCCTTCTCCCGGGGCTCAGGGCAGCCATCTCGTGATGGATGTGTCCACATCCCTTGCATCTCTTCCTTTCCAGTCCAGGTCGCTTTTATTGCACTGTCTCGTCTTCTCGCAGTAACCAGAGCTTTCATCACGGTGTTGAGTAGCAGAGTAGCAGAGAGAAGTCGGCCTGGCCGTGGTCCCGCTCCAGCTATAGAGCTTTTTCGCATGTGCTCTTTCTCAAGTCCAGGGAGTCCCTAGTACTATTTTGCTAAGATTTTAAAAAAATCATGAATCAGTGTTAAATTTTGTCACATACTTTTTCTGGGGCAACTGATATGGTCATATAATTTTTCTTCTTTAGCCTGTCCATTGGACACCTGACCTGCAGTGCAGGTACCTTATAACAGTGTAGTTTCCTTTTCTCTCTCCTGTCTCAGTCCCTTTCAGCATCAGTTTGAATCACTTAATTAATATGCTACAATCGCGCAAGACATTGTCACTAGTGTTATTTTTAACAAAGTTACCTTTTAAGTCGATTAACAATAAGAAAATTAAAGCTTTAATTTTACTTCTTTCTTTTTCTTTTCTCCTTTCTAATGCTCTTTCTTTATGTAGATATAAGTATCTGACTCATAAGTTTCTGACTTATAAGCTTCCATTTTATATCATTTTCTTAACCCTACAGAGAGTCTTTTAACATTTCTCTGCAGGGTCCATTGGTGGCTTTGAAGTCCCTCAGTTTTTGTTTGTCTAAGAAAGTTGTTATTTTTGCTTCACCTTTGAATGATCCTTTTACTGAATAGAATTTTAGGTTGGTGGTTTTTTCCCCCAACACTTAAATGGTGCACGCCATTCCCTTTTTCCTTGCGTGACTTCTGATGAGAAGTCCACTGTAACTCTCACTGTTGTTCCTCGTAGGTAAGGTGTTCTTTTCTCTGGCTTATTTAAAGACTCTCTTGTCTCTGGAATCCTGCACTTCAGTCCGATATGCGTGTGCGTAGATTTTTGAGGTATTTTTTTTCCTGCTTGTAGTTCTCTGAGCCTTCTGGCTTGGTGGTTTGGTGTCCTCACTAATTTTGGAAAATTCTCAACCATTATTACCTCAAATATTTTTCTACTCTGTTTTTTCTTTTTGCCTCTGGTATTCCAATTACACATTGCTAGATCTTTTGAACTCGTCCCACAATTTTTTGATGTTCTGTTCTTTTTTTTTATTGTCATTCCTTTTTCCTTTCCATGTCAGTTCGGGAAATTTCTGTTGCTGTATCTTCAACTCACTGATTCTTTTCTCAGCTGTGTTCAGTCTTCTGATGAGTCTACAAATGCATTCTTTATTTCCATTTCAGTTTTAGTCTTTTGTGTAAAAAAAATAAAAAACAACAACCAAATAACCTGGCCTAACATCTCAGAAGTAACCTCCCCCCACCCCACCCATAAGGAGGCCCAGAATTTCTAACATCTCCTTTGATTCTTTCTTAGAATTTCCATCTCTGCTACGTTTCCCATTTATTTTTGAACACTGTCATTTTCCCCATTGAAATCCTTAGCATAATATAATCGGAGTTACTTTGACTTCTCTGCCTGGTGATTCCAAAATCTGTGTCGTGTCTGGGTCTGCTCCTCGATACTTGTGTCTTCGGCCCTGCTTGCTCGGCCGTGGCATTGGTCCTAAAGCGAGAAGAGACCAGGCAAACCAAAGGGGAGGGGGAGGCAAATGGAAGAATTAGGGAGGAAAGGCCTGGAAGATGTTTCTGTGTTTTTTGTTTGTTTGTTTTTGCTTTATTCTACCCACAAAGAAGAGAAAAAAGTAGCTTCTCAAGAAAAAGGAAGCATTTCTCTCCTCTTTTGAGTCTGTTTTGATGATGTTTTGGGTACCCTTGACAAAAAATGTGCTGTCTAAAGGGTCAAGTCCTTCAGTTGGATATGGATGCCGTCCTTGACCCCCACAGCCAATACAGTACGGCCATCACTGGTGTCAGACTGGGTTTTTCCTGGCCCTCCACCTACCTGCCGTGTGACATTGGGTAAATGACTTGAACCCTCTGTACCTCGATGCTCTCATTGATAAAATGACCCTCCAAATGGTCTTATGCAGATTAGATGAATATGTATCTATAAAAATAAGAGTAGATATGTAGTAAGCACTCCATAAACGTGAACTATTACTGTAACCAGCCCTTCTCTCCACACATCAGCCCCATCTTCACTGGACGAGCTCAGTGGCTTTCTCTCTCGGACTCTTGTTCGGCTTTCCTGAACGTAGATATATAGCCACAGGCCAGGGGCGAGGGATGGTTTTTGGCCAGCTTCATAACCCACTTTAAACTGCTGGCATCTTACTCTAAATCCAACCTCAGACTTTTAAGGGATTTGCTAATTTACTGAGTCCATCAAATAGCTCCTTGTGCTTGGTGCCTGCAGGGTGCGGCGCAAGATGTACCTTTCAGGACCGGCTCCCCCAAGAAGCCCCTTCCACTCCCGACTCACCCACCCTCCTCTTACATGAAGTTAGAGGCTTTGGCCGTGGCGTTTCATGTAATTGTAGCATTTCGTTTTGAACCGCTGCCCAGAGACCTGTGGGCAGTAGGCATGTTTCAGAAATCTAATAAATGAAGGGAAAATAAATGCACGGAGTGAAAAGTCAATGGACCAATACTATTCAGAGAAAAACCCCAAAGTGCCTGCCTGCCGAATAGTTTTAGAACAAGTCAGCAATGTAAACAAGGCGAGTGAAAACATTTTGCTTAGCAAATACACTAGACTTGTGCTTTCTACCTTCCTCCTGGGTCTTGGCTCCGTAAGAGAAGTTTTATAAGCCTCTTCTGGTGAATAAAGTGCCTTCACCCAAGGCCAAGGTGGGTCAGCTTTTTGTTCTGTTCAGCTCCCTGGTGACCACGGCTACGTGGAGGCTGTGAACTAATTTAATTTTCTTTACTAGCTCCATTGAGAAAAGTAATGTGCGTATCCAGTCTATGCAAATGGGCGGAGGGGGCTCTCCCTCTGCTGGTAAGTCCCTCTTTCACTGGGTTGACTTTGTCCCTGGATGTGCCTTGGTGGGCTTGGCTTGTGTCCTGCTCCCTCCTTCATGTGATTAATTAAGTGGCTTTCAGAGCAGCTAATCACATGGATACAGTTTCACCTAATTGACCACTCAAGGGTTAGAAAATACCCATGCTCGCTTCCTTCATGCATTTTGCTAATTGATTAAAATAAGAATCTATCTATCTATCTAGTTGTTAAATGGGGAGAATTTCTACTTAGGAGTTTGCTTTGTTGGTGTAACTCTCCTCGAGGAATAACCATGCCTTGTGTTCTTAGGATACTTTATATTTGACAAAGAATATTCACACATACACACAGTGGTGGAAAGAGCCCAGAATCTACAGCTATAAACCTGGTTCAAATCCTGCCTTTGCTAGTTGCTACTGCTGTAATGTGAGGCCAGTCATATTTCTCTTTTCTGAGCCTCCGATTTTCCTGCAATAAATGGAAACCATCACTATGCAGCATCCTCGCAGGAATGTGTGAGGGATGTGTTACAAAATGTCTGTGAAACTACTTGGTGAACAAAAAAGTGGTATATACATATTAGTTATGATTAATCTCCTTGGCCATCTCATGAGGTCGCTGAGGCAAATGTTTTTATTTCCATTAAAAAAGGAGAAAACTGAGCATAGCATGCACTGGTTGGGCCCTGCCCGTGTGCCTTTTTTCATGTGGGAAGTTGCCTGCAGACGGTCTTCCTCCTCTTGGTCAGCTTCCTGGGCCTCCCTGTGTGAGGCTGTGCTTTGAACTTGGGGCCAGCCAGAGTGCTGGACAGCTACCACTTCAGGAGTGACCCCCAATGAATGAGGGACAGGAGTAGGTGGCCAAACACCCCTGCTTCCTCCCCTCTCGGTCAGACGTTCTGAGTTGAGTTTTACTTAGTGTTTCAGAAGGTTCTGGGAGTGGGGTGAGTGGGAAGGTGGACCGAGCTCCAGTTGTCCAGATCAGTGAACAGCTCACTAATGATCCCTGCCCTGTTTGTCCCTGTTTGTCACTCATGTTGCTTCCTGAGATCACCCTACGGCCACCACCCCCTCCAGTGAGCCACCTGCACCGAGGTCATTGTCTCAGGTCTGATTTTGGGAGAATCCAAATAAGAGAGTGAGACTCTAAGGGAGTAGAGATTTATGCGTGGTCACCTAACCCTTGAGGGCCAGAGGGGCTTATAAGTCTTCTCTCTGAAATGAATTCCCACTGTGTTATGGGGTTACACATGCAGGACCCCTCCCCCCACAATACTTTATTTAATTTTTATGGATAACATAGTGATTAATGAGAAAAAGAACCTCCACCATTTTCTCCTTTATCCTTAAATTTATTAAGGATATTTGGAAAAGACAGGGGCAGAAGTACAAATATTTGGGTGCATAGATGAATGTGGAATAGCCCATAAAAATGAGTTCTACGAGGCAGGACTGGAGAATGTATTAAATTTTTAAAAGAAATCTGAAACCATAAATTTAAAAACAATCATTTATAGTGAGAAGAATAATAAAAGAATGGCATTTCTGCTTTGGGAAGACAGCCTGAAGTTAATCAAAGAAGGGAAGGCAAAACCATTTGAATTTTTGTTTCTGTTTTTTTTTCCTTCAAGGCGAACAGTCTTCAAATGATAAAATTTGGCACTCATCTGCTTAAGATGAAATTGACCGTTATATTTGGGGAGGAGCAACTAAGAACTCATGTAGCAGCTCACAATGTATTCCTGTCTCAGGCCTAGGTGCCGTTCAAGTTCAAGTGCTGCAAACGTAGAAGATATGATACCAGAATCATTTCAATAATTGTCATTTTACTGCGAAGACTTGGAGAAGTGCCAGCAGTTCTGACGCATGAACCTATAGTACAGACGCTGTGAACCAATATACCTGAGTTTTGTTCTAGATGAAAACATTCTAAAAGGGATTATAGGAGAGAGTAATTGAATATTCAGAAAAAGGATCGGGTCGTTGAGAGTCACCAGGAAGGGTTTGCCAAGACAGGTTATTAGGATTAACCTTATTTTCAGGTTATATTAACCTGGGGCTGTAGTACCCGAGGTGAATCGGGGTGTGGTGTTGTGTCCTGACTGTTGTTAACTTGCAGCTTTGTGTTGACCGGCTGAGACCTGTGCCTTAAACGAAGACGTGGTCCCTCACGGCATCCTCACTGGGTGACCTAACACTCAGCAGCCACGTGGGCAGGCTCCTTCGTCACAGCGGGTCTGCTCGTCTTGCTGCCCTTCGGTTGTGAAGCGTGAAGTTTGGGTGTCAGGCCCAGGGTCATATACTGGCCGCGAGGCTTTCTAAGTCAATTAGGAAACGACACTCTTAATCTCTTCAGCTCCAAAATGAGGGGAAAAGTTATTTCGTGGAGTTCTTTTGATGACTATATGAAATGAGTTCTGTCAAAGAATTTTTATTGCTTGTAAAGCCTTACGTCAGTGGTAGTGATTACTGCATCTCGGCAAAGCAGCGCTTACATTTTCAATCGTTATGAGAAAATCTAAGTGCAGAATGTGTCTCTGCTTCCCTGTCCGTGTCAGGATAAAAATACAAGGAAATAAAAACTCCACCCATTTTTAGATTCGGTCCAAAGTTGCTTGACCTGGCTGTTTTATGGAAAGGCTGCCTGTATGAGGCAGTGATCGCCCACGGAAAACTTTTATTGGAGGACACCCATGCCCATTTGGTGTGGTACTGTCTACAGCTACACTGTCAGAGTCAAGCGCTTCTGACGGAGACCCTGTGGCTTACGAAGCCAAGAATATTTACTATCTGGCCCTTCATAAAAAAAAAGTTTTCCGATTCCTGGCCTACACTATGAAATGTGTGTGTAATGTGATATGGCCATATATGGCCATACTTAGGGAGGATATGTTTAAGCAAAGATAGGGAAATTTTGGAGTTTACAAATGACAGTAATCACAACGGGAGTCCAAATATTATAGATAGCACACATATTTCATCTAATAAAGTCACAGGAGGGTTATTAATTTTTGTAAGCTCATAGGCAGAGAGAGAGCTTCATGCAAAGAATCACAACTCTGGAGCGTGGGCTTGAAAACATCTTTAAGGGTCGGAATTCAAGGTGTTGGTCTGCAGAACCATTTGGGGAGAGAGACTCCGAGGAGAAACTGAGTGTGCTTTGGGGGCTGCCTGGCTAAGATTTCCCTGTTTAATCTTGATGGAAGTTCTGGAACAGTGTTCTCCGCAGTCTAATCATTTGTGAGAGCTTTGGAAATTCTCCCTGCAGCTTCCAAAAGCTACAAGCCTTGTGCTGCTGAAAAAAATTACGGTGATAATTGTTTTGTGTTAACGACCTGGCGTGCTGAACTTTGCGTAGCCATTTGGCTTAGTCATATTTGAGACAGGCAACTGCCTTTACTAACACAGGAACCAAGGTCATCCTTTGCCCCAAATTTACACTGAACCCAAACCTTCTTGAAGAAGTTTAAGAAGAATTCGGTGCATTTCCAAGAGCATTACTAAGCGAGCAAAATACTCTGATTTCTGCTTCATTGGCCAAGGCTGAATGAAGACATTAAGAAATGTATTTCTTTAAATTTTTGAACTGGTCAAAGATGGTGGTGGTCTGGATAATGTTAGGAGCTTAGCCCTTATCACAGTTTTAGTGGTGGGTTCTGCTTATAAGTGACAGGCAGTAGATTGCTAATTATGATAATAAAGGCTCTAACTTTGAATTTATTACATATTTTGGGGGGTGGATAAGTCTTTGATGAATTTTTTTGTGCAATTTTGTGCTGGTGAAAATAAATTATCATAGCGATGTCCATCCACACCACTTCTCTGAGTGGAGAAGGCACTGTCTAGTATTGGGGGGAAAGGGTGGCTTCTGGAGTTTCTAGAAAGCGGCATCAACCTAGGTCTAGAGAAATAGATGCTAACTTGAGTCTGGATAACGTGAAACTAAACCATAGAATTTGAGAGTCTGAAGCATTTGTAATGGTTTATGCCAACCGTTTCCACTGTGAACCCCACTCTGTAGGTGAAAAGACTGAGGATGCGATGGGGTGACTTTGCCGTAGCCGTGCCTCTGGTTTCTGGAAGAGCACAGATTGGAACCTGACCGTGCAGTTGAGTGCCGTTTCCTCTACACAGAATTCCTCAGCTAACTAGAGGGGGTGTGCCGGGGAAGGAGTTCAGCTAACGGGGTACGAGCTGAGAGAGGCGGCTTGCGTTCAGGGAGCGGGGCCAGAGCTCAGGAACAGGGCGGCTGAGCGCTGGGCTAGCGGCGGTCTGATGCGGACTGAGAGGGAAATGAGTGCTGTGTCAGCACCGGTGCGGACAACTTTATGCCAGTGACCGATTGGGAATAGAATTCGTCACTTCAATTAGCAAATTCTTAACAGGCTAAGGGTGAAAACAAACGCTAATAAACATGTCTGACATCCTAGAACCTGTCAAAACCCTGTCGGGACCCGGGCCAGTGGAGCTCCCGACAGGGAGGCGGGATGGCCGGGGGAGGTTGTTAAAGGACGTGGATTTTTAGGGGTTGATTTTTAAATAGTTCAAACATGGATCATGTATTTGGAAGCTGAATGTTTCAAAACAATCTGTACGTTAAAAGTGAAAACATTGTATGTCAAAACTTATGGTTGCAGTTAAACCAAAAACTAATAACTTTAAAAATAACATGAAACTATAAGGATTAAAAGCAAATGAGCTGTGTTTTCAGTTTATGAAGTTGGAAAAGTGGCAGTGAGCAAACCTAAAGAAACAAGGAAGAAGGAAATGATGAAGATGAGAGTAGAAATCAAGAACAGAGGCCCAGGAGTGAAGAGGAACATTGTTTTGATACTGTGTCTACAAAGTTTTTATGTAACAGAGGTCACAGAAATTTTCTCTCCTGTTTTCTTCTAGCAGTTTTATAGCTTAAGCTCTTATAACTAGGACTATGCATATCCACGTGAGTTAATTTTTCTGCATGGTGTGAACTGAGGGCGAAGTTATTCTTACGTGGGACTGTTCAGTTACACCAGTGCCAGTTATGGATATCCTTACCCCAGTGAATTACCTTGGCACCTTTGTTGAAACTCAATTGACTAACAATTAAAAGTTTATTTCTGTGTCATCTGTTTTTATGACATACTGTCTGGACTACTGTGGCTTTATTGTCTTCTGAGTTACGATTGATACAGCGAAAGGAAGGGGTGGTGGGTAAAGGAAGTCAAAAGCAAGGGATTAGAATGGGTGGCTGGGTGTTGCCTTCTCTCTTTCTCTCCCTGAATCCAAGTAATCTTGTCACAAGAGGCTAGGTCTTGGACTGGCTCGGGATCTGTTCTGGATTCTGGATAAACTGACTTGGTCTTAGGGGAAGGAAAGGAGTCGCTTTGCTGGCAATAAGTGAAGACAAGAGATGAGTGCAGGGCTTCAGGTATGAGAGCAGGTCTCTTTCCCATGTTGGAAAGGATCAGAGGACCCTGTCTCCATGGAAACAGCTCAGGGGAGTGATGGAGAGCACCGGCTGTGATGGATGTCATATTTATCATTGCATCTCACCACGTAAGATACAGCACCATGCCAGTGAGACCCGAATGTCGAAGCTTATCGCTAACATGGCCCACAAAAGTGGAAAAAACAAACTCTTCCACGGACATAGGCTGTGCCGTGTCATTGGTCACCGGGGGCAAAGCTATGAAGGTTTGAACGGCGGAGTGGCGGGGGGCTGTAATTCTGTTCCCAATATTCAGGGAGTCGGGAAAGGCGATCCTTTGTCTCTTCTTTGCTTTCCTTTATTCTCTTGGTGCTTAGAGAAGGCCACTGGTGAATGACACTGACCTGTACAGGGTTCCTCCGGACAAGGGCCTCCCTGCCAGGATGTTGTCTTTCCAAGGCCAATGCTGCTTTATCTGCCACAAGAAGGCAGCTCTATGTGTAACTCTCCCTCTAGGTTTCCCTCAATTTTCAATTGAGTGTAATTTTTATACCTGCAGTCCAAAAAAATTTTTTTTCAGGAATGCCTTTGTACTTAACACCCCGTGAACTCTGTGACCACGTACCCTCCTCTGGAAGGTCTGTTCGGAGGTGGTCGAGCAGGCTGCCAGATTCAGCCCCATGAACCCTATGATTTCTGCATCTTAAGTGCATTTGCTCCCCCTGAGAGCTGAAATTAAATGTTCAGAGGCATTGGGACTAGACTTGAGGGGCTTAGTCAAATCTTAGTCACCTCTCCACACAGAGACATAATATCTAACCCTCGGTGGGGGAAGGGGTGTGGTGGTGGTATTTGTTAGGGCCCAGGGAATCAATGGAAGGGGAGGGGAGGACTCTAATCACAACTTTGCAAGTTAAGGTTCATTTCACTGTTTTGAGAACATGAGATTGTTGTTGCATTGGCTGGCAACGGCTGTTGTCTGGAATGGTCTCAACAGGCATTTTCTCATAAGGAAGGCCCTTCCCGCAGCACTGTCCCAAGGAAAGCCTTTCTGAGGTTAATCATCAAATTCAAAGATACAATGATAATCAGTTTCCATTACCATGCAGTCTGTGGTTTCTATGCATGTGTGGGTACACTCTCTTAAAGCTTGATTTAAGATTTAAAAATTCATGGAGTTTAATAGCTATTTACCACTGTTGTCTGCTCATTACCTCTATTCCACTCTGGGAAGTTCTCCTGTCCACTTGTACCTGGTTCTCACGGTCGGAAGCAGTTTATTACAGCCACCACCACCCAGCACCCCCGGACCCAGCCACAGCAGTGGGCAATGATCCAGGCTGGGCCAATCATGGTGACCAATTAAGGATGACGCTGTGACTCAAGCAGAGCTAGGTTGCTTCCATTTGGGTAAAAAATATATACAGTGTTGCTGTATTTTGATGGGTTCCTTAGATATGGCCATAAAAAGCGAGAGCTATGAGTGAGAAGACCCCAGTGGCAGTCCTGTCCCAGCGTCACCCTGCGACTCAGCACAAGACTTCCTGAGATTCCGTTTCCTCAAAAAGGGATGATGGCACCTGTCCTGGATGTCACCAGGCTCTCAGGACAGTAAACAGCCAACAAACACAAAGTGACTTTAAAAGGCATCAGGTGTTAGATTGGGAAGTGGGGTGCTGTTGAGGAAAGACAATGGCCTTTGGATTAGGTAGATCTGGGTTCAAGTCCCACCTGGAAAAATCGGGGTCAAATTGCTTTCCCTCTTTGTGTTTTAGTTTCCTCATTTCTGTCATGGACAGAAGAGCATCTATCTCAGAGCTGTAGGTGGTATCAACAAATGGAAATGGAGTTTAACCTCTGTGAGCCCTCTCTTCCTTTGTAGGAAAGGGGCAGTTAGGAACACTGTTCTTCTGCTACTGGCCTAGGAATCCAGCTTTGCTCCCGGAGTGAGGAGGATGAGGGGGGTGGGGGGATTGGCAGTCTGTCCTCCTCCATGATCCCATGTGCCCTCACTTTTAGGGTCTCCAGTCTGCCTCCGCCCTCTTGCTGCTGATGCTGTGGTTTCTCCATGGCACTGGACTTCAAACTTGCTTACGTTTATTTGAAATTTTCATGGATCATTTTAGGAGTCTTCCACCTGACTATTTTTATATCTCCCTGCCCCCATTTAGCTCTTCATTTCTCCTGTTTCATTTTCATGTCTACATCATTTATCTTCTTAGCAGGTGTCTTGTTTGGGTAGAGATTTTGACAAATGTCTTATCTGACGCATCCATCTTGGATTTGCCAGCTTCGCCTTCTGAAGACTTTTCAGGCACCAGACATGGTTTTGTTTTGTTTTGTTTTTCTTTTCTTTCTATGCGATAACATGCATGAAGCACCTTAAAGTGGTTGCCACATGTTACATGTTTAATAATTAGTACCGTTCGGTACTGGTTGCTTGTGGAATGGTATTTGGGGAGGTTGGGTTGGGAATATCTTGCAAATTTGGAGACTGTGAAACTTCACACTTTGCTGATCTAGTCACATGACAGTTTAAGTTCAAATGTAGGAACAGAGAAAGAAGTAAGACTTTGCTGTAGGAAGTAGAAAAAGGAATGTTTGACCCAGTGTGATTATTGATCATTTTGTAGAAGAACCACCACCTCACCTTTTGGAAGACACGGTAAAAGTTTCATGCCTGTTTGTAATCCCTCCTCTTTCCTTATTACTTTTAACTAAAAGTGTGCACAAATGTTCTACTTCTGTTTTTTTTAAAAAGTTCACTGATCAGCTTGAACTTGATCTAAAAGTGTTAGAAATAGAAGTAATTTCCTCTGCTGTATTTACATGGTAGTTATTTCTTTCCTGTTTCCCTTTTTAGATTTGTGCTTTTATTATTGAGCTCTGTATGGTCAGATTTGCATTTCTTGCATATTGTCTGTCCCTTCTCAGGGACTCTGGGTTTCTGGAAATCAGGGGCCACGTTCGGATCTTTGCATTTCCCCCAGAGCTAACATAGTATCTCGTACATTGCAGGCACTCTTAATGTTGAATAAATTAAAAGGAAATTTTCCGTGCCAAGATTAAGGACCAAATGCCAACTAATGTTCAATGTAAGGGAATAATTCACAAGTTTACAGAAACGTTATTCACAAAAGCTCCTGCCGATGTGCTAGCACCAGTTTTATGGATTTGAGAGAGCAGATTAATAAATATTCAGGAATGTTATGAGCCAGTTGTTACCCATTTGGAAATTGACATTGGCTTTGCTGGGACTCTTCACACCATGGAAATCAGCAAAGGGTACCTACCAATCAAGGTCGTTTGTTTCTTTGGAGAGTCAGTTTTCCAGCACTCCACCGACAATAACCACAGAAGTGAGCCTGGGTCCCTGGTTAAAATGACAGACCTTGAGGAAATAGTTGAGTATTGGCTGTAGCCAAGATATTCCTAAACAACCAAGTTTTGCAATAGAAAGCCTAACAGAAGGGCGATTCATGAATTGTCAGTGGGGCATTTAGATGGCTTTCTAAATACTGGAGGCGAAGGCGTGTCGGACAATATGCTCATAGCGCCTTCATGAAGAAAGGTTCAGATCCTCCCCCACAAACAAAAACAAAACCAGGGCCCCGCTGAAGAAAGCAAGACAGACAGCTTCGCACAGGCCCTTTCACCAAATGGCAGGGCTAGTTCAAGGTATTTGTGAGCATTAAGATCCGTATTGTGATCTATCCTATTGGCTCCAAATACTTAAAACTATTTTCTTTCCCTGGCATAGACATTATTAAGTCTATGGAAGTATTAAGGAGCATAAAAAATATGATGTTAGAAGAAAATGTATATTTGAAGGTATGCAAAGCATACTTACTGCACATCGAAATAAAATGGGGAAATTCTAAACCACTTCTCACTTTCTAACTTCTAGCACAGTTAGTGATGCAACATATGAATGCTTCCTCAGTGGCCCTTATCTGCAGAGTCTGTTTAAACATCTTTCTTGTTATTGTCCCTGCTCATTCATTAACATTTCCACAGACCTTTGTAGTCATAAAATCCTCCAAACGATGGAGAGGGAAATACCAGTCAAGTTCATATAGATTGTGAGGCAGTTCTAAAAGAATGATTAGAAAGCAATTTCAAGATGGCTTTGAAAAGGCATCAAAATATCTTTCACAAGGTATCAGAGTTGCATATAATCTGAATACAGCAGTATAGTGTTGGGCTTAATTTTATTTAAAACAATCTTTCAGATGCTGAGACTATGAAATAAGTCACAGAAGACAGCGTAAAGATATTTCATTATGTGTAAATACGGTGTTTTTGGCTAACAGACTTCTGGCACCCTGCAGCTGGTTTGGGAGGTCCACTGAAGAATTCTGGGAAGGCTGGAGTTGCCCAGTTAATTCAGAAGGTTTCAGGAATACGCAGCATGGAGCTCGCATATGAAACGTGGTGTTGAGAAGCACCAGGCAAGGACGCTCAGTCACTCAGTGGGACGATCCCGAGAGATCTTTTTCTGGCTCTCCACAAGTGCCCCCTGCTTTTCAGCAGCCTACCACGTGCGTAACATGAACAACATGCTACAGTGACCTCTTATCTCACGAATGGAGTCCCTCAGAGTGAGATTCCTCCCCACGCTTTCACAGCCTTCCGGTGAGAATTGCTACTGGTCTCCACTTATTTGAACCGAAAGTGTGAGTTGAAGGCAGGAACAAACACGCCAGCAATCTATTAGCTGTCTTTACTCATGTATGGACAGTGCTTGAGTTTCTCGTGGGCTGCATCTGGCCTCAGAAACTGATTTCATGCAATGCTAAATCTTCCCCAAAGCATCTTTGGGAAGGTTGTACGTGTTCTGAACAGCTATCTCCCCTGAGGTTTTCAGCTGAGCTTTTGGTTTTCACCTGGTTGTTTTAGTGCAATGTAGGTCCCTCCGTGATCACCTCCTTGTGAGGCTGTTTCGAGCAAACTTCTGCCAGTGGAGCATCAGCTCCTTCCTACTAATTTGATGTTTTCAATAAGGAGACATAGAGACATTCAAAGGAAAAGCTGAGGCTGTGATGGAGGTGGTTGTGATGATAAACATTTATCCAACACTAATACCACTATAGCAAATCATTTAATCCTCACAAAATCCTAAGAGATAGGCACTATTTTGATATCCATTTTGCAAAATGAATGCAGCATGTCCAAGGTCATAGAGCTAGTAACGGGGGTATGATGGATTTTGATCCCAGCAGTCTGAGTCCAGAACCTTCCTCTTAACTATTATCCTTAAATACCCAAAGCAGTCCTTTGCTACGATGCACCAGCGATGACGGGGACAGCCTCTGGGGCAATGTGTCTGTGTTTTCCAAAAGATAGACCTCACCCCAATGCTAATCTGCTCTTTTTTCTTGGTTTTTAAATCTTATCCAATTTCATATAGGCAAGTTCCATCATACAAAGATCTTTTATTTGCTTGATTTTTGCAATAAGCTTAGGGCTTCCACACTCAGCATATAAAAACACAGGGTGCCCACCTAAATTTGAATTTCAGATAAATGACTCATATTTTCCTAAAGTACATCCCAAATATTGCATGGCACATACTTATATGAAAAATTATTTGTTGTTCATCTGAAACTGCAGTTTGGGTGCACTTCCTGTATTTTATCTGGCAACCCTAAGGTAGCTGAGCTTCAAACCTCAATGCCAACACCATAAAAATCATTCAATCATCTCACAGAGATGATAGAAAAAAAAAACCCAACACCTCGCTGGTTGGTCCGGTTGGGGATGAAATGCCGCTCAAGTTTGTCTTGGAACTGAGTTGAACAGATTTGGAACTGAGTTGAACAGATCAGGGGTAGGGTGGGGCTTGGGTGTTTCTATCAATCACAGCCCTACTCCCTGGTGTTCTCCAAGTTGTGTGGAGAGTTTGGGGCGGTGTCTAGGACACAGAGTATTGTACTTTGATAGCTGCACAGCCCTAGAACCCCATCACTTAGATTAAAATAAAATCCCTAAATGTTGTTTTAATGATGTGAGCCCCGCATTGCAAATGGTCCTCTTTGCCTCTAAAATCAAGTAATCAACCCTGACGCCGTTCAGCTGGGGACACATAACTCATGTCATGGTCAATTATCTCTTGGTGGACTTGAGCACAGTGGGAGCCATTGTCCACATACTTAGCGTGGCGGGGGGCAGGGCCCCTGGACCTGCAAGGGGGCCTCAGCTGTGACTGAAGGGCCAAGCCCCATTTCTCTTTGCATGCCCTACTCTTAGCCCTGTGCCCGGCACTTTCCTGTCTATAGCAAACGCTTACCGAGCACTGACTCCACGCTGCATGCCAGTCCCAGGGGGCAGTGACTTAGGGCCTGTCCCTGTTCTCATGGAGTCACAGTCAGGAGGTACTCAATATAGAAGTGCAAGCACACTCGATACAGATATCCAGGGGTTTCTTGGCTACGGTTAACAGATGAGGAAACTGAGGCCCAAGGATGGAACCACATTGGCAAACAGAAGACTGGGGCTTGGAAACCAGTGTTCCCATTTTTAGTCCCTGAGCAAGTCACTAAACTTCCCTTCACCTCGGTTTGTTCATCTGTAAAATGGAGATACTATTGCCACCTAGGCTGTAAGGTGGAAATGAGATCGTTGTCTAGAGGCTGAAGAGCACTATGGAACTGTGAAGGATAATGTTCAAAAACACAGAAACGAGGTTGCTCAGTTGAGCGCTTCAAGCTACAGAGATAGCTTCGTAGAGTGGTTAAGGGCAGGGCCTGCTGGAGCCAGCTGCCTGGGCTCATGTTCAGGCTCTTCTGTTCACTGAGCGTGTGACCTTTTGCCAAGGTTTAACCTTCCTGTCCCTCGGTTTCCTCATCTGTAAAATGAAGACCATCGGGGTCCCTAGCTCAGATGATTATTGTGAGCATTAATCGCGTGAAAACATGCAAACATCAAAAGCAGTCAGGAGTGTTATTTGTAATCAGCACGTGTTGCAACGTCTGGGTGTGGAGGGGTAGATTTGTTACCTTCACGCAGTCAAGGCAAATGGCCCATCTCATATGCATCCTTGCATTTCAACACAGAGAAATTCATTTAAGACTAGAGCAACAAGATGGAAATCCCACTGTCTGTTTCTTAAATAATTATCGGATCAAGTGATGTTTCTGTGATCACGAGCTTTGATCAGAGACTTCACGGAGCCCGCAAATAAAAATATCAGCAATGGCGGATGGAGAGAAATGGAAAACTGATTTATTCATTCCTAGTCAATAAAGTAAGCATGCAGTAGCTGGATCGTAAATACCCCTGCAAAGGGAGATTTACAAGGCATAATATTGGAAGACAGATTTATCCCGGTTGAAAGTGCATTGCCGTTGAAGCAAGTTCGGTGGAATTTATAAGATGAGGCCCTTGACTAAGAAGAACTCAGAGGCCTTGGGGAGTCAGACTCATGAGGTTGGCTCAGCACGAGCTGGATTTGCATCTTCGGGAAGGCCAGGCAAAGCATTTTCTGAGAATATTGCAGGGAAAGGAAAAAAAACAACCAGAGGCGGGGGCATCAGCTTTGTTTGAAACTTCCTTTCACTCAGGACTGTTGTGTTTATAAATCAAAGTTATGTGTCCAGTGAGGAAATGGGAAGTAAAACTGTTTCCAAAAGAAAAAAAAAGACAAGAAAGCAAGTGATTCATTTTGGCCTAAATAATTGAAAATGCAGAAAGTCCAAGCATTCCTGGCTGCCTGGCCGTGAGCGTACCTGCCGTTTTGCTGTCGTGAAGCAGGCCCCGGGATGGGGACTGGGGCGATGAGCCATTTGTCTCTGTAAATCTCTAAACTATTTGGTGAAATCAGTTGGAGCCCAATCCTTGGCTTCTCACAGGATTTCAGACTTCCTCTTCATACGGGGCGGAATCCAAATAAAGCAGCATTGTTGTGTTTGTTTTGTGCCAAAGAAAGAAAAAGAAGGGAGGGAGGGAAGGAGGGAGGAAAGGAAGAAAGAAACAACAGAGAAGAAAACGGGGCCAAGAGGCAACTTTTCCAGAGATACAAAGTCAGACTTCCAAGTCTCTCTCCAGAAAGGTTTGTTGGGCCTTTGGTTGACTTCAAGTCACTTCTGGGTACAGAACCCTACGTGACTGAGACGAGCAAAGTGCAGAGCCTGCGCTTGTTTATGGCCTGCAGTGGTGCCACCAGGCAGCTTAGGTCTTGCACGTTTTCTGGATGTCTAAGGAGAACTTCTGCAAGGGCCTCCCAGGGAGAGGGACCTCATAATTCCTCAGGCTTTCCTTCTAGGAAGGCCAAGAACATCTAAGATCCATTCATACTACAAAACACAGTAGCAAGAGTCCAATGACATAATAGAAGTTAGCACAATGGGTGAAGGAGGCAAAGGAGGGAGATTTTGTTTTCATTTTCTTTTTGTTATCTGGCTGGGGGAATAGAGGAAGGCTTCTCGGGGGAAGTGGCTTTGAGCTGAGCCCTGAAATACGCTACAGAGACAACAGACTCTGGTCGGCAGAGGGGCTTACGGGATGACGAGGGGCGGAGAGGAGTGAGCTGGGACTCTGTTCGTGAAGAGTATTTACAAAAAGAAGGGTGGTGGTTCTGATAGGTTAGACAAGGGTGGAATTCTAAATATTTGTTCATTTCTAATGTGAGTGGAGATTGAAAGTCCTTTGTCCCTCTCACAACACTTGATGTATTATTACTCTAGAGAGTGGAACATTCATTCTTTGCCCCAAAGATGTAATTGTTTCAAAATTTATACATATTCGGCTCAGGATGGAAAGGAAGTAGAGACGTTGTGCAATGTCACCCATTATTCTGTGGATAAAGTGACTGAGTCACAGAGAGATGAAGTGGCCCATTAAAAGGTCACAAAGCTAGTTACCAACAGGCTTGGAGCTAGAACCTTAGTCTTCCAATTCCAAATTCACAGGAATTTGGAGGGTAGGACTTTCCTACCAGGACACTACCCTCCAGTGGAAGGTAGCGATCACTCAGTCAGTAAGTGGAAGGAGCCCTTCATATGCTTACGAACCAAATAAGGAAACTGCAAAGTGGCTACAAGACCAATGCCCAGCCACGCCTCTGCAGAGCTCAGCAAAAACTGAGAAGGGAATTAAGATATTCAGGCTTCCACATACGTGGTCAATTTTTGCAAAAATGGTCTCACCAATGAGTGAAAGAGAAATGTTATTTTCTATAAGTAGAAAGAGGAAAGCTTTTGTTTGTTTGTTTTTAAGTTTTAACACCTGGGGAACAGCATGGGACTAGGGCAGTGATAAAGCGTAGTTAGTTGATAAGTTTTCTTTCTTATTAACTGAACTTAGTCAATACACAGAGTCTTCTTTTCCAGTCAACCAAAAGGCAATGAGATGCAGTCTTGCTTGAGAACTGATTTCTGATTGGATAAATTTAGATGTGTGCAATCCAGGGGAGGATGGGTACCTAGGCTGGGAGCTCCCTGGGGTCAAGGTTTATTCATCTCTGTGCCCCATCAATGAGTTGTATGTCTCATTGTGGCAGGCAATGAAAGTTCTTCAATGGGTGGCTACACTCCTAGAGGATTCTGTGTCACTCTGGATTCTTGTTCTTTCACAACTTGCCCGATTAAATGAGGATGGCAACAAAATCCCAACCCGAGGGTTGCTAAGGTATGGGATGTGATTTCCCAAAACAGGCCTCGGGGTGGACGAGTCCCCCAGCTGGTCTGAGGGCCCCCCTGCAGTATAGATGGGATAGCATTCCTTTTTTTTTAGAACCGGTTTAATCAAGTGCAACTTCCCCTTTCTGAGTCAGGGAAGAAATAAGTCGGAGCTTTGGCTTTCTAATTTATCAGCCAGTAAATTACAGCAGCAAAGGTCTCGTGTAGGCAAGGGATTTTCCACACGGAGAGAGGGGGATCCTGGGGGGCCAGACAGCAGATTAGATATGTGACTCATGGCGTGGGTAGAATTACATGTGAACTTGAAAAGGTCAAGCAGAGAAAAGCTCTTTTCCATAAAAATAAATTGAAATTTTAAAAGCTCTTCTCCATGCAACTGGAATTTTGGATGCTGCTACAGAATTATTAATCAGCAGACATATTAATTTGTAGAAGTAAGGCATAAGGGATGACTAAAGAAATGGGAAATAGGGCTTATTTTAAAAGCACCGACAATTAGAAAATAAAGCAGAAGCGGCTTGAGAGATCTAATTTTCATGTTGCTCACAGATTTTTGTTCAAGGAACGACTATTATTTCTCTCCGTAGTCTAATATTCTATGTAGTTTATGTTGGCAGAATATAATAATTAGGATATATATTTTGTGTTTCTAACTATACTTCATTCTGAACTTGAAACATTGGTTTGTGTTAAAGGCATTAATAATCACCCGACTTGACTGTGAGCTGTGAATTAGAAGAAGTATGAAATTCAGGCATACTTGAAAATGTTATGAATTTGCATAAAAACACACAAAGAAGAACTTATGTTAAAGAAGAATTCTTAGTTAAAATAAAAGAGATGACTCGGTGGCCTGAGGCCCCTCCCAGTGCAATGCGTCTAATCACTTGGGAGGAGAAACGTAAGCAGGAGCACAGTTCACACCTTCTCCAAGGCTCTTTGCTCTTCTTGGCTGGCATGGTGGATGCACGTTTCGCTGGGACAGAGGGCACCTTCCCTCTGCTCTGTTCCCTCCACCTGCAGGGCCACCTCCTCACGAGACCACACTGCAAGCTTTCTGGTGCGGCCAGTAAGGCTCTGCACACAGTGGGCAGGCGTGAGGATTAATGCAGCAAAGGGTATGGCCTCTCAATTTGGACCAGAAGACATGCCAGACGGGCTGGACCTTACCAAGGGGGCCTGGAATGCCTCTCTAACAGGTCTTGGATTTGACCCCTGTCCACGAGGGAATGGAACACAGCCGGTGTCTAAGAAATCTGGAAAGAGAGGATGAAAGAGTAAATAAAGGGACTACAGACTGTCTTCAGCTTAGAACTGGAGGGAGGAGGCTCTGGGTCTTTCTGGACAGATATGGGTTTGAAGTGTTCCGTGTTTTTCCAAAGAAGCCCAAGTAGGTTCTGAAGAGGTCCCTGTATAAGACGGGAGGGGGGGCAGGCAGGATGCAAGCAATGGTCGCCTCACTGGAAAAGCAGGTCACATTGTAGGATCTGCTTTTGTCTTATTGCCTTCCCTCGCCTTAGAGGATAGAGATGATGAAGACATCTGGGGAGACTGTACAGTGATCTCCTCATTTGAGTCACAGAATGGAAGGCCAGGGGCTGAGGAAACTGAGACCAGAGATAACTCACTCAGAAAGTGAGAACAAAAACATTGGTACTTGAATTTCCTCAGTCCGGAGTTTTTCATGTGTATTTATTTATTATTTATTTGCCACATTGCTCTGAGAACTCTTTGCTTGCCCTTAATCTTTATCCTGTTTCCATTCAATCTAGGGATTCTTGTTTTTTTTTTTTTCCTTCTAAACTGCAGGGTGTTTGCGTACTCACTGTTGTGGGTTTTTGTGTTTTGCTTTGTTTTTTTTTTGGTGATTTTGTTTTCTCCTGGCCTAGCTCTTCTGGGAGACAAGCTCATTCAATTAATCTGCCGTTTAGATCCTGAACCCTCCTGAGGTTCTCAAAGGGGAAGTCCTCCTGAGGCCTCTTAGATTAGACGTGGCTCATCAGGGGTCACTCCGCCCCACTTTTTCCCAGAGCGGAGAGGCACTCTGCGAGGTGACCCAGTGGTAGTGGGGAAGAGGTGCGCAGGGGACTCCCAGGACTGTGATGTATGATGATATTTCTGAAGAAGTCAAAACCATTTGGAGACCAGGTTTTGATGAATTGCAGGAAATGGTAGGTTTGCAACCATTCCAGACTCCCAGAGACTGATTGTCATCGGGTGACGACAAGAATTTTAACTAGCATGTTTTGGAAGGCCAAGGCCAGGACTCAGCCAGAAGCGTTGTGCTTGGGTCTCCTGTTATGGAGCCTTGCCCCTGGGGAAAGTGGTTAAAGTAGTTTTTAACTTACCTGAGACTCGTTTCTAAATTGTCTGCTGAGGCCAAGAATTAACAGGGGGGGGAAAAAGCCTACTGAGAAATACTCTGCCACGAAGATGGAAAGTACTCACACCACCCATCTTCTCAGGGGACATTTTCTCCAAGGAAACAAGCCCTCATTATAGAATCATGAACTTGGACACAAGGCTGCCCACGGAAGGACCAACATTTCTTCCTGTCTGTCCATGGGGCTCCGCCTTTCCATCACCACTACTGCTGGTCAAGAAACAGCAGGGACAGAACCAGCCACTTTTAAGCTCTTGATGGGAACTCAGTCAATGCCAAGATAACATTTACACAAGATGATATTTACAACTGAGCTGACGGAAAACGTTATCCCGCTATAGAGGCTTCGCTCCATTAGGACGGCCAAGGGTAAAGCTAACAACTAAAAGGGACAACAGTGAATGAAAACTCTGGGAGGAGTCTGGCACCCAATGGTTTCTCCTTCTTCTGACCCTTTGAAAAGGACCCAATCCCTGAAACTCTCATTATATCATTTTGAGGGTGTCCGTGATCTCTGCCATTTCCTTGGTAAGTTCTTCACCATCTGCCTGTCAAGCGTGGTCTTGGGGACATAGTCCATACGCCACACACATGTTGTAAATCGATCTCCTTCTTTCAGGTGGTGAACCCAAAGATGGGATTTTGTAGGACAAAACCAGGTCACCCCCTTTGAACACAGTTATTAAATTATTCAAAGCCCGAGATATTTTTATAAAAGCCCGTAGAGTTTTAATAAGGCCAGCTATTTAGGAAGTGGTGACAATGTGCAATCTGCAAAAAGGGGAAGCTTCAGAGGTGCTGTGGTAATAATGCAGTTACTTAAAGAACATTTAAACTACAAATATCTCTGTGGTTTTTTATTTGGTTCCACGCTACAGTCACTCTGAGAAATTTCTCAAACCTTGGCTAATCACTTTAAAATGTAAGGTTTAGCAAATGATTGTACTTCCCCAAATGCTCTGGTCCTTTCAACCCCTCCCCGCTACCCTCCCCTCCTTTTTGTATTTGATAAAGGTAAGGAACTCGATGACAAGAAGAACTATGGAAGAAAATCGAATTTTAGCAACCAGATGGGAAAATAATAATTATAGCTCTGAAGCTGCAGTGAATTCCATCTATGGATACAGAAAATAACTGACACATAGCGAAGGGGGCGTCACTCCTTTTGAAGGCCGGACGTGGCATCCATTGGAGTCGTGAGATGTGCTCAGTTGATGTGGCTGGAAAACAGAACTTACTTAGAGGGACCAAGACCTTCATGTTCCAGTGTGCGCGGAGTCACGTTGGAAGAAACAGCTGGCAGTACGCGTGTGTTCGTGCGCTTTAGCCTGATTTGGAATGATGTTCACCTTCCCGAGCACCTCGTCACTTGGAGGGTCACCCACCTAAAGTGGAAACCGTTGGTGCAACCCAGTGACTGGTGCTATGGTGACGATATAGGGATTCTGCTGACTTCCTCAGGGTGCCCGAGTTAGGCCCACGACCAGGAGAGACAGTGATGTCCACGACGAGGGCAGCGTGACTTTCTAAAGAGGAGTGACCCAGTGGTTCACCTGGTCTCCTCTTGGCCAAGGTTAGCATGAGGCTGTTAATTAGCTGTTTCATGAGCGTTGATCTTGTCTGACCAATGGGGTTATGAGTTTCTGCAAGGTAGGGGCCTTATACTTTAAGAATTTATGGCACTTCTTTAAAAAAGTCTATCTCTGTACCTGTAAGGTAATTAAGATATACTTGATGAATTAATGAAAGACAGTTTCAGCTTGTAGACTCTGCAACTGGTATATTGTCACAAGCTCACTTTCCAAGGGGTCCAGGCTTGAGTTCATCCATTGTGTCCTTGGATTTTCTTCCCATAATAAATCTCTACCACCCACTATAGGAGAATTACACTCCTGTGTTTAGTGTAGTGGTCCAGTGGCCACTAAATGAGACCATCAAAAACAAAATCTTCACCCTTCACTTTGTCTAGAACCCTCAGTTGAATGGCCTGTGACACTATTTGTACTGATGTATGGCTGTGTACAGAGTGAATACAGTTCTTTTAAATTCATTTTGACAGTCATTGTAGTTGACATATTTTAGGTACCTACTCTGTGCAATGGTCCAAACCTGTCGTACAACATCATTTTTCTTTCTTGTAACACTCTTTAGGGAAGGTATTGATGTTTGTGTGTTTTACAAGGGAGGAAATTGAGTCTCAGAAAGACTAGGTTAGTAAACAAAGGGGATTGTAGCTAGAAAGTAGATACATCAGGATTTGAACTCAGGTCTCTCTGAGACCTATGTTCCTGCCACCAAACAGACTGCTTTTCTAAAATAAACAACATTTGGTTTATTATAGATATATTAGTGTATATCTATTGCTTAAAGAGATGGAAGTTTTAAAGAATTATTCTGGTTGCTCGTATATGCAACTATTATAATTCTTTTAGTGGACTTAGGGTTTTCAATTTTATGAACAACTATATCTTTTTCCATCTCATTTTATCTTCACAATAGCCTATGGGTATATAAGGCTTAAGTAATTTGGATCCCAGACATATATGGTAAAAATGAGGTCACGGAAAGGCAAGTAACTTGCCCAAAGTCATCCTGCGGGGAAGTGTCAGGCTTAGTAGTGTCTTTCGGGTCTTCTCCCCCTTCACCATTTCATAAACAGCTCCCTGTGTAAGACCTCTGGTCCGTGGGCCTGAAGACTGATATGGGCCCATTGTGAGCCCTCAGCGGCCAGCACATAAAAAAGTCACGGAGAAGCCATGCAGGCGATCCCAGGCCCCTACCTCCCCTTCCTACTCTCTGTTTATGACTTTAATGCGACTCTCAGGGTTTCCCTCCTCGGTGAGACAATTCATAGCATTTTTCTGCACGGATATAAAAACACTGTCATTTGGGGGTGTGTGGTGCAAATGGCCTCAGCATTTCTCCATGCGCTGTTGTTGGGATGACATCTTGGAGGCAGGGGGAGGCTTCTGAGCAACTTGGAGTGGAAACAGGTTCCCTGACTATTTTCCCAGTTGTACCTTAGCCTACCTAGCTGTCAGGGCAAACGAGCTGTGCCCTCCCCGCCCACATTTCCACTACAGCTTTGAGTGGCATCTGGAGAGGCCAAGGGGACTGTTGATGTCTGCTTAGCAGTGGGTGGCAGGAACTCCGGAGTTTAATCCCAGACCTGTTCCTAATTTCCTGGATGGCTTTTGGTCCATCCATTAATCTCTCTCTATCATCGTTTCCTTCTCTGGAGGAGATAGCAAGAATAATGGGATGGTTTGTACATTAACACGTTTACGACCCTAGTGCGCTCTGCAAAAGCATGGTTTTCTGGAAATGCTCAGTGGTAGCAAGTAAATCAAAAGAAAACCAGTTTCTTTTGCTCTAATATGACAGGTTGACAGGGTGTATCTTTTTTGTGACTGCCCTGCTTAGAGACTAGAACTGAGATGGGTAAAGAACTGAGGGTTTACTGTCTGAAAAGCACTGTATTTCCACACGCTCACTCCTGGGTTATCTAACAATAATCGCAAAGGTACCTTCAAGCGAGGATGAGCACATGAGGGAATGTTCCTCAGATCAGGGCTAATAAAATTAAAATCTCATATTTTTCTCAAGAGGAGCATTTTCATTATTCATGGGGAATGTGAGGCTGGGACTGGTCTCATTAGGACTTTGGCTGGAAGTACTTAATTTTTTATATCTCTAACAGAACACTTCGGTTATGAATTTTACAAATATTTTACTGCATCAGCATGACTTACACGAGAGCAGGGAGGACAAAACACCCTCCAAGATGTCATTCCGGACGACCTGCATTGCATATTCTCTAAGAAATGTCTTTGCCTATTTTGTTTCTCTAAGTGTTTCAGCCTGCTAGGAAGAGATGGGAAAGCTCTAAGGAGAACTCAGATCATGTGTGCACTGACCTTGTGCAAGACAGAACTAAAATGTGGTTGAGTTAGAAAACTGCAGTCCAGTCCAACCTCATTTTTAAGACGTAATTCTACGATGTACATGCATTGGCTTGTTTTTACTCTTTGGCATTTTCTTTATTCAGGGATGATTGTTTTTGACATTAGCATGGGGAAAAAAAACAAATAATCAAAAATAGTTCATTTTTTAAAGGAACCAGACAAGTCCAGCGGTTTTTCCTTGTAAGGTAAAGTAGAGTGTCTGCCTTTTAAATGAATTACTAGTCAGCTGGATCTGAGTGGGTCCTGGATTATATGAGAAAATGTAATCTAGGATAAATCGGGGGAAAGTCTTGAGCAGACAGGTTGCCTTTAAAAGGGCATTTTGCACAGCAGCCACAATGTGTTTTCAAAAATCTCCCATAACGGCAAACGACAGGGATAGTTTTGGTCCAAAAACCTAGATATTACATGATGGGTGATACACAGTGTGTGAAATGTAGCAAATGCAGGAGCCCTTTTGGGTTTATTTTTGTTTATTTTTCTTTATTGACTTATAAAATTTATTGAATGCCACTTAAGTTTGAAATGAAACTGATAAAAACCATTCAGACAACTGAACAAGATATATAAATATCTGTTTTAAAATATAAATTTGTGAATATATCATTTCTAAAAAGACATCAACATGCCATTTAACTGGGCTTGGTCCATAATTAACAGACACATGCCGGTAGTAGTGATTGAAAGCATATCATTAACATACACAATTACTTATGGTTTAAGTAATTCACATCTGTTTTCAAAGATAAATTACCTAGAATGCCTATTTCAGTTTTAATATTCTGTAAATATATGGAAGTTGGATTTTATCTCTATTTCCAAACTTGAACAGTTAATTCGTATACATTGTTTATTAAAATGTGCATTTGAAAAACACAAAATACATAATAAGCACTTGATTTAATAAATATTAAATATTTTCATCATTGGTTTGAAGTAAGTCCGTTCAGCGTACTGTTTTCCAAGCCATTTATCTATAAATCATTTATCATCAGTACAGCCAAGAACCTCAGGTATAATACTGACGTGAACTTCGGTGCAGCGCACCACAGAGCTCTCTGCTGAGACTCCAGATGTTGTGGGAGACATACAGTTGAGAATCATTTAAACAGATTTTCCGTGTAACTTCCGAATAGAAAATGCCTTCTCATAAACTATTTCTGGCTATTGTGGTCTAGGTTATTCCGATCTATCTTCTTGTCAAAAACAATAAAAAATGATGGATAAAATATTTTTATTGAAAAGTCAATGAAATCTTTGAAGTGCTTAAAAAAAGAGAGAGAGAAAATTCCAGGTTAATTTAGAGATGAAAGCCAGTATCCAGAAGGGTAGATAGAATATTGGCACGCTGTGGCTGCACAGGCCCATAAAGTATTTGCCAGCACAACACACTGGGATTTTGGGTCACGGCTAACCGGAGTGAGAGAGACAGAAGTCAAGGCCCCAGGCGTGCTGAACACTGGGAGTTTTGTAAGGTACTCTCACTAATTAAGCGGGAATGCTGAGAGCTACGTATTGTACTTAGAGCTGAAGCAGAACTAAACCCACACTCTTCCCTTAGGAAGTTAGGGAGTGTAGAAAAGGCTTCCTTGGTGCTGAGCACAGCTGAAGAAGAGAAGGAAAAGGAAGAAAATAATTAAAGCTGATCGCCAAGATGACTGTAGGCTGGTACAGATTTATACCCGGGACACATAACCTGGGTGAACCCTAGAACCTCAAGGCCTGGCCCGAGGTTCTCCCTGTCTGGAAGTGTCCCAGCTGTGTCACAGACATGAGTACAAAGCCTCTGTGGGAGGGAACTACTCATCCAGCGTGGCGGGTCACTTTTCCAGGGCGATGATCAGCGTGCACGCAAAGATAAGTAGGCACCCAAGGAAACGAGGCAACGAGTGAAGAGCTTGCGCAAACACAGGTTCTAGAGGTATCAGTCAGCACAGGTATCAGATTTGGGAATTACCAGACATAGATTCTAAAACAACTATGTTTAAAAAGTTTAAATGCTAACCGAAACCTCGAAACTATCTACAGGAAATAGGAAACCATAAAAAGTGACAGAAAGACTTAGGGGTTCAGGGGATCACAGTGTAACTGAAACCTACTAAAAGGTCGGAAGGACATTGCTTCTTGTGCCTGGACCCTCTTCCCTGTTGTTGACCAGCAACGTGGTTCTCAATGTGGTCGGCGTCCTTGTAAACCACGAGGGATCAGGTGTTAGAGTAATGTGGCCTTTCTCTGGTCTGCAACATAGTCGTCTCAGCTCGTCAACGAAAATCATTGTTCACCACTCTCCCTCACATGGTACTGACCTCCCAACAACCCAAACCAAACCGAGCGCAGGTTAGTGGTTTCTGGCTCATAGTAAGTGGTTATATAAATAACTACTGCTTTATTTCTCACCCCAAAGGGTATTGTGTTTTATATTTATAGACAGAAGAGTCTCTTGCGTGGATGAGACAGTCTTATAAGGTAGTCTTTTTACAAATGTTACTTAAAATCACAAGGAATACTACGTTCTGCATTTGTCCTTGAACAGTTCATCTTCCTGGAGTACTAACTGTCTTTACCTTTTTTTGAACATCAACATCAGAGTGTGTTTTCTGAGTGTGTCTATGCATGTGTATACATGCATGTATGTGGCATACCTGGTGTGTTTCTGTGTGTGTGTGGTTTATATAGGAGTCGCATGTGATTGTGTATGTATGTGTGTGTGAGTATGTATGTGAGTGGGTTGTGTGTGTGCATGCATTGTGTACGTATGTGCCTAGAATGTTCACATTTCTGAAATGAGACTCAGCACTTTGGGTCATAAGTCAGGAGTTCCTTTTTTCGTAGTTTTAGACTTACTGCTGACAGCCGCTTGGAACCAAGTTCCCCCAACACCCACACACAGTGGAAGAATGGAGACTTGGACAGTTGAGTGCAAGGTTGTGAGACATTTACTCCAACTTGTTGAAAAGTTTTCTTGATGTAGATATGCGCCAAAGGCTGGGGCAGTGAAAGTGCTGTGTACATGGTTCCTTGATGTTGTGATCTCTTGGCCCCAGGAATTACTGTGACCTGAATAATGCAGAGAGCTCAAAGGTGGACACTGGTGCTTCTGGAAGAGCTTAAGGAATCGAACTGTGTGTGGACGAGTGAGGTGTGTGTGCATGTGTATACATGTGTATGTACTGTTGTATCTTGTGTGTAGATGTGTGAGGTGTGCGCACACATATGTATACTGTATGTCCTGCGCATGTACTGTGGTGTTCGTGTGTGGGCATGTGCAATGTACATGCATGTGTGTATGTGTGTATTTGCTATGGTGTTTTGTGTGTGATGTGTGTGTGTGGATGGTATAGCATGTATTCTGCAGGCTGCACTAGGAAGCAGTATCTTTAAAGTCTCTGAAATGCCCAAACCCCTCATACTCCCATCATTTCCTTCACTGTTAAATGGATTTGTGTCCACGTGACCAATAAAGCAGAGGCTGCTATCCTTCCTTCCACTGTAAAATTGTTATTGAAAAAATAATCTTATAAGGAAAACAGGAAGCACTGGGAAAAGGGTGAGTGATTTTTATAACAGCTAAAATGGTTTTAATTATTTTTAAAAACATAGTTCAACCCTGGCTGGCGTAGCTCAGTGGACTGAGCGCAGGCTGTGAACCAAAGGGTCGCAGGTTCGATTCCCAGCCAGGGCACATGCCTGGGTTGCAGGCCAGGTCCCTAGTGGGGGCCACGTGAGAGGCAACCACACATGATGTTTCTCTTCCTCTCTTTCTCCTTCCCTTTCCCTTTCTCTAAAAAATAAAAATAAATAAATAAATTTAAAAACATAGTTCAGATGCCCTTCCACAAGGGGCACAAAAAGCCGCCTTGGGGAAGGGTGTGTGTCTTTTCAATGCTGTCCTGCAGCGGGAGTTGAGCCAGGCGCTGGCACACAGTGACGGCCCGATAACTATTGTTTGAGTAAAGGAATGAAGACATCAGAGCAAAGTGATAACCAGCGTGGAGCCCATCTCGGATGAGTTACTAAAACTCCCTGTGCCTCAGGTTTCTCACCTGCGAGATGGGACTAAGATAACATCTACCTGTTGGTGTCATGAAGATTAAGAGTTGGGACAGTTAAAATCCTTAGCACAGCCTCTGGCACGTAACACATGCGAAGTAAATATAAATCTTATTACGGCCATAGTAATTGCTTCTGTTCTATGTAAGGAGGAGACTGAAGTCTCAAGAATGTTTGGATTTTTAGGCCGCACCTCTTATCATGCCTCTAAGACTCGATCGTGCTGACTGGGACCTCATCCACTCTCCTTGCGCCGGTTTGTTCCAAGGACAATGGCTACTGATAGGAAAAGCGTGGAAATTGTGCCTGGGACTGTGATGGCTTGTCTGTTGTCAGACCCCACAGTCTGGAGAGGGTTTCCTGGGAAGCCCACTTCTGACTGTCTTCCCAATGGTCCTCGAGTGCAGGAAACCCTCTGACGAGCCCCCCTACAATCTGGGAGGAAAATGGTTTTCCTCTGCCTGGAAGGAGCGTGTGGGAACCAGAGTAAATGGATCCAGTGGTGTCACGTCCTCTGATGGAGGAGTGACGGTTCATCTCTCTCCCTAGCTGAGCTTCGTAGGGCTGAGAATCGCAGGCACTGGGCAAATGGGACGGAGGGGCTGTCCACCCGGAGCTCTGGGGGAAGGGCAGGCCGCTCAGAGCCGAGGAACACTGCCCTGCCCTCGCGTCGCTTGGGCCTCCAGTGGCCCACAAGCAGCGGACAGACGGCTCAATCATTTCCTCAGGGCCAGCGGACTCCCACACCAGCTGGCTTTGACATTAGTGCTCAGGCCCTGACTGACAGGGGACTTGTCCTTGGCTGCCCCCGGAGGCCCGTGAGAGTCTATTCTAAGTCCTCCTTGAGTCTGTTGATTTACTGCCCCTGTCGGCTGGTTGTTGATCCATCCCTCCTCCCCGCGTGCTCACAGGGCACCCCAGAAACCATCCCCTAGTAATATATTTGGTTTATGATTTCCTAGGGAGCTCAGGAAGGAAAACAACCTTGGCAGTGCACCTGTCGGACATTCAAGTGCAAGGCCTTTTAGCCGGCACAGCGTCGGCACGGAAAGACAGACACTGCGGGTCCCAGGCCCACATGGAGCTCGCATTCCTTAGGATCCCAGCAGAAGCAGAATTAGGTCCCTTGGAAATGTATTTACTTTATTTATAGCTCCATTTGGACCCTTGGTGCCTATCAGTCTGCTTTTGGCCAATGCACCGCTGCAGAGTCTGATTCCAAATGGCAAATCTCAGGGGGACAGGGATGGCCTAGAAGCAGCCCGGGGGCACTGCAGATGGGCAGGGCCTGTTCCGCCCAGGTGGAAGGCCCAAGACAACCCCTTCATCACCAACCCCGGCCGTAGGCGCAGAACGTACAGGCACAGAGCACGTGATTGGGCAGCTCAGAATGCATCTGCTTGTGGAATTTTTTATTTTCCATCTGTGCTGGACTGTTTTGTGAGTGCACAATAGTCACACATAGGACACAAAGCGGACTTATGTCTGACTCCCTGGTTCAAATGCACTTTCAGTATTCCAAAATCTCTCTCATTCTCTCTCTCTCCTCCCCCCTCCAAACTTAAAGGGACAATGAAAAATTAGGGGCACAGAAAAAAGGGAGCTATAATAACTATGTACGATGTTCAGGTACAGGTGCACACAGGGGGCAGGGGAATGAGTGTAGAAGGTGGTTCCGGACTTAACAACTCACACACCAGTGGTTTACAAAGTGTGGTCCCCGGACCCACAGCATCAGCATCACCTGGAAGGAAACATGTTAGAAATACAAATTCCCGGCCTCCACCGTGGATCTGTTGGAACAAAAAGTCAGGAGGTGAGGCCTGGTGATGTATTTTATCAAGCACCCCAGGTGATGCTGACATGCATGCAAGCTGGAGATACCCCTGCCCTGCACCAGTGTTTTCACAGTTACCCCTGGATTTTGACTGTGGTGGTGAACCTTAGCCAGGGACACGTGTCATGCTTAGGATAGAGGGCACTTTCAGCACAGGAATGACAATGGTGCCACATTGCCAAGTATTTTCAAGAGGATTAAAATAACCAAGACACAAACTATGCAAAATTACTGCAGCTGCTTCGATGCAGGCAAATGAAAGGTGTTGTTTTCTCCATCGACGGAAGCCAACATCAGCCGCCCATCTCTTATTCCACAACTTTAGGGAGCTCTGAATGGCTCAGTTTGAGGTGTAGCCCATCGGCGGTGTCCCTCAAATGAAACGATGAAGTCCAGTGACAGTCTGGTAATAAGACATTCTTCTAACGAGGCTGCTACTCCTTGTCCCTGCACAGGGATGCAGAAATCAGCATGGGACAGGGCGTTTTAACCCAAGTGTCCACATGGTCATGACCACTGCCAGCTATGTTCCAAGCTGTCATTGCAGTTTTATACTCCTGTGTAAAGTTGGCTGTGGGAGCTTCCTCGAACAAAATAAAACTGCTTTAGTCCCCTGACAGGCCTTTTCACAATGGAAATGTTGTGGAGGTGGGCACGAAGGAACTCTAACCACGTTTGTCTGCAGAAGATCTTACTGCATAGGGGAGTTCCCCGTCCTTAGGACTCTGCCATCGGCTGGCTTTGTAATTCTGGGTGATTTTATTCACTGGGTCTGTGTTTCCTCATCTGTAAAATGGGGAGGTTAGACAAGAGAGTCTGTATGACTCCTTGACAGTCTATAGTTATGTGATTCATTCTCAGAAAACTGCCAGGAACTACAAGCACGTTCTTGGGAGGCTCCGGCCTCCTTTGCCAGAATTTAATGTTGATTCCACAAAGTTTTTCGCTGGAAATCCAGGCTTAGTTCTTTGATTCTCCATCTGCAGGTCATCCAACCATGCTTCACAGACATCTTGTGAAAGTCAGTTAGCAAAACCAAAGGCCCCGTTGAGGACATCAGCCTGAACACCAAAAAAGGAAAGATCTGTAGGAGAGAGGAAGGAGGAAGGACAAGAAAGAAAATGAAACAGAAGAGACTCATTGAGAGAGGGAAGGAAGGAGGGAAGGGACGGGAGTGGAAGACAGAGAGAGAGAGAAAAGCGAAAACAAAGAGGCCCAGCAACTCAGGCCCAGCAACTACCCATAGGACGTGTAGTGGACAATTTTTAGATCTTTTATTGGGCTCAGGGGAAACCCCATAAATATTGTTTCATTTTGAATTGGCCTGTGATTACTGCCTGCAAAGAAGCGGGTCGATATTAGGGTATACATGTCAGATCTGTTGATCTAATGTTCTTACCTGTGTTAGTTTTTTTGGGGAGGGGGCATTGCCGTGCCAAAGTACCACAGACTGAGTGCCTTATACAACAGAAATCCATCATCTCGGAGTTCTGGAGGCCAAGTGTGAGATCAAGGAGCCAGCGGGGTTGTTTCCTTCTGAGGGCTGCGAATCTGTTAGATTCCTCTCTCCTAGCTCCTGGTGGTTTGCTAACACTCTTTGGTGTCCTTTTGCTTGTAGATGCGTCGCTACAAACTCTAAAATCACATTCATGCGGCATTTTCCTGTGTGTGTTTCTGTCTCTATGTCTAAATTTTTCCTTGTTCCAGGGATACCAGTCATATTGGATTAGGGCCCAACCTAACAGCCTAATTTTAACTTGATCATCTCTGTAAAGACATCTCCAAATAAGGTCACATTCTGAGGTAATGGGGGTCAGGACATTAACATAAGACATTAACACAGTTTATCTCCAAACAAGACCTTTGCACGTCATCCTGGGTAAAATGCAGGGGACAAGCTGTTTGTATCGGATCCATCTTGAGTTGTTATTAAGAAACAGTTCTATGTCATTTAGGTTTAAGATGGGCTGAAGTGGTGAAGCGGGTTGTATTTTTCCAAGATGGCTGTTAAAACATCTCCCTTCCCAGATGTTCTTCTGCAATATGGCTCTGCCATTCTCCATGCTGAGGTGGAATCCAATTCCCATTCTCATCAATCATGGCTGTCCTCAGTGGCTCAACCAAATGCAGCATAAATACTGTCCTGGAGCTTCTGAGACGAGATCCCATAAAGAAGTCTTGACGCTTCTCTCGGCAGATCCCTCGGTAGCTTGATTTCTTCTTCCTGTGAGGAAGCCCAGGGATCCCGTGGGGAGGCTCATGGGGGGTGGGGTAGGTAACCAAAACCCGTTAGCTGAGTCCCAGGTGACAACCAGTATCAACTGCCGCTCATTTGGGGGAACCCTTTTGTATGCTCAGCCCAGTTGAGCATTCAGGCTGCAGCTCCAGCGGATGCCTGATTCAACCAGCTCCCAGGAAGGATGCTGAGGGACCATGGGGCTGAGCCCCAGTCAAACCACAGAACCTCTGGGAGACAACATTCAAGTTTTGCTTTGAGCCGTGACATTTTGGGGTGGGTGGTTACATAGCAATCAACAGAACAGTTGGCCATGTCCTTGAAGAAACAGGGATTTCTGCGTTCCTAAACTCTATCCTGGACACTTCATCACTCATTTTGTTCCTCTGTTTTTACAGAGCATTTCAACATTCCTGCATCTTAAAAGACAACTTAGGAGACAATCATTTGCATTTCCATAAACTTCTTCATTTTACCAAATGATTCGCTACCAGCTTTCAAAGCAAGCATTCTTAGAATATATAGCATGAATGAATGAAAGTTGAGTTAGCAAAAATGCACATTGCTCACTAAATGGCAATGTGTGTTTTGATAGGATTAACAGTTCAATATTTTATGTGAAATTTTACTGATTTATTGATAATGGGTGATAGTAGAATTCCTGAGAGCCTTGGATTCAAGATTTGAAATTCAGCCCAGGAAGTACTTCCAAACTTCTTAAAACCAAGAATCTAAAGAGTGTCTCTTTATATTTTAGAAAATTTTAGGACCTGGCTTATAAAAAAGATAGACTCAAGTACTTTAAGAATACCAATATTTAACTATTTTTACAAAGAAAAGATAGATGAATTAATACACACATGCACCTATAAAATATTTTTGTGTGTTCTCAAGAATTAAACAAGGAGAGAGAGAGAATAAAGAAAAAGTGGGGAGGAAGGGCTATGATATGCAATACCTTTGAGTCTTATCAAAGCGGAGACATTTGGGATGGAATGAGTCATACTGCACAACTCTAAAAGCCATTTTGGTATGCGTCCTAACAAGGCTGAGCTTCATTCATGGCATACATTTTCAGGGGTTAGCCTGATATGGTATATTTCCAAATTCCTGAGCTGCATGGTGGGAGGAATTATTAGGTAATTTATACTTTAGATATAGAACATCAGTCTCGGTTTAACAGCAAGTTTAGAGAAATAGCCATTTTTAAAAAAATAAAAAGCAATTTAATTTATAATTTTCTTAGCAGGGGCTTTAAAGAAGTGATATGCAATCATCAAATTAGGTGTCTAGAAAGGATCATTAATATAATGTGGTCCATCTCCTGGACAGAGAGTTATTCAGTGGTTATCATGTAGTGTCTTTAGCCTGAAGAGTTATTAATAAAACTCATCATGGGATGTCTTCATAGTCTTGTGAGAGGAGAGGAGAAAGTATGAGGGGAGGAGGGTGGACGAAGAGGAAAAAAGTCATAGAGAGAGGGGTGGACAGAGGACTGCTATCCCAATGGCCAGCAATTTTATAAACAGCAAAACCAGAACTGACATAAAAAGCTCAGTTGAGTCTGGGAAGGGACGTGGACCTAGAACAAGGCTTGGGAATGCTGAATCAAGGCTCAGACTCTGCTTTAACTGAAGCCAGTTTTCTACCCCTTGGTTATGCCCAGTACCCAGCAGTGACTCTCCAGGTGTGAAAAATTATGTGGGCTGCGTCCGTGCTGCTTTCAAATCTTGGGTGAAATATCCCCATGGCCCAGAGTCATTCAGGCCAAACAGAGAAGAGGACTTTTGGAAAAGTAATTTTGGCTTAAAGATGTCACAGTGCAAATCACCAGTGCACACCTTGGTGTGAGCAGCTTTCTGTGGTAGCTCTCCCAGAACTGAATTGTTCAGTCACAGAGTGTGTGTGACTCAGTTTGGCTACATAGCATCATATTGCTCACCTGAAAGGCTGTACCCAGGCTGTGCTCCCAGCCACGGCGTGAGAGTTCCCATCTCTTAGCATTCAACTTGTCAATCTAAAATATCGCTGATTGCCCAAGTGTTTTAACATCACTGCCTATTTCTGTTAACCATTAGAATTTCACCTACCCTTTGCCGTGTTCCTACTGAAATGTCTATACCTTTTGCATCTTGATTTTCAGAAGTCTTTTTGGTATTAATCATATATTGCTTTAGGTGTTGAAAGTATATTTTCCGAATTGTCATTGTCTGTCAAATTTGTCAGTGGTATGTTTTGTTAGGCAGAAATTCTGAATTTTGTTTAATCAAATACAGCAACTTTCCACATTATAATTTCTGCTTTCGGGTTATTCGCACTTCCTTTGACATCCAAATCGATGCCTTAGTCTTCCTTTTGGTACTACTAATTTGGAGGGACTGCAGGGAAAATTCCCAGAAGAGATGAGATGAAAATGAAAGAAAAACATTATTTATCCATAAAACTTTTAAAAATTAATAAAACATTTAGAACTATGAGAAAAACAAATGGAGTTCCTATCATCTATGGGAACAGAGCTGAAGCAATTCTTAGGGGAAAATTTACACTCTGAAATGCATTTACAAGGGGAAAAATAGCACATGAATAAGGCTTCTCACTGAGTTAGAAAAAAACAAACAAGCAAAGAACAAAATAAACACAACACAAAGTGATTAAGAATAAGCAACAGTGAAGACAAGAGCAGAAATTGAAGAGTCAGAACAGAGTTGATCAGTAACCCTGAAGTTAGATCTCTGCGAACAAAGCCTGTGGCAAATGTGATAAAGGAAAAAAGAAAAGTTATAAACTACATCAAGAAGTAAATATATATAAATACATATATTTTATATATGTCTGTATTCAAAAGAAATAAACACCTAAGGGTTTACTAGGAATAAAATAAATGACCCCAGTAAATATAATGCCTAGATGCATCGGTCAACCTTTTAGGAAAATACTCATTATTGTAATTGTCCCAAGGAGAATTAAAAAAAAAAGGTGACAATAATAACCTTAAAAAGAATTGAAACAGTAAAGATCTACTCACCAATTTTTAAATACCACTGGGCCAAGATAATTGTATGTTTTACCAAGAATCTAAAGGCCATCCTCATCATGCAACTAAATCTTTCTAGAGAATAGAAAAGGAAGTTACCAATTACTTCAAAGAAACTAATATGACCATAATCCAAAGGTAGCAAAAGGGCAAACAGAGGCATGGGTCAGCCTTAGTTATAAGTGCAGGTACAAAAATCCCGAATGCGGTTATTAGGAAAATAGAATCTAACCGTGTTTTAATAGAATTTTACAACCATGTTAGGTTGTAAATCCCAGGAAAGCTAGGATTGTTTCATATTTTTTGTGTGTCAATAAAATTCACTCACTACAATAACACATGACAGGAGAACACTATGCATTTACATCATTACATGTAACAAAAGCACTTCATACCTGAATACCTATTCATGATCAAATATTCTATCATTTTATTTCGGAACAAAAGACAACTTTCTTAATCCAGAAAGGGCTTCTACTAGGAGCTTACAGCAAACGTCATATCAGAGAACCATTAGAAGTCCAATAAAGCGCAGGGGAGAGATGAGGGTCCCTGCCCTTATGAATTCGGCATGGTACTGGAGGGCCTAGCCATGTTCTAGAAGGCAATGAAATGGAATGAGACATAAGTATTTGAGAAATAGGGCAACATTTTCTCTTTATACCGCAGTGGATGCTGTGGTGGGTCACCCAGACCTTCCTCTTTCATGGCTGACAGACTCTCGCAGCTGCCATGAGGGTTGATGGATAACAGCGAGCCCTTGGCTGAAGAGAGTGACCTTCCTCAAGGTCACATTCCGTCTCTGGGTGTCGCGCCTGTGCAAAGGTGGAACAGGGGAGAATGGAAAGGCTTCCTCCTCTCGCCTCCGCTCTGCCACTCTGCAGAGCCACCCGGCTCTGCCACTCACTGGGGAGAACCCTGGAGCCTTTTGCTGTGACAGCATTTCAGCCCAACTTCATCCTCTGCCCAGTCTTACTACCTTCCCGCCCCAACGGGGGTTCATCTGAACAGATCTTCCCAGTAAACTTCCCTAGGGAGCTTGACCTGAAACCCATACTGAGGATGTCATGACCTAATAATATAACCGCTCCCAAATCAACCACCAAAATATTAAGACTAATGAAAAGGTCTATCGAAATAACCAGTAGACCAATACAAGATCAGTGTCAAAACTCAGTAGCTTCCCTTTAATCAGCAAAAACAATGAGAAAATAACCAATAAAGATTTTCACAGTAGCAGGAAAACTATAAAGCAATTACAGATAAAATTAACAAAATTACACAGGCTTTTAAAAAAATAGTATATATATTTCCAAGACACTGAAGATTACCAGGAGAAGTAGAGAGAAAGATTGTAGAAGCCCTCTGTTCTGTTATGATTGAAACTGAGAATTAGTCAGTTGATGATAAAAAAGCTTCTTTTTAAAAATATATTATTTAAGTATATCTATACATTCATATATGTTTAATTCTTTGACATTTATATAAATATTTTGGCACCTATGTTTTTGAGAGAATTTTTGTACCTATTTTTTGGTATTTTTTCCTTATAATGTGGTTGTTTAATTTTACTGTCAGTATAATGCTAGCTTCACCAAATGTGTTGGCAAATGTTAATGCTATACTGCTTTTTGGAGGATTTTGAGTAGAGTTGGGATTGTTTTGTTCTCAAGTATTTTGTGATAAAAAAATTTCTTAAGGCCTGGAATAATTAAAGAAAAAGATAAATGTAAACTAAGATATTTTTGTGAACTTTCAGCCTGTACATTTACATTTATTCACCAATACTTTTCTGTGGGGCGGAGCTTTCCGTCTTATCCTTTGCCAGGTCCCTGATTGGAGTGCCTCACTGACTGCTTTGCATAAGCCATCCTGTAAAGGCGGCATGTCAGATAACCAGTTTCATTTCCTTTGAAGGGAAAGTACTAGTGGAAAGTATTGATGAAGCAATATTTAACCAATTCCTCGCTTACATCTAATTTTAGCAACTTCCCTTCATAGAGTCTTTCCAAAGCATCAGTTAAGGATTGGTGGGAATAGCAGTACTATCTTTTCGCAGGCCTTTGGTTTCTGTAACATTGAATTAAGTTGCATATTAATATTCACCAGTGCAGATGTCATGAAAGGGTGTGGAAGCTTTCAACTCCGTCGATGAGAGCGGGAATATGTGGGTGTTCTGGAAATGTTCTTGCTGGGCGAATTCAGCATGAGGGAGTGTCAATGAGTGTATTTCCAGTAATTTGGTTATGGGGAGTTTGACTCAATATTGTAAAGATGTCAATTCTTTCAAAATTAGCTTATAATTCATGTGATTGCCAGAGTTTTCATGGACCATCATAAAGTGATTCTCAAGTTCATATGTAAGAATTTTTATAAAGATGAAATTGATAGCAAAGGAAGAGAATGGGCCCTTCCAGTTATCAAAACATACTATGAGTTTATAGCATTGGTGCGGGTCAGTATGGGAGAAATGGAGCAGAATGAAAAATAAAGAAGCTGGAATAAAGAAACAAATTCATGCGTGTGTAGGGATTAGGAATAAAAAGTGGCATTTGAAAACCAGGGGAATGGAACTCAGACAGTGGGCTCTCCACACAGAAAAAATTTCCAACCTCCTCATATTTTATGCAAAGGAAAAACAAAAAAAAATCCCATTTAAAAGAATTAAAGATCCAAATCTTTACATGTATGCTATAAACCCTCAGGAAAGAAATAAAAAAAGAAAAGGAAATATTGAAAAATTTGACCATGTTAAAAAAAGAGAAAGAAAACTTCTATATAACAAAAAGATATACATAAACAAAGACAAAATATAAACACCAGATTGGGAGAAGATTTTTGCAGTACAATTTCCTAGACAAAATATTTGCCACTTAATTAGATAAAGAATATCTACAAACCAATACAAAAAGAATAGATATTTCAACATAAAAATGGGCAAAATGAATAATCAGGCAATCAATACACAAAAGAGGAGATACACATGGCTGATAAAATATGAAAAGATGCTCAATTTGAGTACTGATTAGAAAAACGTGAAATGAAGCAGTAAATGAGATGCCATTTTCATTTTTCAAATAGGCAAAAAACATTAGCAAAAATGTAAGTAAAATGTAAAGAATGACAGGCAGTGGGGAGATTGCGGGGAGCAGGTGCTCTAATTTCTTGCTGACGGGAGCGGAGTAAACCACGTGGAGGGCAACCTCTCAGCATTCCTTACAATTTCAAATGCACTTCATAAGAGATATCAGTATCACACCACTGCATTGTATGCCTGAAACTAATGTAATGGGCATTAACTACACTTTAATAAGTAAAGAAAAAGAACTTCTGCAAATCAAAAAAAAATACACACACCCAGTAATTCCCCCTTTTTTACATCTAGCACTTGCATGTGTGTGTAAGGAGACAGGCGCGAGAATGTTCTTTGAAGTAAGTGAATTAAACAACCCATAAAGAGTGGAGTCTCACCCTTCTTTGCCTCCCTAAAACATAACATTCTCTAGCAGGTAAAAGGAATAGACTAGATCTGTATGCACCCAAGTATGAACAGTGTGGACAGGCGTGCTCCACTCCGAGAGAACTACTGGAGTTTCCTGCTGGATACAGGCAGAACTCTGGTCAATACGTGCTGAATGGGTATACAGAGAAAGCCGCATCCAATAGGACTGGTGCCGTATAGGAAGGCATCCGAGGCTGCCCTCTCTCCACCCCCGACCCACACACAGAGGAGAGGCAATTCGCTGTTATTCCAGTGGGTTTCAGTTCTGGCTTCAAACAGAACCAAGGGGAGGGAGGCTGGAAGCAATCCTGTCCCATTGGAGGGATCTGACTTCATTCGTTTGGAGTGGGGCCTGGGCAAGGGTAGGTTTTTGAGCGTGAGCCTACCCCTTGGATGGAGCACCATCGCTGAGTCCGGAACCTCTTGGAAGACGAGCGTTCTCCTGGGTGTTCCCGGGCCCATCACAGGGCCTGGTGCCCTGGAGCCACTTAATATAGTTGATCGTGTAAATTAACTCCTTTATTTTGGCTCAAGTTCCGTGTTTCTAAGATGCGTCCACATAGTCAGGGTGGGCAGCACATTTTCTTAAAAAGGAAGGCGGTGCTGGAAGTGACACATTTATGAGGTGACAAAGTCAAGGGTGAGCGTGTCAGGGGACCCTGAATTAGGAAGTAAGCCGACTCTAGCAATAGCTTACAGCTCAGAGTGGGTGGTAGAGGGGCCTCATTCAGCGTGTCAGGCCTTTTAAAGTTACTGCAAGCAAGAAGCTTTGGCTGGATTATATTCCAAGCAACCCCCTTCCAGCAGTGAGCAAATCGGAGTGAAACAGTTTATTGTTTCGTCCGTTCATGAATTTTAAAATACTGGATGTAGCTGTAAGTCGGACGCCAAACTGACGGAAATCCAGGCACCTTAGCAAAGGGGATTATTGGGCAACCTCTGCTGATCTCAGAAGAATTTTATTTTAGATAATAAGATTTCCTATGCTGAAAAGATGAGCATGGCCTCTGAGAAAGGCCTCAATAATGGAGAGAGAGAGAGAGAGAGAGGGAGAGAGAGAGAGAGGAAGGCAGACCCAGCAAACCCCTGGGAACCAGGAGGGGCACACAGTTACTTGAGAAGTAGGCTGTAGTCCAGGCCGCCCAGAGCTGGACGACTTCTGGGAAGACTCAGGCAGGCAGGTCCAGCCGAGTGCCCAGTGCAGACGTGTGCTCACGCCGGACCAGTGCAGCTCCTGAGAGCTTGTTGTTCCATTTTGAGGAGTTCTGTGGGGCAGTTGTTCAACACGGCCATTATTAAAATTTAAATTGTAAAAGCATATACCAGAGTAAATTACATGTAGAACAAACGAATAAGTACTCAAAACTCTTTACTTCTTAATTGTTTTACCACAGTTCACCCCTAGGTAGGGGCTGGAGGTTAGTTGTGTCTATTATACCTTCATGGTGAAGATACTGTAAAACGGTGTGCTACGGGATATTCCTTCGTCCACATCCGGGGACACCATGGTGGCCGCTTGACCGTTTACATCATGGAAATAGATAAAAGATGCAAAGGAAGGTTTGAGTCATTACTTTGTTGACCATCAAGTCTTAGGAAAGTGATGGAGAAAATGCTAATAATTCATATCAAGTCAATCTTAATTAAATTCACTTGAAAAGTGGATAGTGTCTTTAGCTGTCACATTATGAATAGCACAAAACTTGATGCAATAGTAATTTCAGGATTTGAAAATTACAATCCAAATTAGAATCCCAAGAAGTCACTCAAGTAATTGACAGAGGAGTCTGATATGTTCTAATTGGTTCACTTTCCTTTTACTCTCATTAGTAACTTGCTAATAACATAAAGAAAAACATCAACCAACATTCAAATGACAGGTATGCTGCTTGGTCAGATAAAGCCATTTATTTTTCTTTGACTTAAAGACATTGTAAGAAAGGAATAAATGTGTCTCATTTGAACACAAAACTTTTGTGAAGTTAACGTATGTTCTAAAATTATAAAACGATGTGAACCAAATAAGAAGATTAAGAAAAAATTGAATAGGATTAATAAAACAGAAATGTTTGAGAAAACGTAAGTGTGTGAAATAATGCCATATTTTTACACTTATTAGAAAAGCATTTATATAATTATTCTTTTCGGTTGATTCTTTTATTATACAATTAATTGCCTTCTAATATATTTACCGTGTATGTTGTGATATTTGTATATCAGATCTTATTAAAGGAGGCAGAGAAGGAGCTTTCTACTTAAAGGAATTTGTAGTTCACAAGTTATTTAAAATAGTACATACATGCCCAAACAACCAAGCAACCTCTAAGTAAGGGACACAGGTAAGTCTTGGGTTTTTATTTTCAATACTGGGCTGTTCAGGGTAACAGTGGAATAAAGAAATTAATGATATTGAATTCGATGCAGACTCTTGTGATATATTTGAAAGCTGAAAAAAATATAGGAAATAAAGAAATGCTTTTTTTTTAAAAAAGCCAATATTTTAAAAGGAGTTTAAGTGCCTGAAAAAAAAGAGCTGCTTTCTGACTGTCGGTAATCTTTTCGGCAGACGTGGGAAGGGGAGGCCTGTATGCCTTTGTATTTTTAGTTCCTAACAAAGGCCGACTGTGCAGGAATGGGGAGAACATTAACCCGCGTTTGCCCTTGAACGTAATCTGCGATCACGTTGTGCCAACGACACCGGCGAATACCAACAACAATTAATTATCGGAGGTTTCTCAAACATCTGGACGTTTGGCACCCAGAACCAAAACATCTGGACGCTGGCCTGAATCCTCCACTTGTTTTCCAAGTTTGACGTTGGGTCAGCATAATAATAACTAGGGTGCTCGAGCCAGGCTAAATATTTTACCTGCACTGGCTTGTCGAATCCTCCCGGCAATTGAATGAATCCTGAGTTAAGGATACATTCGTCTTCCAGATGAGGGTTCTGAGCCCCGGACAGGGAGGTACGGAGCCCGGAGGGGAGCCCCGTCTGCCTGAGGGTAAACGCGGGGCTGTTAACGCTGCTCCGTTTCGCCGAAACAACCTCAGAGGGTCAGAGCCGCAGATGGTGTATATCCAATTGGTGGCTGTGCTGTTTAAGGAAAGGGAGATGGTGCGATGCCGACGTTAAAACTATTTATTACTCAGAAATATCACCACTGTCAGCCAGTTTGGGACTTTTGAGGAGAATCGTCTTTTTCTTGAATTACTCAGATTGGCAACACGGACATGTTCAAATCCACTTGGTAATTGTATATTCCATGTCTTAAACTTAGGGTAAGAACAGAAAAACCCTAAAAATACTTGCATCTCCTTTGTCAGGTTAAAGTATTAAGAACATGGGGGGAAAAGTGCGCAAAAACTCGTCGAATAAGAATCAGAATTAATGCCTGGGCTAAAGATGAATATTTCAGGTCCTTTTCCTAGTTTGTTACAGTTTTAACCTTGAGCAAGATACTAAATCTCTTCTGCCTCAGTTTCCTCATTTTAAAAACACAAATAAGTAACAAAACCTACTGCATCTCACTTTGCGGGACGAAGGGATAAAATAATACCTGTGAAGTGCTTAAGCCCATGGCTCAGAGTGTGGTCTTAATGTATTAGTGACTATTATTATCATAAATATACGTTATAACTGTAGCCACTACGGGACACAACCGAATTCGGGGCTACACCTGACACTTACCCCTGCCAATAGGAAACCCCTGGAAAGTAAAGAAACCTCATTCAACTTTCACTCTCTCCTCGTTTAGTATCTTCCCATTCAAAGAAAGCAAGCTTCACTTCCCCTGTTACTACTGCCCCCTGCTGGCTGGGGAGAGAAAGAGAAGATGTTGGAGATGAAACTGAATTTGCCTTCCTGCCTGTTCCCTTTCTCTCACTTCTCTCCACCAGGTCTTCAGATTTCTTTAAATACTAACACTGGATAACCCTAGCCTCTTATAAAAGTGAAGCATAAATAGAATCATGGCCTCTTTAGTACTGTAAAAATTTATGTTTAGGTAGACTTGATGTTTAAAACAACAACAACAACAACGACAAAAACTCTGATGAAATTTCTCTGGATAAATAATGTTATGGCCCGTGACACAGTAGAGGGTGGGGGAAGGAAGGGTAGTGTGTTTTTTGATTCTTCAGCACAGACAGCTGGTTTCCGCATCTTCAGCACTCAGAGCTTTCTGAGGAGCATTATATAATCTCCTTGCAGTTACCAAATGAAATAAGAAATTCCTCATTTGGCAGATGGAGCTCGCAGATCGAGTTCATAAACTTTAGTACTTCTCCCAAGTCCAAAATCAGAGACGACCCGCTCCAAGTCAGTTTCCCATTTGCACTTAATTAGAGAGTGTGTTTTGGAGGTCAGTGAAAACCAGTGGAGTGCGTTTTCATAATAACTTTCCTCACAATAAAATTATTTGGGAGGCAGCTCTCCAACTTCTTCTGGAATGAGGGCAAGAAGAATGGGGACACGGAGTGAGGTTATGGGATACCTTATCTGGAACTGCCCGAAAACTTGTCTGAGGTCCAAAGAACACACCGTACCTTCTGGATCAGGGGAGAGAGGCCAAATGTTGCTTATATTCCCAACAATGTCCAGAACTACATGATTTCACACAGTTTTAAGGATTCTAAATACTGGAGAACAAAAGCTTTCTCTGAGCTGGCATCGTGCCACACTTATAGAAGCAGAGACAATAGTTCTTCTGGTTAAGGAAAAAGTGACCTGTGGATTAGAGAAAGTGGCTGGTAGTTAGGACGAGTAGCCAGATTGTCACTTAGTAGCTGTATGGTCTTGTGCACTTGGGTTTCTCAAAGATAACATGATGAGCCCCCCAAATATTATACTTTGCTTTATCAGTGCATGATATCATTGTAGCTATAGGAGAGTGTGTTATGCTTGTGTGAGCCTTGTCCTAAGCCATTCTAGAGAATGGGAGGATGGATTCTAAGTCACAAACTCTGAGTAGAAAGTCAAATCAGAGGGGGTAAATTTCCTTACTAGATTAGGAAACCAAATTGTGATAGGCTAGTACATTCTTTGTAATTGTTTATTTTTCTTTCTTTATAAAAAGCAATATGTTGGCTCCTTCTAAATTCTATTTGGGTTTTACAATCCTCATTAACTGAGGAGGACGATGCCAAGACCCACAGGCTCTGAATTGTGGTTGATAAGCTTTTATTGTACTAGGGAGCCTTTGGCTGCAAAACATTGAAAAGTTCTTCAACCTCATAAATGGAACATGGTTAACATTTTCATCTTATTCTTACACACATGCACACATCTGTGCACACATGACTTGGGGTAGGATCACTTACAGTCACACTGTGTAGGTCCAGTGATAAATTGTTCTGAGTTGAAGTCTTGAGGCTTGAAAACCAAATTTCCCTCAAAGGCAGTTCATATGTCAAGTTGCTCCAATCACCAAATGACTGAAGTGTAACCATGACCAATGTACCATGACCAATGCCTCAGAATGAATACGCCATGTCTCTTTAGGCTCTTAATTTGATAGTGATGATGACAGGGAATTTGTCATACTTTGTTTCTAATGTTTGGCAGATCATCCAGATTATGACCTTCACAAGTTACCTGTCTATAAATCACCCTACATTCCGTCCAACTGGTGGGGTTTTTTTTCTGTGTTAATAGAAGTGACTTGATTTTACATATTAATTCTAGGAAGCGTTGCTGTTTCAGGCTGCTGTGGTGAGTCATATTCGGGGTGCTAGGCAGCCTCTAAAATGACCACCAGTGATCTCCTCCTTCTAGTATGGACACCTTGGCACAATTCTCTCCCAGTCCAGAATGGGTTGAACTTACTGACTCACGTCTAGTGAACAGAATAGGGCAGAAGCTTTAGGATGACCCTGCGAAGATTAGGTCATAAAAAGACTGCGGCTTGCATCTTGGGTGCCCTCTCTTGTGCTCTCTTTGTTGGGACCCTCACGTTGGGGGACCTGTGGTGCCATCTTGTGTTCAGCCCTATGGAGAGACCCATGTGGTGAAGGACTGAAGAATCTGGTCAACCGCCAGTGAGCACCTGTAGCCTGCCAGCCTTTTGGGTGACAGAAGTCCTAGCTGATGCCTTCGGGGCAGTTTTGTGAGAGACCCCAAACCAGAATGCACCCAGCTAAGCCATGCTCAGATTCTTGCCCCACAGAAATGGTGAGATGGTAAACACTTATTATTCAGAACTGCTAAATGGGGGTGATTTGTTACACGGCAATTGATAACTAATACATATTTCTACCTCTATTCATGGTTAAATATCACAGAATAACTATTCTTAAGCATAGTCAGTGTTCAAATACTGACCATAATGATCAATATTCTTTGGCAGGTGTTATAAGCCAGGCCTCTATCCAACAGAAGAGAGACTAGGTCTCTCTGGTTCTAGAGGTGATACATTTACTGTGCATGTGTAAGGACAGCCCCATTGTACACAAGAGGCTCATCCTCAAAATCCTCAAAAGAGAGGGAAGCTGACTGAAAAATAAATGTCAGGAAAACTGTATCTGAAGTGTTTTTTAAATTGATTTCTGATGACAGCTTCAGAATTATATTTTTCTGAGACATTAAAAAATTTTGTGTCTATAAAGTTAAGTGAGGTTGTCTTTCTGCAGTCACTTTAACTATAGACTCGGTGAGAAGGGAAGTGAGACTTGTGATTTTGTCTGGTCATTCCCCCAAGTGACACAAAAGTATCAAAGTACTAATAGCTCAGCCACAGATAGTTTCTTGTAAAATAGGACAACACAGGGAGTTTTGTCCAGAGCAGATTTTTTTCCTTTAGAAAATTTAACAATAAATGTCTCAGGGTCAGAAGGATGCAGTGGATTGGAGCTGGGAGCCCACAGAGATTGTCACAGACGCTCTAAAACAATATTGTTTGTCCTCCCCTTCATTTCCTCAGAGGTGCACAATACTTTTTCCTCCCCGCCCTGCAGATCTCTTTCTAAAATTGTTTTGGACCTTTGGGGGCCTTCTATATTAAGACTGAAGGAAACTGGAATCATTATTTGTCCTTTCTTCTGAGCACTGTTCCAGGACGTGATAAACAGTGAATGTGGGATCACAGGGGCTTCCCAAGGGGGCTCCGAGCCTGTGTCTCCCAGACCCCTTCCTCTCAAGTTCACTGCCTTCTTTCCTCCTTTCTCCTCTCCCTCGATCTTCACATTCTCTTTGATGTCCTTAACACTCGTTGACTCCCCATCCCTCTATCCACAATTTGCCAAAAAGCAAACTGGGGTGAAGAGAAAGAAGGGAAAACAGCCAAAACCAACCAACTGAACAAAAACAGCAGAAGACCTTCCAGAAGCTTCTCACCTGCTCTGCAAGACCGAGGCTACTTAGTCAAGCAAGCGCAGTTTGGCGAATTCTTCTAGGTAATTAGTTTCTTGGAAATTTGCTGGGTTGTAGAATCTTTTCCCCTTGAATCCTAGGAATGTCTGAAATACCAGGCAAGCACTCTTCCCACAAAGTTATGTTAAGAGGCTTAATTAACAGAAAATACTGCATGTCACACATAGCAACATTTAAGTGAGGTCAGTATATCTGGCCAGTCAGGTTTCTGAGACAACTCTCGGCGGCCAGGCCTGTGCTGCTCTGCCGAGCGAGAAAACGAAAGGTATGTTTGGTGCTCCAGGTCCTGTTGGAACCCCGCTGTGCCTGGCATCGTCCCCCGTGGTTACTTTTGGTGAACCTGTAGGACAAGCTACCATGATGGATCGCTTCTTTGGCTTTTCTTCAATCCGCAGTACTTTTCATATTCTTTTCTTGATTTTTCCAAGGGTTGAGGAGAAGCCACTTTATTTGCCAGGGGCTGTGATTTTTTCTTCTTCTTCCCTTCTTCCTGCCCTCTCCCATGTCAGAGTCACTTCCAGTGCCCCCTGTGTTCCCCAGGGGCCTTTGCTGTTGCACGGAGGGCTCTGGTTGTCTGCAGGGCAGCCGGGAATTAGGGTTTTGCTGCCCGTTGAGATGAAAGCTGTCTCCAGTGTAACCAGGACTTCATCTCTCCTGATGCCAAGTCCTGTTACCGTGCCAGTGTAACCCAGAACCTTGCCTTTTTTCAAGATTTTGCAAAATTTAAGGTCACAGCTTCCGGGTGTGTGAGGGGAGAGTGTGCACACTGACAAGAAAATGGGGGGATGGAGAGATTCGTTACTGTTATTCTCCCGCACTGGGCCCTCTCTTCCTGCCTCCCATGACGCGCCTGCGCCGCGCGCATGTGCAGTCCTTCAAGATCTCTCTGTGGAAACAGTAGCGGGGTGGCTCCTGGCTGCAGAGTATTTGCATGCTTGGATCATCAGAAACATGTCACTCTGTTCCCTTCTGGAATACAGGCGCATGCCACTTCCTAGCATGCTTTCTGATTGCCTGATGGATAGTGTGCTCCTAAATGAAATATCATTAACAGGTGACTTATAAAAATCATCTTTGCCATTCTGGGAGGGAAAACAGCTGTTATTTTAAAAACTGGGCCAGAGTTGAAACTTCTATTGAATATATATAAAAGATATTGAATATATATCCAACAAGCATATATACATGTATAGTCAAGATAATCAATGTGAGTTATCAAATATGAAATGATCTGGGTGCTTCTTTATTCTGATGAGTTCTGGGATGTTGGCCAAGTCCTTTATGCTCCCTAGGCATCAATTTCTACATCTGTAAAATGCAAGGAACTGAGAAATCACTCTGCTGCATCTGTAGAACTCCTCATTCTCTGTTTCTGTGACTCTCGTTTTGGTTTGGACAGGGATGGAACGGGCGATCAAAAGCCACAGATGACCCCCAAATCTCAAGCCAGCCGATAGACTCCACCTTAATGCCCTTTAACTAGAATGACTCAGAGTGAACCAAATACACTACATGAACTCATTTTTTTCACTTACTGCTCTCACTGACCTCATAGTTTTTACAAGCAATGAAATGACAGGAAGGGAGGAGAAAGAAGGAAGAGGAGGAGGAGGAGGAGGAGAATCAAAGACTGCCGTCCACTCACAAGCTAGATTAACAAGCTGTCCTTCATCCCCATAGACTGTGTCCGGCTTCATCTCCAGCATCCCCACTGGACACGCCGGCCTTCCTCTGTAGAGTGGTGTTTGACCTGAGGGCTCGGAAAGCTCAGCACAGTGATACGCTCTGCTCTGTATGGACACAGTGGCTCAGATCACCTGTAGGGTCAGCCCTTTCCATTGTGCGTGTGGCAATGGCAATGACTCGAACAAAGGCAGCTTTCTCTGGTGGGAATTCATGTGAGCATTTGTGTAAAGCCTGGGTGACGGCATGCCAGGGGGATGTGTCACATCTGAGGCCACAGGGCAGGGTTCACTTACTTGTGGGTTATTCTTATGTAAAGATCACTGGCTCCTGTGTGAACTGGACAACTTTTTAGTACCTTGATCTAATTAAGTAAATGCACCATTGTTTACTTCCTGACTTAATGACCACAAGCGTGAGGTTTCTTTAGTATTGCATCAAGAATTATGAAAGTTTATCCATATTGATAATCAGCCTCCAGGCCAAACCACACTAAAGCTCTTTTGACTGAGAAAAATCAGATTTTTCTTCTCAGAATCTTATTTTTTTTAATTTCAGAATCTTCTAGAAGTAGAATTCATAATCCATGACCCCTGCCACATTGAAGGATATATAATAGATGTTTTTCTGGCAAGTTTGTACAAAGATTTATTTCTCGTGTCCAAGGAACCCACGAATTATTGTAATATCAGCACCTTCAAACAGAAAATGTTTCCAGAGGGCTTGTCATCATCTGCGTGCTTTCACGTTCTCCTTCGTGTGGCTCGTTGACTGAGAAATGGAACGTCGTCACTGCCATTAGTGGAGACAGTCCTGAGAACATAGGTCTCATGTGGTTGGTCACCTGGGGAGGCGAGGCGGGCTTGCAGAGCTTGGTGACAGCTCAGGGTCACGCCGCCAAATCTGCCATGTTCACCTTCTGACCCATAAGGGCCTCGAAGCCAAAGAAAAGTCTCTTTAAAGCTCCGACTTGTTTTTTTGGGGTTCCCTTGGTTTGTAGGTCATCACTTCTTGCCCACATGATCTTTAAAAACTCACTGTGCCCCCATGACATCAGCTCCTAGTCTGCAAAATGAAACAGTAATTCTGGCCCTGCCTGATTCACAACTTCATGATAAAGGTCAGAAAGGATGATTCAACATGTGATGGGCTTTGGAAAAAGTAAAACCCATCGTACAAACACAAAACAGTGGGTTGTGGTAATATCAACGTTGTGATAGGAAACCCTCTGGTTCAGCAGCTTGCAGAGGATGAAATGCATCTTTTCATGCTTGGGAACTTTTGAGTTTCTTTCCCCCCAAAACTCATGTAAAAACTCATGTATGTTGGCCAGCGTCTCTGTGTCCCAGCATTTCAATAAGCTGGCATCCCCGCAGTGGTTAAAATAGGGCAAACAGACAGTGGTCTAGGGGTGTTTGTGTGTTTGTGTGTGTGTGTGTGTGCATATTTAAGAAAGTGCATGTACCTTTGACCTCCGACATATGTTCATACAATTAAAAAAGGAATAATGACTCATTAACCAAACAAGGCCTAGAAAAAAAATCCTCATTTAATACAATCACAGTGACTTCCTCACTGTTTCCACTTCATTGCTGCTTCTGCGAGTAAAAACAACATGCTAAATGGAGACTCTCAGAACCCCGTGGGGCCAATTACTGCCACGTGACTTCCTCCCTGCCTTCCACCAACATAACTATATTATAATGGCCTGTGATATTAATATCAGCTTTGGAAAAGCCAGGCAGCGGCTCCGGAGGGAAGGAGGCGGCCCGAGCAAGGACTGTGGAATGCGCAGCCTTTGACGTACTGGAGGCGGCAACATTTTATAAGCTACATCGCGCAGTTACATAGTGTGGGGGCACCAAATGGGCTTGCGGGTTAATTAAGGTTAAAAGGCCACCAGAGTAGTCTATCTCTGATCTCAGACTCCCAGAACATGTGGTTATTGGCGGAAATGTTGGAAATTAAAGTTCTCAGAAATAACCCATTTCCAAAGCATGCTCCCCCTCCCCACCCCCGAATTTCTCCAGACTCCTGCCCACCACAGAGGCAGGATGTATTAGGACAGCTCTGTTTGTGTTGGAGTGCCGACCTGGGATGAGGTCGGCTGGGTACACCTCCCAAGTGTGTAGAGCAGTTCAGTGGGGATTTTTAGTGACGCCAGAAGGCTGGGCAGAGCCAAGGGGAGGATGAGCCACGACATCAGTGGCCTTGCTCCCGGGCTCCTTCAAATGCAGTTGTAGGGATCCCGGGTCCACACCCCACCCAGGTTCCATCCCAGACCCGCTCCCTGCAAGGTCTTGGGGAGATTCAGTGTCCTCCCTGTGGCTAGTCAAATTCTCCTCTCTAGCATATGGCAATGGGCCAGTTGCTTTTCTTGGTTGTAAATTGCTAGAGTGCATTAATCCACTCAAGGGTGGTCCCAAAGCACAATGGAGAATAAAAATTCTCCAGGGATCAGATGTTTTGTGGTGCCTTTAATTATCCAGGAGAGATTGCCTAAGGAAACAGTCTAGGTCCAATTCCTGGACAGTAGCTAATGGTTTGGTTAGATAATCATCAGAGACTTAGAAGGAAAAATATTGGAGAATTGGCAATGGGGAAGTTAAGAGAAAAGCTGGATAAACTTCTTAGCATGAACCCCAAATATTAAACTATTTATGTCCAAGCTGTGTGCTCATCCAAAGGCCCCCACTGCAGAGAGATTTTCGGTAATTAGGAGAACAAAGTGACTTTCACTGAAGGTGTCCCTGAGAGTCTTCCTCTGGTCCTTAATCAATGGACTCATAAACAGAACAGCTGTGCTGGCAGGGATACCTAAAGGCATGGACCTAATCACAAGGACCCCTCCTCTTAGGGGGACCTGGCTCTTCCTCTGCAGAGTTCTCCCCTGGCCAAGAGTAGCCATGAGCTAGAGCCAAGAGTAGACCTGAGCACCATGATGCCACTGGACCCGGGAGGGCCAGTCACCTACCTGGTAGAAACTGATTATATTGGACCCATCCTCTATGGAAGGGGTGGAAATTACCCTCTGAAATAGTAACTTGCCTTATATTTAGGTTTGTTTTCACTGTCCCACTCTGCTAACACGTTCATCAGTGGAACTTACTTAAATTCTTAAGTATCGTAATTCTTTTCCAAAATCATCATTGTGATTTTCTTGATGGTTATTTTCCAAATCTCTTTAAGGACTCCTCATATATGGTAATGCCATTCAAATAAACTTTTAAAATAATTCAAACACACTGACCTGTCATAAAAATTAACATTATAAATAGTTCACTTAGGACTAAGAAAGTGGATTTGCGAAGAAAGAAATAATGGGCTGACGGTTGTAGAATTCATCGATCTGACCATGGGGCCCATTACCCATAAGCAAGAGACTTTACAGAAAGACGAAGGGACCTATTGAAAACTCAGACACAGTACTAACTGGCTACCGCTGATAGACAATATCTTGCAAATTTGGAATGCTTTCCCTTAGGATGAAGCGCCCACTTTGAATTAATGGTGAATAAATGGCACGCTCCCTGTTCTAGAACACACCAATTTAGGGGCATGGAGGAAGAAATATGAGGAGCCACTGACAATTACATCCAATGACCCACTCTCAAAATGTTGCATTCTGTCCCTGGGCTCTGCTGGTTTACAACCCAATGGAGGCTTGCTTCTACCAAGGATATGACACTAATTCTATAAAACTGTGGGTGGAACGGCCACTTAGCCATTCAGGGATTCTCATGCCACTGGAGAGTTATGAAAAGAGGAAGTTGAATTTTTCTGGGTTGATTGATTCTGACTTTTAAAAAGAAGGAGGGGAAGGACCACAGAGGCAACTCAAGGACACTTCTTGCACTATTATTTTGAGTGGTAAAGATGAGTAGGAGACTATGGCAAGCTTACCCAAGCAGAAACAAGGGCTCGGGTTTCTAAAGGGTGAAGATTTAGGTTTAGGTTGCCCTACTGTGTGCTAGCCGAGGCAGAGAGAATGTGAAATGGTGGTAAGGGGAAATCTGTAAGTACTAGCTACCATCTATATACAGAAATGCCTATTAGAATGCGTCACTGGTAGTTACAATTCCCATTTAATCTTCAGTTTTCAAAATTCAAGATGGGATTGGATTGTAACAAGAAGAATGGGCAGTGGCCAGAGAACTGAAACTGAAACCGGAAGGAGTAAATAATAATAAAACTTTGTATTTTCTCTGTTTGGGACGAGGGTGAGTGTGTTTGTGGTTGCATGAGACGGGCTACCTACATTACATAGAAATGTCTTTGGAAGCATACATTTGGGAGGAAGTGGTTATGAGGATTTAAGGCAGTCAAAGGAATAGATTGTAATAGACTTGACTATCCAGAATCTCAACATTCTGTTTATTAGGGAGAGACCCCCCAAATGGTAGAACACCAGCACCCCACTTTCCACTAGGAAAACAAAGGAGGCAGACTTCCCTCATGTTTAGGGTCACACCCAGAACTTTTGGAACCTGAGGGAGTGATGCACAGACCAAGCACAGATAAGAAGCTTTTTATAACCGCAGGGCCATCAGAGCTGACAGCCCTGAGGTGGGGTCAGCTGGTGTCTGGGGTGGATGCGGTGATAATGAAAGCATCCGCACGTCATGAGCTGGTGACATTTCAGCCAGATTATTTCAGCACTGTGATCTCAGCGATGTGTTTGGCTGCCCAGCCTTCCCTTGATTCCCATCCATCTTCTGAGTCAGGTTCTCCAGCCTTCATGTTGATTTGGAAGTGGTCCAAGCGCCTTCCCACGAATTTCCTTCCTGCTCAGAACGGCCAGGGGTCATTCCCGTTATTCGTGCAGTGGTATATGATGGCTCGAGGTGCCATTCATTCTACCTGGGCGACCTCGCTGCAGCCCTTTCCTGTGAAACTGGCAGGCTTTGGGATCGGTCCCTGTCTTAGTGCAAGACTCTGTTCACCAAAGGCCTGTCTCCTCTGGCTTCCTGGGTAGTGGCTATCTACTGTACTTATCTTTCAGTATTAACGAGCCTTTCCCTCTGAGAGCATGGCTTTTTTTTTAAGGAACGGAGTAGAAGACAATATGAGGAAATCATCCCTATGAAGCAAGCAAAATTGTCCTTGAAGTTAATTCCAGCTCTTTTGTGGGGACTGATTGATGAACTCTGACCACCTCCATTCAAGGTGAGTTTCTTTTCCACCTGGCTAAAGGTATGCTAAGGTAAAGTAATAATAATTACTTTATAATGTAAAGTCACTTTCTGAATATAGCAATTAACTCCAGTATGTTCCAACCTTCTTCCCAGATGACCCCTTAGGACACTAAACATGTCATCTCCTTAGTCTGATACATTTAAACTCTCCCTCAATAACAACAAATTTGGGGACCTGAGCCATAGATACATAATTTTAGATAGACAGAGACTCACTCAGTAATACAATTTAGCTTAGATCTCTTGACCTGAAAGGGCCTGTTAAGAATACAATAAACAGCCCTGGCTGGTGTAGCTGAGTGGATTGAGCATGGGCTGTGAACCAAAGGGTCGCCAGTTCGATTCCCAGTCAGGGCACATGCCTGGGTTGTGGGCCAGGTCCCCAGTAGGGGGCATGGGAAAGGCAACCACACATTAATATTTCTCTCCTTCTCTTCCTCTCTCTCTAAAAATGAATAAAATATTTTTAAAAAGAATATGTCGAAAAAAGAATACAGTAAACAAGATATTTTTAATGACAAAAAATGATAGTTCATCATTTAAAGTTTTCCTTCAGCAAATATTTGTGGAGCAGGTCTAGGTATCTCCTAGTGACTGGAGATTTATATGTGAACAAAATAAAGTGTCTCACACTTATTTGGGGGGTTAGAGATGGTAAACATGATAAAGGAATCTATTTCAAGGGCAAGTACTATGGAGAGACATGGAGCAGGGTGCACCAGGAGTAAGCTTACCCATTCAAGGCGCTGTGCAAAGGCCCGTGCGCCTGCAGAGTGAGTAACGGGACATACTAGGTGTCGTGGGGAACCAGATCATTGTAAGGATTCAGGCTTGGGGACAAAAGACATTTGACGGTTTGAACAAAGGAATGGCATCATCGGACTTACATCCTTTCACAAGGCCAAGTACAGATTTTAAAAATGTAGGTCAAATTTACATAGAGCAAAATCACACATGTGAAGAGTTCTCCCAGCTGAGTCTGTCAAATGCATACATTCTATGTAAATAGCTGCATCTGTCCTATAATTTTATCAAAATAGAATCGTATGGTGTTCCTCCCAGGTGGCTGGCTTCTTCCAGACAGCACAGGGTCTGGGGGCGTCACTCATGTTGTTGCACAAACCAGTTGTTTGTTCTTCTTATTGTTGACGAGTGGTCTCCCCTTCTGTGACCATGCCGCGGTTATTTACCCACTGTACTGCTGGTAGCTGTTCGGATGATTTTCTTCGTTTTATTCCTACGTTTATTTTCACCACTACTAGTAAAGCTGCTGTGAATGAACATTCTTGCCATGCCTGTTTTTGACATATGTTTTAATTTTTTTGGTAAATACTTCAAGTGCAGTTTCTGGGCTACATTGTAAATATACTTTAACCTTATAAGAAATTATGTAATAGTTTTTCAAAGAGATTGTATGATTATATACTCCAATCAGCAATATAAGAGAGCCCGATTGTTCTACACGCTCTGGAAAATTTGGTGTGGTTGACTTTTTAAATTTTTCCATATATTTCACTTCTATTCATGTTGTAAACTTCACCTTACAAAGCTATTCATTTATCTTTAAGTGGCCAATTTCTTCTAAGGGTGTTATTTCAAACATGATATTTTATAATAAGCCACTTATATATTATTTCTGGGCTCTTTATTTCTTCATGTGTATACTAGTTTCTATTTCATATCATTTACCTTTAGCATTTGGGTTTTGTTACAAAAAATTCTCTCAAGTTTTGCTTATGTGAGGATGCCATTGTTTTTCCTTCCTTTCGAAGGATATTTTCATTGGTTATAGAATTCTGTGTTGATAGTGGGTTTTTCCCTGTTTATTTTAAAGGTGGCATCCCATTATCTTCTGGCTGCCATGGTTTCTAATAGGAAATCAGCTGTCATTTGTGTCATTGTTCCCGGATATATAATGTGTTTTTCCCTTGTCTGCTTTCTGGGCTTTTCCCTTTATCTTTGGTTTTAAGCAGTTCAACTCTGATGTGCCTAGGTGTTTTCTTTGTATTTAGTTTTGGGGTTTGCTACTCTTCTTAATTAGTAAGTTGATATTTTTGAACAAATATGAAAAATTTTTAATTGTTCCGGTCTCCAAATACATGCATCTTAGACAGTTTTAAATGTCTCATAAGTACTTCAGCCTCTTTACTTTTCTTTGTTACTTCTCTATTCTTGTGTTATTTCCAGTCTGCTATTTTCCTGCCATTTCTAGCATCCATTGAATTTTTATTTAAATTTTTATTCCAGTTTAATTATTTTTATTCGATTCTTCATTTTACAGTTACATTTATTTGTAGATATTCCCTATATGTTCACTCACTGAGGGCATATTTTCCTATAACTTTGAACATATTTTTCTTTATTTCCTCAACAATATTTATGATAATAGTTTTTAAAGTCTTTGTCTGGATATCCAATACCTGAGCCATTACAGGGTGGGTATCTGTTCTTTGCTTTTTGTTGTTGTTGTTGTTGATTGCAGGTCACATTTTCCTTTTTTATTTACACATCTTTATATTTCCGATTGTGTGCTCCTCTTATTGAAGGCCATGTTGCAGAGTTCCGAAGGATGTTGAGTTTTGTTCTAGTAGGCAGTTCAGTGACGGCCTGCTTACATTGAACTTGTAAAGGCTTGGCTCACGCTTCATTGTTGCGGATCTATGGAGAGCCCAAAGTATCTCCCAACTCCCTCTAATTTGAGGCTGGGTGGGAGAAGCAATTTGTAAACTCTTGTCTCCCTTGAGGCTTTTTTTCAGGGTTTAGTCTAAAGCATTTTTAGGGCAGATACAAAGTGGGAATTTTTCTAGCGTGTCGTTTTTACTTCTACGCCTGGCCTTTCTGACATCTCAGCCAGCTGCCTGGAGATTTAATGAGGCATTAACAAAGTTTCTGTACTCCAGCTGTAGCAGAACTACAACATCCCCCAAGTACCGCTCATTCCTCTACTGCTTTTGTTTTGCTCTCCCTGGAATGCACAGCAGCCACTCTCCTGACAGCCTCAAGTAGGCTTGCTCTGTGCAACTGTAGCCCCGCCTGCAACCAAGGACTCACAGGTTCCCTCGAGTGGGCTTTGGGACATTTCCTTCCTCTCTGATTACTTCTCCTGCAGATTGTAGCAAGATCTAGAGCTAGGGGGCTGCCCAGGTGGACAGGAAATGGAAAGGGAGTTCTAAGTACCTGAAGATGGTCAGGGGGTGCTATAGGGCTGGGCCCTGTCCTGCTCTTTCTGGCAACTGGACAGTAGATCCATGAGTGTCTCTTAATTTAAGGTGACAGACCTGTCCTCAGTCAGCCCCTGGTGCCTCTCTAAGTTTTCACACATAATCTCTGATGGTACCTATCTCCCTGGCCCTCTGCGCAGAAGAATATTTATTTCCAGACTTGAGCCCTTGGCTGTGCTGGCAGAAGAATGAAACGCACACTGAAAATCAGACATGCCTGGGCGGGGGAGCCTCTGGAGGGTCTCTCCCCCTCCCCTCTCAGGGTCCCGTTAGGTAAGTTGATGGAAAGAGGAGGCTGCTTCTTGTCTGTGCTTCCTCCTTCCCTCCCCCCAAACACTCAGGGCCCGCTCCTGAGAAACAGAATGCACCCACACCATCCTAAGGGGTGGGGAGCTGCCAGCCCTTCCCACCCTCCACTCCCACATGCCCCCCAACCCCAACACAGTGTAGCTGGGTTGCAGCCGCATTTGGAGCAACCTATGGGGAGCTCCTCGGCGGGGCAGCTTTGATGATTTCTTCAGACACACGGAGCAGACTGACAAATTGACTTTCAAGCGAAAGGTCAGTGTCGAGAACCAAGGGGTACAGCATCTGGATTCACAATTAAAACGCCTGCGGAGCCCAGTGTGCAGCTCCGGCGTCTCCCGGTGTAGGAGGTGCCGTCAGAGGGACTCATTTGGCAGCTGTGTCGTCTGACTCCGGATTGGGATTGGAGGAAATAAAAATTCCTTGTGGTCGCCTGTGCATGGACGTGCGCGCACCCCCTCGATGGCGTGTGGGTGTTTCGAGAGCAATCCTGCTCCTTGGCAGAAGCAAGCACAGCTTTTTGCTAACTCAGGTCTGTCCTCGATTTGACCTCCACGGTCTGTCCAGAGTGAACGGGTCCTCAAGAGGGCTGGCTGGCTCATCCCTGCGCCAGCCTTATAAAGCTATGAATGAAAGAACGGTGAGGATGGCGCTGGAAACCAAGTGTAATCACCGATGCCCTCTCTGACCTTGGGCCAGTTGCCTTTAAAGTGCATAACAGCTGGGCCCAGACACCTGCAGAACATGGAACTGCTCGTCCAGTTTAAAAGAAAGCCGGGCCCCATCCATGCCTTCGCTCTACGTAGGAGTAGTTCTGTTTCCAGTTTCCAAAGTGGTTCTACACCCCAAGATGTGGTGAAAGAAAACAGGATGTTCCTGAAGTGCCTGCGGGCCCAGGACCTCGGCAAGTGCTGTGTGTTGGGGCCCAGGGCACAGAGCGCTTAGCTTTCGCAGGGTGCTCTCTCTGCCCAACACTCGGTTTTGAGAGCCTACTGACATAATTAAGCAGGTAGATGATAAACCCCTGTAATAACACCATTCATTACAGCCTGTTTACTTTCCTCCCCTTTGCAGCCGCCAGGCCTGCAGGAGGTCCCTAAAACCCTCTGTTGAGTGATGGGATGCAAACCTCCCTCCACAGTGAGGCTCTGCTGCTCTGCCTACCCCCAGTGAGCGGTGCAGCAGGCAGGGCCCCTTTGGGGAGCACTTGGGAAGGGATGTTTATAGCTCACCCAGTCCCCTTCCTCCTCCTCCCAGGAAGCAGTCAAGATAATGGAACTGAGCTAGTGGCAGAAAGTGTCAGAGAAGGTTTCTAGATGAGACAGACAGACAGACAGAAGCCGAGCATGGAGTTTGAGGGTCCTAATTTGAAAGGGCCTGTGTTTTCCATGTAAGGAAACCGAAGAGGGTTTGCAGCAGCTGGCTGAACACTGGCTGAGAGCAAAGCACACTTTGCTTAACATTGCAGGCTCTGGGGCTCTCCCACCAGGAGTCCAGTCCCGCTACTGTGACTTACCACCCGCTGTGCGATGCCAGGCACATGATTTAACTTCTCTGCGTCTCTGTTTCCTTTTCTGCAAAATGAGGATAACAACAAGACCTGTCTCTTGGAGTTGTTGCAAAGATCAGATTCGTTATGGCAGGAGAAGTGCTGAGAACAGTCTCCAGGGCACAGTGAGCGCTGTGTGAGTCTTGATGGTAAATACCATTGATTTTCCTTGGGCTAATCCGTCGTCCTCATGTACCCCGTTCGCTGCCTCCTCCCTGCACTGCTTCAGGTGAACCCGTTCTCATTTCGGTGTTACCTTCCCTGACAGATGAGAAACTACAGAAACAGTCTCCTTTTACTGGGCTTCGAGGTCCACGTTCTTACCTAGAATTTTCTCTTCTATTTCTCCTATTCACTCTTCACACTTGCAGTGAGGTGAAAGAGTTATTTCTATTTATAGCCAGCAAAGACTTACTGGACTCCTACTACACACCAGAAACTGTTTGGAGTGCTAGGAACGGAAGGGTGAACAAGACGCAGCTCTAGCTGTCACAGTTTATAACGTCATCTTACCTCTTGCTAGAATCTAAGCTTTCGGTAGACAGAGTATGTGTCTGATTTATCTTTATATCCGCAGAAGTATTGAGCACAAAAGTTCACAGTAAGGGCTCAAATGCTTGTTGATAGAAGCGTTCTAGCAAATATTTGAGTAATGTCAGACACCATGTTAATTGTCTTTACGTTCATTATCTCACGAGTGCTGTAATAAGGGCTCTAGGAGTTTGGTATTTTGTGGAGGGGGAAACCGATTTGAGGGGACTCGCCTAAGGTCACTCAGGTAGTTAATTATTAGCACAAACTTTTATGCTTTTTGACTTTGGAGATGAAGTTGAAATGAATGATCTATATTAAATATGATAATAGGTGAGTAAATGGAATCTCAAAGTTAATAAAGAAACTACTGACAGTTGTATACATCCTCACTACTCTCTGGCTTTTTTGTTTGACCCATTTTGTACTCTCCCCCGCCCCCCCAAAATGAAAGTCCGCACTTGGACCAGGGCATCGCCTGCGAGGTAGTCCTGTTTCTCTGGCACCCCTGTTTGGAGGTAAATTTATGCTCCCCTGCATCCTGCTGGGGAGGAAGCAGCAGTCCAAATGCTGGGCGGTTGCCACAACCCTGGGAAAGAGAAACATCGGTCATCCCACTTGCCACCCTGCTTGAAACATGGGGGCATATTTTTAGACCGAGGCAGAGCAAGGAAATTATTAAACAGTAGCTTGCTCAGTGACTAAGTTATAGGTCTCCATTCTGTGAAGACAACTTGGATTTTAAAATATTTATTTTACTTGTTTGACTATCAGTGGATTTATTTTGGCCCCAGCTGATAGGGATTCGAGTGTACAGGACTTGTTTTAATGTCTGCAGTTTACTGAGCAACTTTTATTTCTGATTTTAAGTTAGGTGGTGTTCAGGACACATTTAAGAAGTTTTTAAAATATAAAAAACAGGAAGTATGATCTCCATGTCTTACCTCCTGGGCATAGCAGCAGGGTATGGCTCAGTGCGCTGTTAGTGCGTCTTTGTCACAGAAGTGACTATTGGCAAATTGCTAATATTAATTTTTATTCCTGGTTGGTGGAATTCACCTTATTACCTTCGATTCACTCACTTCCATATTTAAAAATAAAAATAATAATAAAATATCCTTGCCATAACATAGAAGGAAAGGGTAGTCATAATAGACAACAAACAGGCTTATCAGTAAACACATTTTAAGTTATTAATTCTGTCCATAAGTATTATTTAGCGCCTATGGGGCATACAATTGAATTGGAATACAGACATCGACTCTGTCTGTAGGAAGCCACTCATTAGTTCACAATTGTGAATACTCTTAAAATTCATGTATACGTGTGTGTCAGTCTACGTAGGTGATATTTTGAGCTCACCACATCAAGGATATGATGGAGAACTTCAGTTTCTGGCCATATTTTAGATTAATTTACATTAAAGTCCTCTTCTAGAAACACTTAGAAATATAGATTAAAATATAATAAACATCATATTCAACGTATAGGCAAGTTTGCAAGAAGGAAAGAAAATTTTTGGGGAAGAAAATGGCAACAAGGAACAAAGACACTGTAACCCCATGAGCCTTTGCCCCAGTTATCTTGGCTTCGGGAGGAGTTTGGGTTCCCAGATCGGAGCGTGTGGGTTTCACAGCTCATGAAGGAATCAACACACCACAGCAACAACAACAACAGCCCCCAAGTGTCTCCCTCAAAAAACATAGAGGCTTGTGCATATGCGGGTTTGTGGTTCGACGTTTTGATTGCCATTGTAGTTCGGGGCACCAGATGATGACATCATCGGAAAACAGGCCCTGGGCTGATGATGTATCCAGAGTGACTGGCAGAAGGTGAAATGCTCCTTTGGGGGGACACGCCCTCAATCTAGGCCCTGTAAGAGTCCATAATAATCCCTTAGAGATCAGCTCATAATCTCAAATTACAAAGGACAAGTCCACCATAAGCAAAAATCCCATCAAAAACGATAAAGGGATTAGTCTACCAAGATCCTCAAATAACAAAACTATCTTTTAGAGATAATGAAATAAGTATGTCTTAGCTGATGAAAGACATTTAAAAAGCCGGGATTAAAAATATAAACATATAAAGCATTATCAAAATGGACAGACTCTAAAAAGAACCAAATAGAACTTTTAGAAAGTAAGAAAACAGTCATTTAAAAAATGCCCAGTAGCAAGATGAAAGAGCAGATTAAATATAAGTGCTGAGAGAATGAGCATACTGAAAGACAGATGTGAAGAAATTACCCAGAGGCAGCACAATGAGATTCAAAAACTGAAAAGGGAAAAGAAAAACAATGTAGATAAATGCAGATGAAGAGACTTGGAGGATGAGATGAAAAATTTCAACATCATGTAAGAGATGCAATGCTTTAAAAGTTAAGGCAAGAATGTTCCATGGTTAGCAAAAGACATACATATTCCTAACAAGATATATAAAAGTAAATCTCACTTAAATACATCATGGTTCAACTTCAGAAAAGATCTAAAAGTCAGCTGCAAAAAAAAGAGAGAGTTTAACAAAAGTGGGACAATTATACTAACAGATAACTTCTCACAAGCATCAATAGATGCCACAAAGAGATAGGATCACATCCTCCAGAAATCAGGGTAAAAGCCTATGAATTTAGAATTGTACATCCTTCTAATTTTTACTCAGTTGTAGTGAGACTAAAATAAAGACAGTGTAGATGTAGGTGCTAGTGGTACACGAAGAATGTGTGTGTGGAAGAGATGATTTTCATAGTGTTAGAGATGATAGTGGGATTGGAGACTTTATAAATGGAACTACATCCCAGATTGCCGTAAATCCCAGACAACATGTCTCTAGTAAAATCTGTACCCAGATCACCGATAAATAAGAACATCATGCAATGTTTTGTTATTAGCTGAAACTTAGTCCTACACTCCACAGCAGAATTCTAATCAGAAAACTAGACCACGAGGAAAGTCTCTTTTTTTTTTATTTTATGCTAGATAGTCTAAAATAATCTCTCACCAAAGAAGTTTAACCTGTTCAATTTATCTTACATTCCTTTTAACGCCCACGCCTGAATCTCTTATCTCTTCTGTGTGTGCATACTTGTGTAAAAGGCTAGCTATAATAGACACAAGCAGATCCATATAGACAGACGTGGAGACCTCATACCTGTGCCACTGCCTAGTTCAGAGCTCACCTCGGTTACTCATACTACGTAAGAGAGTGGAGCGCCCCATCCATCATGTTCTGCAAAACTGCACTGAGAAAGAAGGGGATATAACTGATTTTGTTGAGTCATAAGATCAATGGCTGGATGACTCTTTTTTTTTTAATTTGAGAAGTTTTCCTAGGCTTTAAACTAGGACATGGATGTTATCGACTGTGCCTATCACCATGTGTAACCCAGAGAAAGTGCTCAATAAACATTTGTTAACAAGTGAAAGAAAATGAATGGAAGAGATAAGCAGTTGAGAGTTAGATCACTACAATTATTTGCGGGAAACTTCTTACAATTTAGAAGGGCTTTGTAAAGAATCTCCATGTTTCCCACTCAGGGGCAGGCATCTTACTCTGAGGGTTTTCTTTTCTTTTCTTTGTTAAGCTGTATTTTTCCACAGCTGGGCTTTGAGTGAGACGTCTAAAAATGTGTACCGTTGCTCAGAGACACAGGCTGAGTAAATATAAGGGGCTGTTGCTATGCGATGGTGGAGCACTCAGAGACCACAGGAGCTGCAGAGGCAAGTAGATTATTGAAAGGCTTCAGGCCTCACCACGACGGCCTTGAACTCTGCGTGAGCATTGCAGCCAAAGTAGTTTCCAAAGGGTGGGGTTCAGTGACTCTTTCACCTCGATATTAAAGAGCATCGACTCCTACAGTTTACAGCTGCTGCCGCCACTGGGTGCACTTCAAGGGAGAGTGACTCATTTTAGAATTCCTGCCGGCGGAGACTCATGTTAATGGAACCCGTAGTTGGACGGAATTTAGCTGATTTTTAAATATCACCAAGCCCTTTGATAGGCATAAAAGGCAAGTATCAGAAGGAATCATGTTAATAATCCAGCCAAATTTCCATTATCCACACTAATGTTGGAAATTTCCCCCAAAGTAATATATGTTTGATGTTGGAAGACGTGGCGTGATGTTGTCTTTGTTCTGTGGCAATGAATTTATCTACCCAATCATGCTAGGCTGAACTCTGTGATTGAAATAATTTTTGCCTTGTCTCAGTATGCAAAGGAAAGGCAAGGAGGCCCAGCAGACGTGTATTGGCAATGATAAAATCAACAGAGAATAATCATTTGTACATAGCTTTAAAATTTTCAAAGTAAAATGTATCTCACTTCATTATGGTGAGTTACACTGAGCAGGGATGAAATGTCTAATCATGTAGTTGGAGAGGTTTTACCTTACATAATCCCTATTAGCCTCCTAGCAACTCCAACATAATTAGCTTTTCTAAGAAAAGACAATAGTTTGCTGTGCAATCTCAACTTCAGGACAAAATCCTCTAGCCTTTGCCTTCCAACTACAGGAACACTACATCCATGTGCTAACTGATTGCATTCAAGGGCCCAGTTCTTCACCTTCTCCCATCCACACCCATTGGAACGTGACTTCGCAGCTCCCCCCATCAAGAGGTAGGGTCAGTGTTCCCACTCTTTGATCCAGAGTTTGTCCATGTGACTTGCTTTGGTAGTTCCGAGGCAAGCAGGACTTGAAACATGCCTGCAGGTTGCTGTTCATGCTTTTGCTTGTTTGGTGTCCTAAGAAAACACCTAGACTAACTTGCTATAGGTGAGGCACAAAGAACAGAGCCTAGTCCCCTGGCCCTAGGAAGGAATGTCAGGATGTCAGGAATGTGAAAAGGAAGGAGGAAGGAAGGAAGGACAGGAGGGAGGGAGGGAGGGAGGGAGGAAGCTGGGGAGGAAGAATGAGAAGCTTGTGTCACTGAGAGCTAAGCACTTCAGGAAAAAATATCCTTCCCAAAATCTTTTGTCTATGCAGCCATGTTTGTATGTAAAATGTAAATCAGAAGTTCTGATTTGTTCATTTGGAAGTATGCCATAAATATCTTTCCTAACCATTTTCTCAAATATAGATCAACTCACCATTTTTAATAGCTGCAAAATAGTCTAATGTAATCATTACTATCATTTATGCAACCAGGTCCCTATTGTGCTAAATTACAAAATGGCCACAATTTTCTACTTCTCCCTGTATCCATGCTCCTTTGCAATAGGGTTTTCTGCTCCTGCCCCGAAGAAGTGGAGTTTATTTCTCTACCCTTTAAATCTGGGCTGGCCTGTGACTGTCTTTGGCTGAGAGAATGGTGTAGAAATGATATTATACATGGTCTGGTGCTCGGCCTCGAGAGACTTGAATGCTTCTGTGTTTTCTGGGAATCCTGCCACACTGCCTGCCACAGGAACCAGCCCAGAGGACAGCCAGTGACAGACATGCGAATGAGGTCAGCTGACACCAGAAGAGTTGCCTAGCTAAGCCTGGCCCAAATTGCCAACCTATAACTCATTACCTTAATAATATGGTTATTTGGGGTGTTTTTTATAGCAAATTGAAAATTGATGTGTACCTATTGATGAACTTTTAGGCTATTTATAATTTTTCTTCATTATACACAAAGCTTTGATGAACATTGTATAGCTCCTCACATATTTGTCCAAATATTTCCTTAGTATAATTGAGTAGGAATGAGACCAGACCAGTGGATCAGAGAGAATGTTCATCTTCAGTTAGAACCTGTGTAGCTACATTGCTTCTTGGACAGTAGAATTAATTTATATTCTAGTGAATCAAGGGTACCCATCCTGGTGGGGCTGGAGGCAAGGACTATTTTAGCTAGGGTGGTCAGGGAAGACTTTTCTGGAGCAGGGACACTTGAGCCAGAGACCTGAGGCATTAAGTTAATGAGCCACGAGGGACAAAAAAAGTGGTCCAGGCAAGAAAAAGAGCAAATACAAAGAGACTAAGACTGGAGGGTGTGTGAGGCATTGGCTCTGGCGGCGCAGCTGAGAAAAGGGTCCCGCAGGTTAGTTTGCTGATGGGTGGGGGCCAGGCCGCGTGGAGCCCGGGAGGCTGCGATCAGGTTTGATAGTGCCTCCGGAAGGTGCTGAGCGGGGGAATGGGGCCATCACCGTTCACTCTGGTGGCGGCAGCATCTTCTTCATTCATACTTATTCCATGTTTGCTGTGTGCCAGATGTTGTTGTAAGCGTGTTCTGTGCATTAACGCACTTAATCCTTCGGGGCAAGAATTGGATAAGTCTTGCTGTCACTGCAGTTTTACAAACGCCATAACTGAAGCCCAACAGGACTAGGTGAGTCGCTCAAGTTCACACAGTGAGTTGGAGGCAGAACTAGAATTCAAGTCCAGGCAGTCAGGCTCCAGATCCTAGAATTCTGCGATGTATGATTTTAAATGATGCCTCTTGTAAGAAGCGTCACCTGTAGAAAGGCAAGCGGGGAAGCCAGCCCTTCAGAGTCTATTACAGGAGCCTCGAGGGCAGAATGGCTGGACTTGTGGGTAGCTGAGTAAAGGTGGTGAGAAGTGGCATGTAAGAGGATTTGCTGGTGGATTCTCAGTGATCCTTTAGTTATTTTTAAGAATCCTAGATAATCTAATTGGCAAAAACAGTGATATCTTGCCCTGGCTGGTGTGGCTCAGTGGATTGAGTGCCGGCCTGCAAACCAGAGTTACTAGTTCGATTCCCAGTCAGGGCACATGCCTGGGTTACTGGCCAGGTCCCCAGTAGGGGGTGTGTGGGAGGCAACCACACATTGATCTTTCTCTCCCTCTCTTTCTTCCTCCTTTCCCTTCTCTCTAAAAATAAATGAATAAAATCTTTCAAAAAACCAGTGATGTCTCTTTGGTATTTCATTGTATTTAATTAATAGTGAAGTTCAATTTTTTTTAGTTATATTGGCTATTTGTATTTCCTATATGATTTGCTTGTATATATTCTTCTTTAGGGGTACATATTCTTCATACACTTTTTTCTTGCGGGATGGCCTTTATTGATTTCTGAGAATTCTCTGTGTATTAAACACATGGATTTATTTATATACATAGAATTTGCTAATATAAATATAGAACTATAATATTCTCATGTATTTTCTAGCTTGTTGTCTCTAGTATTTCAACTTCAACGATTTTTTCTATACCATAACATTTGATGTTATTTTTGTGCAGCAGAAGTGTGTTATATTTTATGGTTTCTGAATTTTCTGTTACGCTTGAAATACTTTCCTCCATCACAAAATTATAAAAAGTTTCACCCATATTTTCCTAGTACTTTTATGTTCTCATTTTTAACGTTAATACTTGATTCATTTAAAATTTATATTGGAGTCAGGAGTGAGTTGGGATGCAGCTTAGTTTATTTAATAAATTACTAACAGATTTTTCCGACATTATTTTAAGTGTACACTATATTTTCTGCACTAATTTGAAATCCCACCTTTGATATACACTAAAATTATGGGTATTTTTGGTACTATTTTTATATTCAGTTCCATTCCATCCGTAAATCAGACCGTTTTAGTGATAGTCATTTTATAGTTAGTTTTCATCTCTGCTAGGGTAACTCCCCCTCCCCCAATTATTCTTCCTTTTCCAGATTTTCTTAATTATTTCTGCTTGTTCATTCTGTCAGCTGAATTTTAGACTCATTTTTTTTCAAGTTAAAAAGATTTTGTTGTGATTTTGATTTGGATTGCAGAAGTCTATGCATTTTTTGTAGATCAATTTAGAGAGAATTGACATCGTTAAACATTGAAGTTGTAACTGAAAGTTATGGTTATCTACTAATAATACATTTATTACTATTGTAACTACTAATATGTTGCATTTGGGGGGAATTCCTTACTTACAGCTTGTCTCCTCTTCACCCCTATCTCTCCCCGACCCCCCGCACACACAGAAATTGCAGAGCACTTTCAAAGGGGATTTTCACTATTTGCTCTTGAACTTGAGCTTCCTTCCTTTATTTGCCCTGCCTTACCTGCTCCCAGAGCTGGGGAGTGATTACTAATTAGCTCTAAATCTTAATTCCCAGAAGGGGACTGTGGGTGAAACACCAGATTGGCCTCAACGCCTGTAACTTTCCAGGCCTCGGTGTGACTCGTCTGCCAGCCAGCCACTGGGCTTTCGTTTTTCCCTCCCTGATCTGAAACTGACTGCACGTTAGCACACGTTTGTTTTACAACACCATTTCCAAGTTTATGGCTTTCTTGCTTGAGCCGCTTGTTCCAATTGCATCTACTATTTCATCAAATATGGTAAAGCAACCACGAGGAGGAATAGATGCTCCTTGTGAGCGGCTCCAGCAGACACCGCCAGATTGCTGCAAAATGGCTTTCCTTTTTAGCCCTTCTGAATCATAATATGTTTCTGAGGCCAAATTCTTCGGGGAAACATTAGGACTATTTAAGGTCTCCAAATTTTATGCCTCGGTACAAAAGGCCTAAGGGTGAGGATTTTAAATGGATGAAGTGGAGAAATTTGCACTTCCTTAAGCAAACATATAGCATTTCCTTCCATGTGTCAGAAATGAAAACAAAAAATACAAACTAATTTGTCATGAAATTTTCCCTTTTATAATTCCCTCTTTGGTGCTTTTTCAACCTAACAAGTCATATTTTCTCTTCTTCCGTGTCAGGTTTATAGCTTTGCTGGTCACAGTTTCAATAACCATGATGGACGATCTTCTGTTCTATATATCATGTACAAGTATTCCGCTTAAAAGTATCTTTGTGTTCACAGCTTGCTCTCTGTCACCTCCCCGATTCCTCCTCCCGCCGCGTACGCACATGGCGTTATATTATATGCGCGGAGAGCTTTGGGGAAAGCTCATATTTAGAAACATTAAGTGAGCAGAGGATGGCTGCTTATTTGGGCTGAGCCTGACCTCACTATGAAATGAGGCACATTGTCATATTTATGACTCAGGGTAAGTCAATAATATATTGGTGTTCACATGTGGGAACACGTTTACTCCCTGACATGTGGAGTAAACTTGACCTCTACTTTGTTTCTCTCGCAAGTGGTAGTTTTCACCTCAGTATGTTTTTTTTCTTTTCTTTTCTTCTTCCTTCTTTCTTTACTCTTTCTTCCTCCCTCCCTCCCTTCTTTCTCCTTCCTCTTTTCATGCTTTCTCCCTTTTTTCCCTTTTTGAGCCTTCAGTAAACTTGGTGGTTTTATTGAAATGGAGGATAGCATAAAAAAGTCTTCTCTTCAGTTACTAAAAGTCATTATTCTCCTTACCCTCCTATTTCACCCTCTGCTAGATCCAAGCTTACACACGCACTCACACATACCCCACACACTGAAACAAAAAGTGATGTGGCTGGATAAATGCTCTTCACGACTCTTGCCTGGAAATCTGATCCTACTGGGTCTCTTGGAATCTGAGACAGTATCTTTTGTTTTTCTTGCTGTACTGAGCATCTGTAAATTACAGCGGGAGAAGGAAAGGTGATGTGGTTTCTGATTTACTGTAGAAAATATTGAGAAGAGAAAAAAAAATATCAGAGTGGTCATTGATAATCAAAAACCATAGAAAAACCTCACTGTGAAAGTCTTTATTATTTCTGAGTTTGGTCAGCTGTACCTTCCTGTTCCCCAAATGCAAGGCCCCTGTTACCCTGAAGTCTATTTTTGTAACAACTTCATTTTGCAAGTAGGATTTTGGTTGGGAGGGCATGTTAGAAAAGCTCCATCCCTCGCCCTTTTCCCAATGTGTTCTGAAAATTAGGTTCCTCCCCCTAGATTTTCTGGTCTGTGCAGATTTGTGAGGGTGATGGGCAATGCCTGTCCCATCTTCCTCCTCCTCCTTTCGTTTGGGTCACCGTTTGGATTCCATGGGCTGCCTTTTGGCTCACCACCCCTGTCTCCCAGCAACCATGACACGCAGATGGTCAGTGGACTCGGATCAAGAGAAAGAGTCCTGCTCTGGGAAAGGCCTCAGAGTTGCCGGGCTGGTCCTCGCCAGTTGCTGTCATTCTTGATTGTCCTCACCAAGCTGATAGCCACTGGAAGGTGCTAGAACAGCCAGCCATCCAGACGCTGAGCAGATGCAGTGTTGGAGCTAAACGTCATCAATGCAGTCAGCCACCAAGTGAAATCAGCAATTTCTTATTTGCTTGTCTCTGTTCCCTTCTCAGTAACTGGTTGGGACGAATGTGCCCCTTTTTACCCCTTTGATTCAGGAGGATGGAGTTATTAAAGCACAGGATTGGACACCAGGAGACTGGTTGAAAAAATCATTGGTGTCGCCATCTTTCCGGTCCCATGATGATGCCATTCCTGCCGCCCAGACTCAGTTTCCCAATCTGTGATTCAAAGGAATTGGTTCTGTCCGAGGTCACTTTCTGTAATAACATGTGATGCCCCGTTTGTTTTCATCGCTGTTGTTGTTTGTCAAGAAGGGAATTGGGTAGGACTTTCTTACTACTATGCTTTCAGTGTTTCCTGTGACTGGGGCAAAGCACGGGCGTGTTTTCTCTCCATCTGCACGGGGAGGATAATACTCAGGAGCGACCTGCTTCCCCCAAATGTTGACAACACCAGGGACTGGGGGCGGAGGCTGTCTCCACACAGCATAAAGCAAAGCCGGATTTGGCAGCTCGCCAGCTCATTTGATTCCAGTTAAACAGGGGCAGTTTTTTTTTATATTTTATTTTTGGCTTGATGCTAGTCATAGAGGTTTTAGGAAAGTGGATATTGGTGCAATTACTGCTCCTTCTATAGACAACTCGTATCGTAGTTTAAGGAGCAGTCGTTACTCTCAAGAATTCCAGTCGTGTGACTAATTTCTACTTTAAAAAATGTTGCATGTGGGTAAAGCTGTCAGAGCATGAAATATCAGAGCATGAAGTATATATTTATGAGGGCTTTAGCAAATTTGCTTGAAATGAGTAATTAGGCTGCGAAAGTTGGGCTCAAGCTTCGTTCAGGGGCCTAATTGCTCTGATGCTCCCGTATTAAAAATTCACATTCCCTGGCTGTAGCATCTGGATTTCTACTTTGGTCAATCAGCGGAAGGGAGAACCAACCAGAACTCTCAATTCCAGCCACTTCTCCAAACAGATGCATGTTTAAAATAACAAATCTGGAAGCGGAGGATCAGAAAATGTATTCACTTCAAATTACTCATGTCAGTTGCCTGTGGAAAGCATGTTTCCCCAGGGGTACCCACACTCTAGCTTGATCACCAGTGTCTTCTCCTCCCCTGCACCCTCGCCACTTAGTTTAATACACACGGATATTTACGGTGACACTCAGATGTAAATTCCTTACTTTCATTCCTCCCTATTGCTTATGAACTGGTTAGTTCCGAGGGTTACTGATCGCATAGCTCTGTGGGCCAGACACCTGATTCATTCGTTATTTTCATTCATTAATACTTAATGAGCACCTACCATTTGCCAGTCATTGTGGCTGAGCTGAAGATAAAAACCACAGAAAGTAAGGACCTGATATTTTGTAGGAATGGCAAGGCTCATACTCAGATAACTACGGTACCAGTGAGACAGTACTAGATTATGAATGTGGGGAGTTCAGAGGAGAGAACAGCTCACTGTGGCTGAAAGAATCAGGTCCCAAGAATGACAGCGCGCATGAACGTAGACAGAAGGAAAGTCACTGCGGCTTCTAGACATGTAATTCAAGAGAACTGTTGGCATAATCTTGCTGTTGGAAAACCAGCACTTTTTTAAAAATGTGTAATTCACATGCTCATGCTTATATTCTTGAGTGCATGGATTTAAAACCCGTAAAATGAATTAACCTATTTCCTACCTATGGGGTAGATGGAATCATCCTTAATTTCATTTTCTGTTAAGAATAGGCATATAGCATTATAACCTGTCAGTTTCATATTTATTGGGGGAATGTTTGCAGATCAATCTCTCCTCACTGACTTGAGAACACATTTACTTTTATTTCATGAACTCTACTTCAACCAAAAAAAAATCTCTGATGCTGACTCAGCGCACCCAGCTACATTTTATACCTGTCAGGATGCATATAGATTTTTATAAGGTGAACAATGGTTGTATTTAAGCCCTGATGTAGTACTCGTGAAGTTTTCTGGCAGTGTCCTTCGCAAACCAAATCCATAAATTTTATTAGTATTCAATGTTTCTAATGGGAGTTGACAAATAGTTGAATGAGATAGCTTTTTCTCTGTGCTTGGCAAAGAGAGAGGGAAGAAAAAAGCCCCTATTACACAACGAGAAATGCATTAATGCTCAATCCCATTCATCTCAATTTTTTGCGAATATAATTTAAGACCTTTTATGGCTGATGGTGAAATTACAGTGTGCTGCAGGGAAGTTGCAAAAATTTTATGGCTCTAATAAAATTGTCATTGTAATACCATTATAGGGTGTCGGGACAATATAGATATTTGTAACGCTCCGACCGCCATGCCAAGCTCTGAAGGAGATTGTAAGTTTGATGGGAGACAAATGCTGAACAGAGCTACAACTCAAGTTCGTTTGCTAATGAAAACCTCCCTCTTAGTGTTTGTTATCAAATGGAATTGAATGGGCGATTAGACATTTTTAACTGGTTGGTTTTATAATGGAGCTGATAAACCTTATCAAGCACAGTCTATAAAATAAGTTGTTGTTGAAATAATCATGGATTATCTTCAAAAGAATTTCAGAAGAATTTCCCGTGGTGTATCTTGCTTTCAGCAGACAGCCCCCAATCTCCTGATGGTCTTTAGTCAGGCTAAAAGCTTTGGAAGGCATCTGATAAGACATTCAGCCAGTTTGAAGCACAAAGAAGAGCCCTCCTTGCTATCCACACCTCTGGGGGAGTCACTTGAAAGAGAACACTGCGAAGCCACGCACATGGAAATCTTGAGGACTGAAAACAGAACTTGCGGGATGTGCCCCAAACGGAGGTGTGGCCTTCCACATGTGGCTTCATCCTTTGCCTCCCCTGGATTCATGTCTGAGATCCACTCACAGGATCCAGGGGATCAAACATGCAGTTTCTCCGAGGTGGACGGTAAGAGATAGAAAAACGTGGTCTCTTCCTTCCTTGGATCCAACTGTGGCCGCAGAAATTCCGCAGCCGTCTCACTCCAGCCGAGACTGGGGCGACACAGAGAGGAGATCCACGCGAGGACAGGCCCTGCAGACCCGAGACAGGGCCCCGATGCCTTCCACGGGAACATACCCTTCACCTGGAACCTGCCTTCCCTCTTTCCCTCAGCGCACCCAGCACGGCCGTCAGTGCCTGGGCCAGACCCAGCCCGGTTCCCCTAATGCACAGTAGCTTCCCTCATCATGGTTTTCTGGTCAGACCTTCAGTCGTGACTTGTGACTCACAAATTCAGCCCAAACTGATTTGCAGCCCAGAAGTCATTCATTCTCACAGAGGTTGCTCGGAGCTGACAGGTAAACAAAGGCATGAGTGAGCATTCATGTGGCAGTCTTTTTACCTTAATGTTTCATTTTGAAATGCCTGTGTTACAGGGTCCAGTGTCAACATAAACACTCATAAAATGAAATTATAATTAGATTATTTTAGCTAAAGTATATTAAGGTTTAGGTAGAGCCTTACACAATTATCCCTTTTTTTTAAAATGTGCTTTTTCCCACCAAAATTTTTATAATGTTTTGTTTTTTAAGATTTTATTTATGTATTTTTAGAGAAAGGGGAAGGGAAGGAGAAAGGGAGGGAGAGAAACATCAAAGTGTGGTTGCCTCTCATGCGCCCCCTACTGGGGACCTGGCCCGCAACCCAGGCATGTGCCCTGACTGGGAATTGAACTGATGACCCTTTGGTTTGCAGGCCGGCACTCAATCCACTGAGCCACACCAGCCAGGGCAGAACAATTATCTCATTTAATTCTCACTGCAATCCTGTGAGGTAGGAGCTATCTCGGCCCTCATTTTACAGCTTAGTCCCTTGGCCTACGAAGTCCTTACGAGCATGAAGCATCTCCAGGGCGTCCAATGTCACACACTCCCACACTCAGGTTCCGAGCTTTCTTCGTGCTGGACTCTAACGCAGGGCTGATTGTTGGATTGGCCGCAGTCCTTAAAAGCCTTGCTCTTCAAAGAGGCCTAAGAGGGCCCGCTTTCGCTCTCCAAGGAGTCGTAAGCTTGTGTCTCTTCAGCTGGACCCTTTACTGTGAGGCTGCCGAAACCCGAGCACCTTGGGTAGGAGACCTGAAAGGGAACACACTCTCCGCCTTGGGCCTCAGCAGTTTCGAATTTAGGGTTCATTTCAATGTTCCTTTCAATCTGGAAAAGCATAATTTCATTTCAAGGAAAAAGAAAACAATCACTTTAATAAAAATCTTTATGAACAAGGTTCAGAGGGTTTCTTGGACAACAAATGAGTCTTAGAAAACAGCATCGTGGTGAGTTAAGTGTAAATGGCTCAGAAACACACAGATTAAATTTCCCTGGAAACACTCAAGGGCCTCCAAAATTAATGGGGGAAAATACTTGGACAATGTATATTTCAGACATTATGCCTTTTTTTTTTCACTGTGCTGATTTTATTTTTTTTTTCTGCAAAACACTTCCTAGGGTGACTTCATCTCTTGTGGTCAGGATGCTGTCAGGCCCAGTTGTCATTAATCCTGGTGCATTCTGGGTGGTCCGACCTGGGTATCAGCTGTGTTCCCTCTTTTACAGAGTTGGCTTTTTCTCTCGACTATTTGTCTTTCAATATAAGAAATATATAAAAATAAAAACACAATTTAAAGTTGGTGCCAAGCTTTCGGGCCTTGTGAAAGTTCACCATTGTAACACTTGAAGATAAATATGTGAGGCTCTTGTATGTTGAAAGCTGATAAATCTTCTGCGTTTTAACTCAGAAAATACCAGTATGGATATGGATGTGGTTGAGGTATCCATAAATCAAGATTTGAAGATTCTTCAGAGACTTTTTAAAGGCCCCTCACCCATTCTCCAGCCTCAGACATATCTCAATATAAAACATGACAGAAACACCGTTGTAGATCCATTTCTTGACTGTTGCCTTAGATAAATTTTCTTCAACAGGCTTAAGAAAACTACTCCTGTGTTTTCTCCTCTGCAGAAGTTCCCATAAAACTAAGCAAATCCCATTTTATAGGAATTTAAGTTTATTTAGTTTATTTCCCTGCCCTTGAAGGAGGCAAGGTCTGGAACACTGGATTGATATCCAAGACTGTTCTTGCCCAGGCCTTGCCCGATTTTCGCCAGTGAAGCTTGTCAGAAATTCCTCTCTTTCCGAAGATAACAATGCTGAGGATGCTTATTTTGCAATTCTTCCTGCCATATCTCCAAGCAATATATTCTCCAGGGTTACTGAAGTGCCTTAAATCCTCTCTGTCTCAGCACATGATGTGATAGGGAGAAGCAATTTACATTATTTAGTAAGTGCAAACGTAGTGTGAAATACCGGGTCTCCTAGAGCTTTGAGTTCAGCGGGGTGATAGAATTCATACACGTGGTTGGGGTTCAGCGGATTGTCTCTCCGAAGGCAATTGTAAAGTTGGACAACATTACCAAAAACAACCATTTCTGGAACTCACCCCCAAGCATGCACCCATCAGCAAATCCTTCCTGCTTGGAGAGCTGCTGAAATTCAGAACAGCGGGAGTCAGTGACGCTCTCACCCGTGCTGCGCCCACCCCGCTCCTCACAGTGCCCCGCTCAGTCTGCCTGGAGGATCTGGCAGAGCCAGGCAGGCCAAGAGGACATGCAGCTTCACTGCCACCACTGAGGGGCCATCATTTGATTTGGAGAGGTGGGGAAAGACTCTGCTAAGCATCGTGGAAGTGATGTTTTTGGCAGCGAGAGGCCTGTCTCTCTCTACTAGCCATCAGTTGCTGTCGTGGTTATATGAAGCTGTAAGTAAGACACTGTGTGGTACGAATAAGGAGTCTGGCTATATTAAAGTTTTTCTATTTTACAAAAATTGTCGGTATATTGTGATCAAATAAGATGTATATAGTAATATCTTTAAAATAGTAACTCGTGACATAATACCAGCAAAAAAGAAAACAGGGGAATGGACATTCTACACTACAAAATATTTTTAACAGTAAAGATGGCATTAAAAGAAGAATGGAGGACCAAAACGACAGGAAACAGAAAACAAATAGCAAAAGGAAAAGCATGAATGCACTGATACTAATAACTGTATTAAATGTGAAAGGCCTAAACGTCTTGATCAAAAGAAAGAGGTTGGTCATCGTGGATCAAAAGGCAGAATCCAGTTATTGCTTACTACAAGGAATACACTACCGGTTCAAAAACAGAAATAAAGTGAAAGATGGAAAACATACCAAGCAAACAGTAGCCATAAAAAAGCTGGCCTGATTGTATTAACATCAGACAAAATTGAGTGTAAGATAAGATATATGATGACAAAGGGAGACACCTCATAATGGTAAGAATGACAATAATCTAGAAATACGGAACAATTATATACACACCTAACATCAGAGCCTCAAAATAAAGGAGTAAAGAACAGCCAGAATGGAAAGAATTGATAATGTAGTGATAGTTGGAGATTCAAGTACCTAACTCTTGAAAAGTGAAGGAACTGTCAGACAATAAATCAGCAGACAAAGAAGACTCATACTACACTTTCAGCTAACACAACTTGTGTTTTTAAAAAAATACTCTCCCCTGTGTATTGCAAAATATGTCTTTGAAGCAGATGATACGAATGCACAAAGTCTCAGAGAATCCGCAAAAATACTAAAATTAACATACAAGTTACACATACACAGAAATCCATGTGCGGTGAGAAGTGGTCCTGAGATATTGTGACTATGGAGTCAAGTGGATTTCCTGATGCAGTGGGGAACGAGGGGTGTCAAGGGTGACCCCAGGTTCTGGTGGGAGGAACTGTACAGGCTCTGAGACAGGTAACTTCAGGAGAGGAGCGCCTTAGCCAAAGACTGCAGGTAGGGTCGTATAAAATTAATCGGTATGATCCTGATAAAACAGAACAGCAGCCCTGGCAGGTTAGCTCAGTTGGTTAGAGCATCATCCCAAATACGCCAAGGATGTGGGTTCGATATTCACTCACAGCGGTGTCCAACCTTTCAGCGTCTCTGGGCCACACTGGAAGAGAAGCATTGTCTTGGGCCCCACATTAAATACACAAACACTAATGAAAACGGATGAGCAAAAGAAAAGGTTTTAAGCAAACTTACGATCTGGTGTTGGGCCGCATTCATAGCCATCCTGGGCTCCTTGCGGCCCCGTGGGCCGTGGGTTGGACACTTCTGGTAGGGCACATACGAAAATCAACCAATAAACGCATAGATAAGTGGAACAGCAAGTTGATGTGTCTCCTTCCTCTTTCTCTTTCTCTCTCCTCCTTCCTTTCCACCCTCCCTCCCTCCAGCTCATTCTCTTAAAAAAAAAAAAAGAACAGTGGAATGGGATAACGGAGCTCTGTCTGTGCAGTATTCAGCTCAGATATGAATGGCTGCTGACTCGGCCTGTGTTACTCTTTGCTGCCGACACCACAGTTACAAAGGATTTCCACACTCCTACTCTCAGGAAACAAGAAAGGGCACCTTCAAATTCCTGACGTCTTAAACATGGCGGCTGCTGTCTTATTCTGGGGCCTCAAGGACCTGCTCCACCAGATGGCAGCACTGAGGTCCAGAGGCCTTGGGCTGGAGCCTCCTTCCTTAATGAATATAAATGAGGAGCTTTAGGCCCCTTTTCAGACAAGTCAGACTTGTAGTCTCCCTCCTATCTCCCCTCCCCCCACCGAGGGCAACCCCTTCCATAAGCGGCCTTCTAGACTATAATAGAAGCTTTTAAGGGTATAATCTCTTGTCACATTACTCAGCAGTCTCATCGGGGCCCAGGAAACCATTTCCTGGAGGCCTCATTTTTATTTGTGTTCATTAGCTCCACTAATACATTCTCTTGCAAACCACAGTTTAATAAATTTCGTAGCCCATGACCAGAGGACTTAATGAATATTAGTCACTCGAAGCCATTTTTGTTTATTCAGCTTCTCTCTGCTTTCCTCCCTTCCCGTACCCCAGACCTCATTCTGGGGAGCGATGATACACAGCGAGCCGGCTGGCCGCAGCCGACTGAAAACAAGGAGTAAAAGGATCTTTCTGAGCTCACACCTGTTTTAAGATTTGTTATCCTTAAAACGAAAAGCTGTAGGGATTCACTCGGCTCCTTCCTTGTAGCTCCCAGTGGACGTTGCTATTAAACCGCAGGGAGGAGCCCAGACTTCAGAGCACTTAAAACTCCTTCTGTCAAATCCATCCCATTCTTCCGGCCTCCATCCCCCCACCCAGCCACCATCCCCAGGGGCTGGCGCACATTACAAGCCATTCACTCCATCTCAATGGGCACAAACAGACTTTTTCACCATTTCGCTGTGTCTACATTTGCAGGCACATCCTGTAGCCTGCCTGAAACAGCCTTAATTTCAATTTACTGTCTCCCCAAGGATCTTGCCATTCTCCCGAAAGTGAAAAACTCGGTGGTCGTTTCTCCTCCCCGACCTCTCGCCCCAGCCTCTCTTGCCCTCCTCCTCTTTCAAGGAAAAAGCTGTACTGGGGAGGGGGGGTGCCTTTTGCTCAAGATGAATAGAAGGAAGTTCTGATGCTTCTAACAGTTGCATATGATCTTTTATTTTTCAAAGGTGACGAGCAAGTTGCACCGGATTATCCCATTTGGAGAGTGTTCAAAGTCCACACAAAGCCAGTCAGTGCCCTCTTGGCCCCCCTGGGATATGGCTTTACAAGTGAAGGGTTGGGTTGTAGTCTTGAGGTCTTACATTGTCATTTCTGTTCTGCTGGGGCTACCTATACTTAACTGTTTATTATGGAAATTTTCAAGTCTATTTGAAAGCGGAGCTGATAGTATAATGGACCTCTATGTGTCTTTTTTTAAATGTTCGGTTACGGTTTATATTCAGTATTATTCTGTATTTGTTTCCTGTGTGGTTAGACAGTTGTGCACCCTCTGGTATTTCCCGTACCTATTCCGTGTATCTGTTCTCTAACTTTCACAATAATCAACGTTTGACCAATTTCACGTTATTTAATCCTCCTCTGCTTCATACACATTTTCTGTACTTGGAGATTTAGAAAACAAATTATGAGTTTTAGATCTTTTTTTCCCTGTAAACAATTCTGCATACATTACTACATGAGAAGGACTTTCTATTTTTAGCATAATCGCCATGTCACTATCACACCTGATAACATGAATGTTAAGTCCTTAAAATGATCTAATATCCAGTATATATTTATTTTTCCTGGATTTCCTCTATATGTCTTTTTATAGTTCAGAATCCAGGCAAGGTCCCCTAGTGGCATTATTGTTTTGTCCTTTAGTCCCTTTCTTTCTACAACAGTTTCTCTTCTTTTTAAACTTGATGCCATAGGTTCGTTGGTGACACCCCGATTTGTGTTCTGTGGCAATGTCCTACACTACAGATTTTGACTGATCGCCTTCTTATAGTGTCATTGAACTTGTTCTTCTACTGTTATGGACATTTCTGGAAGAGAAAATTGTGGCTGAGTTCTTTACTCTTAAAGTGAGTAAGAAACAGACTTAGGAAGCTAAATGGATTAGACTATTAGGAATAATAATCATCTTGCTTCACCATCTGGAGCTGGAGTTACTGTTTATTCATTCAAAATATATTAAATTGCTCTTACACTGTACCAGGTACAGTGCTGGGCCTTGGGAATGCAGAATGATGAAAGGGAATGAATGTGCCGGAAACACTGATGAAAGTGTAGACCATATCCTCATGAAATTCAGGGGTTGTAGGTTTTAAAGCATCACTTAAAAAGACACCTGTGTTGTTGGGTTCCCATAGCACCCTTGTCAAGCCCGTCCAGCTATAAAGCCCTCTCGAATTTACTGAGTAACACTGAGGATGAAGTGACAGGAACTATAGAGAGGAACTTGTACCTGGAACCAGCAATGGAGACGTCTGGCCCAAGCCTCCTGGACTTTTGGATTCTAATCCTTGGGTTCAAACTCCATCACAGGTAGATCATGCTCAAAAGACTTGGGCAGCTTCTGAACCAGATTATTACTAGGGCATCAACTTGTATTGACCTAAGGAACCAAAGAAGTTCCCTGAGAGTCCCTTGATTTTGATGCACATCTCCGAGAGACCACCAGTGAATTGAAATAAGAATTATACTGCAGTGTAAACACTCTGCAACAAGGGTAGCACAAAGGAAAACTTACTTCCTCTTGTCTCCCAGTGTGTGATAAACTCTGATATTTCAGAATCTCTTTGGCTTTATGTTTATGCTCTTGTATCTTTTAAAAATGCTGGTTGCACCTCAGTAAATGAGTTCAATGACCCGCCCATGAGTCAGGACCACTGATTGAATTGCTGAGTTTGGGAATGACTTGACTTTTGAATAAGATGGAGTCATGGACCATCTACGTTAGCTGTGTGGTTGAGGCGTGATTTCTCAAAAGACTAGATTTGTGTCTTTGAATTGACAGTTGAGGAAGGAACTGAGGTGGAAGTAAAGATCATCAAGACCCTCTTCCTATTTATTTTTTTCTGGGAGGCGGATTTGGCAGGCAAGACGGAAGGAGACACTTGGACAAAACAAGATCCTCAGGAATGTCATGTGCCTTATTTAGAAAGACGAAAAGTAAAATTTGTTAAGTGGCTCTGACACGCTGGCTGTTTTTCCATTTAGTCTTATGTAATTGTCACACCAGTATGATGGAGTAGCCTCTACCATCCACAAGGCCCATATGAGACAACTTGGGCTCCAAGAGGACAGTCAGTAAGAGGCACAGACTACAGACCAACTAACAGAGGCCACATCTCCTGGTGACCAGGAACCACAGAGGCTGGAGCCAGTCTTCACTTTGAATCCTTATTGTGTAGCTTACAGACTCTTTCTCAATCAGTAAGGGAGGAATGAATAAGACTAACCATGCTAACAAGATTATCTAGTAGGCAAAGATTATATACACATATATGGTACATATACATATGTAAGATATATATGTGTCTATGTGTACATATATATGTTTCTAAGAATTATAAAGAAAATCATAAACTCAAAGAAATATTTTAAATAAGATAGAGCCTGAAAAATGAGGAACATTGTTATTTAATGACATCTTTCAGATGAGAAGTGTAAAGTAGTTTATGACGAAACACTTTTATTTGGAGTACACTTTTCTCTTTATCCTCTTCTTTCCTTCCTCTTCCCATGCCTCCTTCTATTTTTCCTCCTCCTGCTTTCTTTCCTTCCCTTCTCCCTGTCTGCCTCCTCCTGGTGGGACGTTTGTAGAGTCGCAGGCAGGAAGCCATGAACAAGACAACTGTGATCTCTCCTGTTGGAAATGATGATTGGAGAAGCTTTTATTGGCGCTCTCTCTTCCTCTCGAATAAGTAACTCCCGAATCTCTGGACAGTCTTCCCCTTGATGTCCAGGAAGATTTTTGACAGAGGGAGAGATATTCAGAGTGACCAATTCTGAACCCATTATCTCAGTCCTCGCACAGATGAATCTATGTCAAAATTATTGGCTAATTGAAAATTAAAAGTCATGTTTATTTTTGAAGTAAATAGACCTCCCTGAGGGGAACCAGATGCCCAGATGTCTTCATCCTTTCATAGATGACATTTATCTTCCTCTGAAGATGCATATCTTCTATAATAGCACACAGAGTCTTCATCTTGGGCTGGTTACTGTACAGTTAGCCTTATAATAAGTCATTGACTTGCTGAGATGCTGGGAATTTCAATAATAATGCATTCATAGGTCTCATTAGCAATGCAAAGATCTATTCCTGGGTAGAAGCATTACCTGCTGTTAAGATGAACAAGTGTCTGTCACTCAGGAATATACGGTAGGAGTCAGCTACCTCCTGTCCCATTACAAAAGGGTTCCTTCAGTGTGGATGCAAGTGACATGTGAATTTATTTTCCTTTGTGGTTTCTCAACACGAGTTAGATGCAGGCAGGTTTAGAAATGGGTTATGCTGAAAGGGTTATCTTATAAGCCTTTTATAAGTTTCCAACTAAAAAAGGCATCATCCATAAAGACTGCTACAAGTCCAGGCTGGGTTCCCCAAAATCACCCGTGAAAGCCTACTGAAAGCAAAGACAAAGTTTTGTGATTGAAATCCACCCATCTACCCGAACAGCTCACCACCCCAGCTTTGAGTCCCTGAGGACTCCAAGATTGGAGTTACTATTGAGATAGTGAAGAAGAGGTTGGGGGTGGGTGGAGCAAAGGTGGAGAGAATAAAATGGGAGTGCCATGGCTCCTACGGTGTTCACTGGGGTCATCGGTCCATCAGAGGCGGTCTGTAGTCCAGAGACCTTGGACTTCCCATTCTACAGCTCTCTAGCTCTGTTGCCTCTGGAAAGGTCTCAGATGTTTGTCATCGAAAAACTTCATCCTTGAAAAAATTAAGAATTTATGGCCACATAAATTCTAGAGCCTCCGAGAAATGGATCTTTTTCTGGGGGGTGAGGAATGCACAACACAAGTTTCTTGACATCACATACCGATTGGTTTTTAAGTTCATTGCCTCAGTGTTGTAGTTGGAGAGCAGTCAGACTGTGTGGTTTGCTGGCATTTGTTTGACCGTAACCAAATCTCAGGTCTTCACGAGAATTCTAGAGAATCAGAATTATGGCCTTCCAGAGCTGAACTGTGAACACCAGCCTGGAACATAATTCCCTCATGCTGCACCGACTCGGGGGAGGACAGCCTGAACCCCAATTGTGTCTGGCGGGAGGTGGGGGGTGTGGTCTGCACATCAGCTCACAGACACACACTCACAGATGCAGCTGTGAGTAGTGCTTTCTTCTGGGCTATGGCAGTGCTTTTCCAAAGCTGGAACCACCTGTAAGGGCTGTTCTTGGAGTAGACTGAAGAGTGGGCAGGTGACTGTGGATGTATGTCTACACCTCTTCTACAGTGTCCTAGAACAGGATACGTACATCCCCTATTACCCATCAAGATATTTAACTAGAAATGAGTGTGTAACGTGTTATATGCTGTTACCAGGCGTGTCAGACATAACTCTGCTTTGAGGAATTTATAGTCCAGCTGTGCAGACGCATGGACTACTAATTACCCTGCAATAGGATATATGCTATAATAGAAATTTGTCCCAGAGCAGGGAGAACTTAATTTGACTTGGAGGAAGTTCGAGAAGATGTCATAGAGGATGTGCCACCCGACTTGTACCTTGAGGAAGATGTAGCCTGGCTGTAGATGATGAAGGAAGTGGGGGACACACTGGCGAGAGAGAACCATATGAGCGAAAACTGGAGGTAGGAAAGTATCTAGCCTGCCTGGGAAAGAATGAGGATCCCTGGTGTGGAGACACTGAATGACAATGAGGCTGGAAATACCTATAGACTGATTGGTTGGAATGGTCTTTCCAAGCATTAACTATGCATGACCCTGTGGTTTTTCACTCATCTATGTCTGAATATTTAAAAACGAACCCTGTGTTTGCCTGTTACTTTCCCCCTGTAACATGACCTGTGAACCAGCCACCTTGGGCTCCAAGTAGAAATTTATGAATCTGTAGAAGACGCGCTCATTCACCTTCTTCCCAGAGTCCACCCGCTACTTCCCTTTTCCATGCAGTGCTAGCATGCCACCCAATAATTCAATACGCATGCATGCCTCACCTTCTCACCGCAGTGCTTCTGAAGGGTCTAATCCTCTGTTTCACACTTATGGGGGGGTCTGAGCTCAGCAGTTGCTCCACAGCCAAGTTCTAACCGTGAGAATCACCTCACTCTCGCTGAGACTAGTTTAGGGGCTCCTTAAAGCGGTGGTGTGGTCCCGGAGTCTAGAGCAGGGGTACAGTCTCATCAGGATGCGACTGCAGGCCACCCTTTTATAGGACAGTCATCCATCTCCCAAGCTGTTCCCCGCTTCACCCATCTAACCCAGACGAAGGGGCTCCGACAGATGGGCCTGGGCCGCTCGGGGGTGCTTGCCAACGTGCGGGTGACCTCTCCGTTCACCGGCAAAGGTTCTAGGAGGCCCAGTGTTCTTGGCTGGCAGATAAGAGAACCGAGGAGGCAAAGGTCATCTCTGTCTCCAGGCCTTTTCCCATTTCTAGGAGTGTGTTTAGTTAGCCTGCCTTTGCCAGGCTTGCTGCCTGGCAGCAGAGGGGAGAGTGGCAAAAGGAAAGGCAAGGAGCGCAAGGGACGAAGATGTGTAATTGCAAGGAAAAACCCCACTCAGTGTGAGAAGTCTCCCAATTGCATCTCTGCACAGGTTATACATTAGGACACTCAGATTTGCCATCATACCCGATTTTGTGTAGTGTAGCTATTGCCTCCTGGGAGAAGAAGCATTTATGACAGAAACGGAGGTGTACATAAGGTCACGTGCAACTTAAATCACACTGCCTCCTGCTTCCCCTGCCTCCACCTCAGTCCCCGTCTTCTAAGTGTGTCCCCCAAACATCGGAAACACGCACATCACCACCAGCAGCCACAAAAGGCCTCTCTGGCCTGGGAACTCCGTCTGACTTCTGTCAGTTACCCCAGATGCTAAACTAATTGGTTTGATGCTCAGATGAAAGAGTCCTAGTCTCGAAGGCAGGAAAAGCCCCCTTCTGTGACCAAAGCCATTAAACCTCAATTAGGACATAGACAAGGAAGGTGTGGATGAGTCTGGGGTAATTACCAGGCTTTGTCTGACAGCTCAGTTCCTGCGGCCTGGCCCAGAGCAGGTGACTGGGAAAGCCGATCCCCAGACAGCTGCAGACGGCGCAGGCCGATTGCGCCCCGCCAGCCGGACCTCCCCGCCGCTGGCGGCCCTCTGCCGTGTGTGGCCCCGCACCACTTGCTGCCTGGCAAGCTGGCCCCACCTGTTTCAGAAGTGGCCAGGCACACAGAGAGCCACCCAGGGGCAAGGAGCCACAGACTGCAGCCCAGGAGACAACTCTCGGGTGGGGTAGGGGTGCCCCTTATTAGGCTTTGAGACCATCTCTAGAAAATCCCTTCTATTCCTGCTTCCGCAGAGTTAGAGACTAGAGTTTCCCCGGTCCCGTGTGGGGCTTTTCAGGAGACAGGGCGCCTGGCCGTCCCAGTCCAGTTTCCAAAGGCTTCCTGAGGCTGGAGCGGTTCCCGCCTCCCACACTGAAAGGCATGGACACAGGGATGGGGGCGTTCGTGGGGCTGTGGGCCGACTCGTGTACCCCACCCCGCTCTACCTGTTGAGATCTTTCTCTGTCTGACTTACTCCGTGTAGCATAATGCCCTGAAGGTCCATCCGTTCCATCCACGTTGATGCAAATGGCAAGATTTTGTTTTATATGACTTACTAGTATTCCACTGTATGCGCGTACGTATATACATTTGTGTATATGTATTGTACATCAATATACATAATATTTTCTTTATGCATTCACTTGTTGATAGGCGCTGGGTTGTCTCCACATTTTGGCTGTTGTGAATAATGCGGCAGTGATCATGGGGAAGCTGTATCTTTTTGAGTTAGTGTTCTTGTTTGGTTACATACCCAGAAGTGGACTTGCTGGATCACATGGTTGTTCTATTTTTAACGGTTGGAGGAACCTTTATCATGTTTCCCATAATGGCTATACAATTTTACATTCCCACTAACAGTGCACAAGGGTTGTTATAACCAGCATCCTCACCAATACTTGTTTTTTCATATTTAAGTACTTTATTTTTTTTACAGTTTCTATCCTTTATTCCCATTCCAGCCCACCCACCCATCCCTCTCCTCCACCCTCCCATTTCCAACCCCCTTAGTTTTCGTCCATGTGTCCTCTGTATTTGTTCCTATAAACCCTTCCCTTCTCCCCTGAAATTCCCTCCCCTCTCCCCTCTGGTCACTGACTACCTGTCCTCTATTTCAATGTCTTTTGTTGTATTTTACTTGTTTCTTTGTCTTGTTGTTTAAGTTCCTGTTAAAGGTGAGATCCTATGCTATTTGTCTTTCACTGCCTGGCTTATTTCACTTAGCATAATGCTTTCCAGCTCCATCCATGCTGTTGCAAAGGGTATGAGCTCATTCTTTCTTTCTGCTGTGTAGTATTCCATTGTGTAAATGTACCATAGTTTTTTGATCCATTCATTTACTGATGGGCTTGTTATTTCTTGTCTGTACAATAATAGCCATTCTAGCAGGTGTGAGGTGATACGTCACTGTGGTTTTGATTTGCAGTTTCCTGTTGATTCATGACATTGAGCATCTTTTCAGGTACCTGTTGGCCACCTGTATGCCTTCTTTGGGAAAATGTCTGTTCATATCTCCTGCTCATATTTTAAATCGGATTGTTGTTTTGTTTTGGTGTTTTTTGCTATTGAGTTGTATGAGTTCTTTATATATATTTACATTTTGAATATTAACTCCCTACCAGATATATAATTTGCAGTTTTCTCCTATTCAGGACATTGCCTTTTCATTTTGTTGATGGTCTCCTTGCTGTGCAGAAATAGTTTTATGTAGTCTCACTTGTTTATTTTTGCTTTTGGTCTCAGACTAAAATGAACCACCACCAAGATCTATGTTGAGGAACGTATTGCCTATGTTTTCTTCTAGGAATTACATTCAAGTCTTTATGTTATTTTGATTTACTTTTTGTGTCTGGTATAAGATAGTGGACCGGTTTCATTCTTTTGCATCTGGCTGTCCAGTTTTCCCAACACCATTTATGGAAGAGACTGTCCTTTCCCCATTGTGTATTCTTGGCTTCTTTGTCATATATTAATTAACCATATATGTGAGGATTTATTCTGTTCCATTGATCTATGTGTCAATTATTATGATAACACCACATTGTTTTGATGACCATAGCTTTGCAATGTAGTTTGTAATTATGGAGCATGATGCCTCCAGCTTTGTTCTTATTTCTCAAGATTGCTTTGGCTATTCGGAATCTTCTTTGGTCCCATACAAATTTTAGGATTCTTTGCTGTATTTCTGTGAAAAATGCCATTAAAATTTTGAGAGGGATTGTATTGTATCTGTAGAGTCCTTGTAGCATGCACATTTCAACAATATTAATTCTTCTGTTCCAATCCATGAGCATAGGATAACTTTCCATTTATTTCTTATTCAATTTCTTTCATTAATGTCTTACAATTTTCAGTGTATAGGTCTTTTATTCCTAGGTATTTTATTCTTATTCATGCAGTGTATATATGATTATTTTCTTAATTCTCTTTTTGATAAGTATTTGGTATACAGAAACACTACAGATTTTGTATATTGATTTTGTATTCTGCAACTTCACTGAATTTTTAAATTAGCTCTAATAGTTTCTGGTGGAGTCTTTAGGGTTTTCTATATAAAATATGTTATCTGCAAATAGTGATATTTGTACTTCTTTCTTTTCAATTTGGATGTGTTTTATTTCTTTTTCTTTTCTAATTGCTCTGGCTAGTACTTCCAATACTATGTAGAACAAAAGTGGCAAGAATGGGCATCTTTATATCCTTTCTGATCTTTCAGTTTTTCACTACTGAGCATGATGTTAGGTGCAGGCTTGTGCTAAATGGCCTTTATTATGTTAAGGTGTGTCCTAGAGAGAATCCACTTAGTTGGGAGCTTTTTAAAAAATGGTAAATGGATGTTGAATTTTGTTAGATGGTCTTTCTACATCTATTGATACGATCATATGATTTTTATTATTCATTTTGTTAATGTGGTATAACATTGAGTGATTTGTGGATGTTGGAACCATCCTTGTATACCTGGAATAAATCCTACTTGATCAAGGCGTATGATCCCATCAATGTGTTGTTGAAATCATTTTGTTAATATTTTGTTAAGGATTTTTGATCTATGTTCATCAGGGATATTGGCTTGTGTTTTTCCTTTCTGGAGGCATTGTTGTCCAATTTTGGTATCAGGGTAATGCCAGCCTCATAAAATGAGTTGAGAAGCTTTCCTTCTCTTCTTCTATTTTTGGAAGAGTTTGAGAATGGTTGGTATTAATTCCTTGAATGTTTTGCAGAATTCACCAGTGAAAATGCCTGGTCCTGGACTTTTGTTTGTTGGGAGGTTTTTGATGACTGATTCAAACTCCTTACTAGTAATCAGTCTGTTCAGATTTTCTATGTCTTCATGATTTATTCTTGAAAGTTTGCATGTTTCTAGAAATGTATTCATTCTTGCTAGGCTGTCAAATCTGTTGGTGTGTAATTGTTCATAGTAGTCTTTTATGACCTTTTGTATTTCTGTGGTATCATTTACGTCTCCCCTTTCATTTCTGATTTTATTTATTTGAGTTCTCTTTCTGCTTGTATATTCCTGTTAATGGAGAGGTGTCATTTTTCTGGCCCATCTCTATACCTGTGCTCTGCATCTTGCCCTGGGGACAGAAATCCTCCTATATTTTTCTTTCTCCATCTTCAACTACTCCTAGTCAATTGATTGTTGCCCTTAGCCTATAAGTAAACTCAAATTTTTCTAAACATAAAACAAAATTCCTCTTTGATCCTACATCTACTGCTAGTCGCTGTCTTGTTTTATTTTCCTTTTGGAGGCAAATTTTTTTTACAAAGACATTTGACATTCACCATCCCATTCCCTTACCAACAATGGCCTCGTCTTATAGACATTCATTTTCACACCTTCCTTGAAACCAAAATTTCAAGTTACCAAAGGATCTTTGAGTTCCCAAAATTCATGGTGTCCTTTATTCTTTAACTTATTTGATTGATCTTCTTGTACATTTGACTCTATTGGCCAATCCCTTATTTTTAAAGGATATTTATTGGTTTATGTGAGTATTACCTATATTGTTCTAGAAATAATTGCAAGTGTCCTGTTAAAGTACAAAGAATTAGGGAAGATGAAATAAAATTGTAAGCTATTTTAGAGGTTTATCTAAGCATTTAATATCTATACTTAGCCAACTGTAAAGATAATTAATATTATTATTTTGTCAGATGACACAAGGTCCTTAGAACACTCCATCCACTCAGTCCCTTCATATTTATATGCATGCTTTGGTCCTTTATTTCAGTGTGATTTTTTGAAGGACATATACATAGATAATAGTGTTGTTTTTCAGAAACCAATCATTTATGTTCGCCCACATAATTTTCTATTTCTTTGCACCTTGTTTCTTCTGTCCCATGCTTTCCCTCCGGAACCACTTCTTCCCTCTTTATGCAGCACCTACTTTACAAGCTGCTTAAGTAGAGTTCTGTTGGTGGCAAATTCTTATTTTGCTTATCTGAAAATTTTGTGTTTTGTCCTCACCCTGAAAGAAAATAAACTACCCTAGATTGATTGTTTTGTTTTCTCAACACATTGAGTATATTTTTTATTGTCTATTTTTGATGAAAAATCAGATTTTTACTGGTCTTTACTCTTACACTTTGCTTGTGGGTGTTCTTTTCTGTCTACTTTTAAGACTTCCCCTGTGTCTTTGGTGTATTGGATATCATTACTATGTCTTGAAGCACACCCTGCTTAAAATTTGTAGGTTGCCTGAAATGAGAGACTGGTTTCTTTGATCAATTCTGTAAAAGTTTATCCATAATATCTTTAACTATTGCCTCTCTCTCAGTCTCTTACTTGTCTCCTTCCATAATTTTGATTAGTAACATTTTGGACATTTACTTAATTTTTAATACCCTCTTTTATTTCTTTTATGTATTCAACATATGTTTGGTTGTTGTCCTTTGCTTGATAATTCTAGAAGCTATAGTCTTTGTTGTCATACTAAGACCTCTGCTATTTCTGTTGATTATTGTTTTGGTGCAACGTTTACTTTGTGTTTTAGTATTTTTATTTTTATTTTTTAAACTATGATTTTATAGTCAAACCATGTAAAGTCTAATTTGTGGTTCCAAATCTTTAAGGAAAACTTTTTTTCATAGGGTGAAAAATTTTCCCCCCACTACTTACTCAAGAGAAGCAAATCGAAGTAGACAAGATTCTTGGTTCCTCTCTGCTGTTTATTTTTTTTTTCACTTTTCTATCAGAATCCTCACATGTCTACTGCACATCCTATTAGACTTGTTACCGCATTATCTCCTCCTTTGTGTATCCTGCATGGTTTCACAACGAAAGCTCAAGTTCTCTGCGGTCCAATCGTTACTTCTCTGAGAATTTGGGCCTCAGTACCGGCTTGCCTCTCTGAATCCATGCTTTTATTATGATTTTTGCTTCTGAGGATTCCTTACTTACCCACTTACCAGCTCAACAATTCGTTTGAAAATATGTTTCAATTTTATCCATTTGTTTTGAGAAGAAGGATTGTTCAGGATAATCTGTCAGTCAAATTGCTAGAAATGCAAAACTCAACTGATTCCCTGATATATTTTTTCTCCCTTTGCTTGAGAAGATCTCACGATCTTCTTCTCCCACTCTAGCCATCTGTCTTAGCCTTCTTCGTTGCATCCTCTTTTTTTGCTCGTCCCCGCAGGTCAGTGTCCCACGGTGTTCTAATCCTCACCCTCTCCTAATCGGGTTGGAATACACAACCTGCTCAGGCCTTCAGCTTCCAACTCTACCCGGTGCCTCCCCAGCAAAGCAGTGTCTGGAGCTCCAGACCCTTGTATGGAAAGGCCCGCTTTATTGGGCTCTCCCTGTGACCTCACAAGGGCAATGTGTCCAAAGTTGGCTTAATCACCCTCCTCCACCTTCTTCTTTCATTTCTTGTTTGGGAAAATGACAGCAGCATTCATCCTGTTAACCAACATACAAATGTGGGAAACATCGCATACTCCTCCCTGTCCCACATCCTCTGCATGCAATTGATCACTAAGTTTGTTGATACTACCACTAAAAAGCTCTCAAGTGTACCCCCCCTCTCCATCACAACTCCCACTACCTTATTAATTAAAACCTTCATCATTTCTCTGCTGGATTGATGTAAAAGCCTCCTAAATGTCTGCCATCCATCCACAGTCCTCACCCGAGTCAAAGTAATCTCTCTGAGACACTTATGCGATCATCCCGTAACCTGCCCCTACCTAAAATTCATCAATGACTCTCTATGAGGCTCAAGATAAAATTCACATTCCAAGTTCACCTCCTCTATTCCCGCTTAACCCAGATGGGAGACACATTGAAATATTTGCAATTCCCCAAGCATGGCGGGCTTTCTACAGCTCTGTGACTTCACACACAATGTTTCTTTTGCTTGCTTAGGATTTTCTTCCTCTTCTTCTTTGTCTGGCTTACATATTCTTATTTAATAGACACACCATATGTTAATACTTCCCCAGAAATCCTCCAAGTCTTCCACCTACCCTACTCTGTTGAGTATTCTCCCTCTGCACCCTTGATTCATTCATTCAAGAGATATGTACTGAGTCTGTGTTATCTCTATCTGGCATTATTGCACTATCCTGGGCATTATTAGGAAAGTAATAAAAAATAAGAAACAATCCTTATTACATTGCAGTTTAATAAACGCAAAAATATCAGGTAGCACAAAGAAGGGCCACCTGAACCAGCCCTGAATGAAGAGAGAGGGCTTTCTGAGCAGGTTTGTATACAAATTCCCATCATTGCTTGCTATTCTAGTCCCCTCCCCTTGATTTTATCTTCACTGAGCAATCAATCGTTTGTGCATGAAATAAATAAACATATGGTTGCTTATGAAAATTGTAAATAAATTCCTATAGTTTAAATCAGCCTCTGCCTGTCACTGAAATACTAGATATAAAGCTCTGAGTAATGGTATTATGTGCCCTAGTGGGGTTTTTCCAACCCTGGGAAAATACTAGTATCTGACCCAACAGAACTAGCAAAGGCCAAACCTAAGGAAAGAGGTAAACATGTATTAAACTATGTTTTTTAGATTTTTAAAATACATTAGTTCTTGTATCATTTGAAAAAGACACTGTAAAAGTGTATGAAAATATACATAGTCCAATGGGATAAAACATATTATCAAGGGAATGAGAATAAAGGGGATATAAAAGGAATATCATAAATCTGGAATAAGAGTAGTACATGAAAGTACTTGAGAAAAGCAACAAATTTGACTCTAAACTTCTTAACAGCCAAAACAAAGAAGGATCATGATTAGTCACAGTTCTCCATAAGAAAAATAAAACAAACCACTTGTTCAGAAGGAGCAGAGTTTCGTTGAAAACTGATGCCCAAGGAATGTCTCCCCTGAACCCAGACGCGGCCCTGTGCTGGGGCGGACGAGGTCCTGATGGAGCCCCTCAAGAGCTCCAGGCCCAGATGTGATGAGTCTGTCTCATCCTGTCCTTTCTTGTGGGTCGTTGGCATAATGCCAAAGAGCTAGTCAGTGAAAGCCACTCTACAAGGAGTAAATTTCAGTGAAGCTCATGGAAAATTCCAAGACTTGAGAATCAAACAGCTGAGGTTTGAGTCCTGGTTCATTTAAACACTAGCCGTGGACGCGATACTGTGACTTCCTCTTCGTTAGTTTGATCATTTGTGAAAACTGAAGATAATACTCACCATTTGGTCCTATAGGTCAGTTGAAATTCAGAATATTTAGTAACAATAATCAGCATCCATACATCTCTTCCCCTGTGCCAGGCGCTGTTTTAAACACTTTGCTTTCATTATCTGACTTAATTCTCCAAGCAAGTCTGTTAGTGGATACTTCTGTTCCCACTTACAAACTCACGCTTTAAAAACTAAGACCAGAGAGGTCAGGTAATTTGTCCAAAACCACAGAACTAGGGAGAAGGGAGCAGAGATGTTAGACCAGGCATACAGATGTTGGAGTTCCTGCTCTTGAAGCATCTGTTCTATAATATTATACAGCTTTTAGGCGTCTCTTGATAAAAAATCATTTCTCACAACCAGAGTTTTCATAGCTTTATCTTGTGACAATCTAAAAAACAGAGTTTCTCCATGGCAGTTAAGGTGAGATCTCTTTGCTTTGCCAAAGGTAGTTTGGTCAAGTTCCTCTGAAGAAAACCAAGGAATGTGACCAGACAGACAGAATAAATGGCAGGTTCCCCCAAAGAGCTCCGAGACCAGAAAAGTTAATCCTCGGGTTCTGCTTACTGTCTGTGGCAAAGACGGCCCCTTGCTGTCCAGTCACCTCGTTTATTCAGTTGACAGACAGCTGCTGGCTAATTGGCCTGCCGTGTCGCCCCTCCGGCTGGTTCCTGCGGCAGGGCGGATCTGGCAGGAAGCCTTCAGCAGAGCTCACCCGGTGTGACTTCAGCTGAATCTCTCTGCAAATAGAAGACTCAAGTTCTGCAGAGCCTGGGTGAGCATCCAACAGTAGATGCCCGCAGATAGGTCCGCCATCTCCAGGGTGGCTTGTGTTTCTTAGTAAACTGGAGTTGGAATGACAAGGGGCAAACTGGAGGGCACTGGAGTCTGACCAGAATGGCACAGGGGTGCTCCGGGCAGGGCCGGGTCCTGGCTGTAAATTGGAGCCACAGCAGCCTGAAACAACTGTCACAGACCCTGCAGTCTCCGTCGTGTGGCCTGGGTAAGCCATTACGAGAAGGCTGCCTTCTCAGGTATGAGAACTCCATGCCCCAGCACAGAGGGCACGCCTTCCTGTACTCCATGCCTTTGTCCAGACTTGTGGATCCCGACTTGTTTTATTTTTTCCTGGAATTCCTCTTCAAGTTCCACAACCCGATCAAGGGTTACGGAGGATTCCATGTCCCCCACAGCCATAGAGAGAAGTGGCAGCGTGTCAGAGAGGGGCAGGGTGCACCTGTGTTTAGGTCGGCTGATCTGGATCCGCATCCTGGCTCCATCCTTTATGTAAGGATGCATGTAACCTAGCGCAAGATATTTAATCTTCACTAGTTTCATTATCACCCTGAGACTTAGCCTGGTTCTCCGTAAAACAGGGGCAATAGGAGTACCAGCTGCGTGGAGTGGTCTTGGGACTAAAGGGAGATAACCCAAATAAAGCACTTAGCACAGGTTCTAGAGAAAATGCTCAATAAAAGTTACTCTCATCAGGGTGATTAGTATCACGTGTCATCTGGGACGGGCCCAGTGTGCCCACACTGCAAGGAGAAAAGTGGAACTCTTTGAATGAACTTTAGAAATCCAAACTGACGCAGAGAGTAACAGAAGGAAACCCAACTGTATTCAGGAGTGACGTACTCTATAAAACACTCCAGTCCCTGGAGAGGCTTTTTCATTTTGGTGACCAGGGATTTCCTGCTTCTCAATCATGCCCTTAAAGGGAATTCTCGTACCTATTAGCATAGGTGCCCATTCACACACAGGCTGAAGTCTTCCTCCCTTCGGAAAGGCTGGTGAGACAAGGAGGAGAAAACCCACAGCTGCTATCAGTGCTAATCACCTTAGTCATCAACCTGAATGGACACTAAAAAGATTATCCGAGAACAGTCTACGGTATATAAGGAACGCACAATAAGAAATATAACTGGCTTTGGAGGAAATATATCCACTGTGGTCTTGGAATGTACCCCCTGTGGGTAAAGGGAGAATACTGTATACTGTATTAAAACTAGATATTGAGAAAAAAGGTAGCCAAATGTCCTATTCACTTAGAAATTAATAAAACATTCTTCTAATTAAAACTAGGGTTTAGAAGAAATCATGTTAGAATTATAGATCATTTAGAAATTTGTGAAAATGAAATTACCACATTAAGATATAACAGTACTTGAATATAAATCAGTACTCAAATGACTGTATTAAGTGTACTTCTTAGGAATCAAGAGTGAAAATAAAATGAACTAAGCAATCAATTAAAATATAAAAACTAATAAACCTATAAAAAGTAAATGAAGGGAGTTAATAAGATAAAAGCAGAAATTAATGGAATATAAAACTATAAAATTAATAAAAATAACACAGCCTTCAAGTAAGTAGAAAGTTTTTTTCTTTAAAAAGGTCAATAAAATAGATAAGTATTTAAATATTTAAAGTTAAAATACAACTCACATTATAAATCAACAAAGGGAAGATAAGCAGACAAAAATTTTTTTAAATTACAGAATATACTTATTTTACAGTGTCAAATTTGGAATACAGATGAAATTGATAACTTTCTAGAAAAGTATAGAGTAACAAAATAGGTGATATATACACCAGAAGATGTATAAAACCTAAAAAAAATATAACCATAAAATAAGTTGTAATTCTTAAAGACCTGCCTATCTATATACAAAAGTTTGAAGTGATTTTCCTGGTGGGTTCCATCAACCTTCGAGAAATCTGTCATTTTTCTGTTACTTATACTCTTTCAGAGCATAGAAAATATGAACATTTTCCAACTCATTTTTCAAGGCTAGCATAATTCCGACATTATAACTGAACGGGAGAGTATCAAAAAGCTGTGGATAAATCTCACTCGTGACCACAGATATAAAAATCATAAATAAATACATGCAAGTAAAATCCAGCAGCTTATAAAAAGAATGTTGTAGGTTTTGTTTTTTGTTTTTTTTTTTTTGCAAGAGTAGCTCAACAGAGGAAATCTATTCATGTGATGTTTTACATAAAAGAGATAAAACTACAGGCCTGTCATAATGGACACCCCAATGCTGACTAAGTATAGAAAGAAATCAACTTCAGGGTGATAAATGATATTTACCAGGAAACTACTGCAAACATCAGACTACACAGGGAAACTTCAGAAGCTTTCTCTTGGACAATTAGAACAGAGCCAGGCACGGGGGAGGCCACCATGACATTGTAAAGAGACGACTTGTTGATCAGGGAAAGAGAAAGCACTGAGTCAGCCAGTATTTCCACTGAGCATCCTTATTCCATGCACAATTCCCAAATGAGACTTGTGCATACTTTTTAACCCAAGTAATCACCTGTTTTTTGTGACATTGTTAAAAATGCTGCCTTCTAAGGAAGGAACGCTATTTTTAGGCAATGCTTTTGTTTTGCATAATTGTAATTTGCTAGACACATTCCTACAGAGCATAGCTCACAGGGCAGACGAGATCTGATTGAATACATTAAGAGTTGGCTTCACGTGCCTGTCTTACTGCAGGAAAACACTTCAAGGGCATCATCAGGGTTGTTTCTGTGGGCTCTTACGCTGCATGGATGCCATGCACGGACAGTGGCCACAGGGCGCCGAGTCTAATGTACTCATCGTACTGGGAATCAACACACTGTGATGGAAAATTGAAAACGAGTCCAAGTCTCTAGAGGAAGTTTTGGGAACCAGCACAAGCTTAAAGACATCGACGAATGTTTTGACCTATAACTGAAGCAGTATTAAATGACTTCCACGTAACTGAGTCACGGCATTGTCTGAGGCTGTAGTCGCTTTATAAATTCTGGCTTCTGAAGCCCCAAGGCACACTGAACTTGGAGGGAGTGGTCACCGCAGAACTCTCTGTCACTGCTGCTGTGACCAGCTGAGTGCGGTGGCCCCCAAGAGGTGGCTGTGTTTATTCCCAAATGTGTTTAGGTCAGGTGTGATTGTTCTCAAAAGTAGGTAATTTAATTCAGTAGTATGTAAACCAATTACAGAATACTGCTTCTATGAAAGCTAGGTTGGGACTTAGGAAAGAATGAAGGTGGGTCGTTACCCTGTTCCCTGCACTTTCTGGGTCTTAGTGTCGGGTCCGTTTGGGACCTTACAAATAACTTCTCCCCCATCTGTCACGATGTCTGATTACTTTATCCATGTTATTCCTTATTGAGCAAACATCAATTTATACTTTATAATTTGGGTTTTTTACAAGTCTTTCCTACCCCTAGGTCCCAGAGATAGAGTCTCATGCAGGACTGGCTGCATAAATTGCCATCCCAGTGGAAAATGAAAGTATGGCTCCCTTTGTTTAAAAATCATTAAGAATTTCAAGCTGCCAAGAGCGGAGCGTTCCGCCCAGACTGGGCCCTTCTGGGTGTCGCCCCTGCGGGTCTTGTGCCCACAAAGCCAGCTGTGTTCCTGTATCATCTGTGAATGGCACTGTTTTACTTTCCACATTGAAGGTTTTGATCTTCCTAGAGGTCAGATGTGCAGCATGTTAAATTGGGGGCTGATATTTTCCCGTCATATTATGAACCACTTTGCCCCCAGCCACCCGCCATGCCTGGTCTCCCCTTATTGCTCCCCAGGCCCACCTCGTCGCGTATTTTGTTGCGCGTGGACCTCTCTCTGCATTTTCGTTTGAGTTCCACTGCTCTGTGGTTTGCTTGTCTTGGTTTGGTTTTGGTTTTTATTACTTTGGCTAATTTTCACTTTTGTCTAACTTGCTTTTGCTATTTATGGACCTTTGTTCTTCATATACTGTTTTAGAATAAGCTTGTTAAGTACCTTTTCAAAACTTGACCAAGGAGTATAATGAGGACTCTGTTAAATTTGTAGGTTAATTAGGGGGAGAGTTGCTACCCTTATAGTTGTTTGTTCACCCAAGACACTAAACTGACAGATTTTCTTTTAGAATGTTCATCGGGGTGTTGAAATATTCTCTAGAGGCCTTGTCTGTTGGATTAAGTTAAATCTTGGGAATGTTGCTAGCTTTTGTAAATAATATCTTTTTTATAAAATATAACTATTTTATATCTTTAATTGATTATTGATAATTTGGAGAAACTATACTGATTAAAAAACCAATCCTATACCCCAAATTCCTTGATTACTTCTAAGAGTTTGGCTGTGCTCTTTTTCCCTATGCAAATGGTCACATCATCGGCAAATAAAGCCAGCCATATACTGACAGGGCCCAGCACAAAGCATAGAAAAGAAAAAAAAAACAGAGAAGGAAGTCATGAGCACAGACAACAGTGTGGTGATTGCTGGGGTGCGGTGGGGTGGTGGGAGGGTGGAGGAGGGTGTAGGGGGGATAACGGTGATGAAAAAAAGAAAGAAAAAAATCTTGTGAAGTCCATATGCTTGAGAATATTTTTATTAAATCCTCATATTTAAGTGACAATACCCCTAAATAAAAATTTATGAATCTAAGTTATTTGAATTTGAAAAAACTCTTTTACCTCTTGTATCCAAGTTGCTGCCAAATAAGACGGAATACATTTGATTCTTTCTCCTGTGTAAGTTTTTTTTCTTATTTTTGGAAGCATTTTGAATAATTTCTTTATCTTTGACATTCTTAGATTTCATTAGAATGCAAGTAGGCATGCAATGAGTCTTTGAAACCTAAATTATATCTTGTATTGTTAATTCTGAAAAGGTTATCACGATTTTTGTCATGTTTCTCCCATCTATTCATTTTTTAAATTTTGGCACCTCACCATCTGCACACTGATATTCCTACTTATTTATACCCTCTATTATCTTTTAGCTTTTTAAAATATATTTTGTATAAAAGAAAGAATTTTTTCTTATTACCCTCTAGTTAACCCAAATGTCTGATTAATCCCAAAGCTTTATCAACTCTATTATTTTTTAAATTTTTATTTATTGATTTTTGAGAGAGGAAGAAGAGGAGGAGGAGGAGGGGAGAGAGAGGAAGAGAGGAAGAGAGAGAGAGGGTGAAGAGGAAAGAGAGAGAGAAACATCGATTTGCTATTCCATTTATTGATGCATTCATTGGTTGATTCTTGTATATGCCCTGACCAGGGATCAAACCCTCAACCTTGCTGTATTGGGACAATGCTTTAACTAACTGTGCTACCTGGCCAGGGCCCTTATCAATTCTATTATTGATTCCATCTATTGGATTCCTTATTTTAGCTATTATATATTTTTTTTACTGAGTATTTCTGTTCGGTTCTTGCTATAATCTGTTGTTCCTGATTTATAGTATTAATATTGTTATCTCTTGGAGTATTTTACACTGTGTTTGTTTTACATAATTCGTGTGTTCATCCCAATCCTGCTTTAGGAGTTATGTGTTCTTTGGTTGGTTGTTTTCATTTTATAGTGGACACATTCCTCAGGTACATAAACATATCAGACTTCAAACTCATCTTTTCCAGGGTTTGTCACCTTGCCAAGCAGGTGGCATTTTTCAGAGACAGGTTAAGGTGAAGTCTCCTCCTTCCTGTAAATTAAAAGAAAGGGAATATGGTGAGATCCAGTTGGAGAGCCCTTGGCACGGTGAAAACGTTATCAACCTCCTTCATTTGCTTCCGTGCCAACAAACACATCCTCTGTTCCTGGATGCGCCTTTAGTCATGTATCACATGACTTTAGAACTGATGAAGGGGAGGGTGTCAGATGGGGAGGAGGTGTAGGAGTGAATGCTCCAGGCTGAACAGTCAGGCAACTCCTGTTTCTCATCAGCTTGCCACCCGAGAGTTTCTGTACATCTCTGGTGTCTGGACAAGTGGCCAGGGCTGGTGTTGCTAAGTTTTATGGCCACGAGGCATCCGTTTACTGTCCCAGGCAAGAGAACTTTAAACCCCTCTGCAAATTAGCCTCTCACAGCTGGCCACCTTTTCTCCTGGCCTTCCTTCCTTGGTACGTGTGGAGATCATTGTCATTAGAAGTCAGTGGACAAACACACTTGCCATCAGAGCTACTAAAGGCCTAACTGGTTTCTGATGACTTTTTAATTTGGTCTGAAGCAGGGAAAGAAGTCTCTGCAAAGGGACAAGGACACACAATTTCAGGAACACAAGGGAGAAGCCAGCCAGTTAAAACCGAGACTGGGCGAGGGATTGGGACATGTCATCTGGCCAGGAGTGGAATGTACCTTTAATTCTTCCTTAGGACCGTCTTACCCTAAAAGATGTAGCTGGGTGTGGGACCAGTTGATATGGCAGGTGGGCGAGGCCCTTCCAATTTATGAAGTGCTTCATACAAACATCTTTTTTAATCCTTACCACAGTCCTTCACCGTAAGCCAAGCTGGCGGGGGTCCCGTTTTACAGATGAATACATTAAGGCTTGGCACCTTCCCCTCAACGGGGCAGAAACAGTTCATAAACACAGACCTCTCTGCTGCTCCGCAGATGACCACACACTCTCTCTGGGAGAGAACATGACCTCCCTTATCAGCAAGCAAACAAACACTAAATTGGTAAAGGCTTGCTGACTCATTTAGACAGAATGGAGTACCCAGAGTGTAGAATTACCCTATAAAAAATATGTGCCTGGATGGGGGCCAGCTGGAGATTTAGCCTCGGGCCTGTAGAGAGGTGTAGGGACCTCAATAGGAGGCAAGGGAAGGAAAGAGGAGAGAGAGAGAGCCACAGGGAAAGGGTGATCTCAGCAAAGACTATTTTAGGAGTCTCCTTTCCTGTGAGTTGTGTTCCACAAGATTATAAAAGCTAACCCCAGGCCACAGATTTTTAAACAGGAAAACAAGCCCTTGGTTTGTTTTCTGACCTAGTCCTCTTCCCCATAACTCAATCTGTCCAACACGCAGGGCACTAAAGTAACATTTCTTGGAGCACAACCCTAAAATATTTCTGGTCTTTCCCATGTGGTTTGTTTACTGGGTCACGGTTGGTTTAATCTTATCAGTTCTGCTGAGCAAGATGCTCCGAGCAATCTTCCCGAAGTTTGTCTCTCAGCAGGCAATTCTCTACTCCCTGCTACCTCATTAACGTCAGAAATCTTGAGGTGAGGTGTTTGCCAAACTGTGGCTCTCAGGAGAGAGAGAGAGATAGCGAGAGAGAAGGAGAGCGTCATTTCCTGTAGATACGCACAGACACTACATCCTTTTCTCCTCCTAATGTCTTCAATATAAGGAGGAATGATGCCCTCCTAATAGAATTCAGCCTAGCGAGTAAATCATAGTCCTGAGGAAAATGAAAAAAAAAACACAGAGAAGAAAGAAACAAAACTATTGGACATCATGGTTAAAAATGACTCTAAAGACAGGTCTGTGGACCAAGGACTGACTCCTCCCTCTGATGGCTTGGGATTGAGGATGTGTCTCGGTGTGGGGCAGAGATGGGGTGGCCTGTGTTGGAAGGTGTGGGGTGTGGATGTGAGAGAGACACGGTGGGGAGAGGAAGGGGAGAAAGAAATGAGTGTGGATGTCTGTCTTCAGTGATGTTATTTTGGATGGTGAAGCCACTGAGCGCCAAAAGGATGACTATGTCGTGGGAAGGGGCGTCGAGGTAATCGAGCGCCGTAATTGCCGCCCGTCCAGCACCCACGGCTGCACCCGATGCGAGGGATGAGTGATGACTGGCCCTCTGAGACACTGGCACAGGTGCAGCTCTGGGTGAATCCCAGGTGAATTCAAGCAGAGCCGAGCAGGCTTGTCTCATGATAACAGCGACGCCCAGCCATTGCACAGCTCTCAGGACGTATCAGCCACCAACCTAAAAACTAAGTACTTTACGTATTTTAACTCATTAATTCCAAGTAACAATGCTTCAGGTGGGCACTGTCATCGCTCCATTTTGCAGGTGAGAAAGCTGAGGTGCAGAGAAGTTATGCAATTTGCCCAACAACAGACCGTTAAGGGACTGGGATTAAAACTCAGGTCACTGGGCTCTTGACCGTGGGGCCCTAACACTACATTTTATTACTTCTCTGGGCTGAGCGAGAATGTCCATGCTTGTGTTAGCAGCAAGAGTAGAAAGTAAATAATAGACTTTCAGTGAAATGGGGAAGCGGTTAAACAAATTAACTTATAACCTTCATTTTAGAGGCATGGAAATGTGTGTTTTAAAGTAATATTTAATAGCATAGAGAAGTTTTCGTGAGAGGGCATCAAAAGAAAAAGCGCCATGCAAACTAACCTAGAGTGTGGTCCTCCTTGTTTAACAATGAAAGCTTTTGTACCTCCGTCTGTGTCATCTCCGTCTGAATAGATGAGCGTGGGAAAAAAACAGGAAGACATGTACCCAAGTATCTACAGTGGTTATTTCCACACAGGGGGCTGAACGACAATTTTTGTTTTCTTCTTTATACTTTGACGTACTTTGCTACTTTTTAAAAAACAATGTGCACACGACGTATTTATAACAGAAAAAATTCACTGTGTAGGGAAATGATGGGATGGATCTGATTTCTTCTTTGCCGCTAAATGTACTCCGTTCTGAGTCCACTGTTCTCGATGCTGGCTGCTCTTCCTGGTGGGGTGGGGGTGTTCTCTTGCTCCCCTAAACCATCCCCTGGAACCTCCCCTCCTGTTCCAGGGTCACGCTGTATAAACTCACCTCTGTCCAGAGAAAGGAACTCTGGGAAGGAGCAGACTTCTTTTCCTCGAAGTTCTTCACTCCTCAGTGATGATGCTTTGAAGTTTTGGTTCGGCGTGTCACATTTCTGCTCCAAGGACAGAGGTGTTCTCTCCTGGGGGCTGGTTATTAAGCTAGGCACGATGATTTAATTAAAGGTTTCACATAAATGGTAACAGGTAGGGAATATATTTATATGTGAGCCAGAAAAAAAAAGGGAATATAAAGTCTTTCCATATAGACATGTCTACACACACTTGTTCCTTTATAAAGAGTTGAAGGGTAGGGAGGAAATGTGTCTGGGTTTTTTGCATACCGATTATTGTAGGACTGCCTAAGTAAGAGAATATTCACCCTGCTACCCCTCACCTTCTGTGGAATGTTACTTCTGTAAAGACTGACAAAAGATCATTTTCCTCTCCTTGCTGTTTCTGGAGTTTTCTTTTTAGGGTTATGTAACCTGAATCCTTCCTTCTGCGACTTAGACGTTTTTCTCTTTTTCTTATATTCAGCCAAAGTATCCCCGGAGGGCAGCTGGTCTTTGCCTCTTTGGGGTGAACTAAAACATTAATTAATGGATCTGTTCCATGATTCTTTTAATGAGAAATTCAAATACATAAACCATTAGCATCAAATAGGCCCCAGACGGATTCTAGAATTCCCCAGCCTCCCACAAGGTACTCTGATGATTGTCGGGGTGACTGCCACCATTGTCCAGAGGACAACACGGAGGTCCGGGCGGGGCAGAGGGAGGGGGAGGAGCTTGGGTCTGGCTGTGAGTTCCCAGCAATCTGGCGTCATACCTGCTACAACCAGTGACTTACTTGGCTCCTGTACCAAGAGGTTGACATCCAGGATGGAAAAAAAAGACCAGGTCTGGAGGACTCAGGGCCAGCCTGCAGAACTGTTTGCCACCCATTGGTAGGACCCGAAGGTCCCACACGGCCCCCATGACTGATGTCAACCCTGGCCAGATGTAGGGCCAGCACAGCCCATGAGCCAAAGTCCTCGGTGCCTCTTGGGCCCAAAGGCATAAATCATCGATTTTCTATGAATTGGGGATTACTGCTAAATCGTGTGCTTTCTATTAATAGATCTTCATAAATGCTGCAGGTGCAGCTGGGGCTTGTCTTTGAAGTACCACTTAACCATCCCCTTTCCAAATCCGCTTGATCCAACCCTCGTAAAACACCCCAGGGATTATTGATTGAGAAGGCCTCGGGGATCCCTAAAGGCACTGCAGCTCAGACTCTGGCCGGCGTGCCCCCAAGGTGCGGCTGCAGGCCCGGGAATGCGAGCCAGGTGTGGCGGTCCTGCTGCGCCAGCCGGAGTGGGGGCCAGCTCCTCTCCTGCAGTGACAGGGCCGGAGCCTCAGGGAAGAGAACCCGGGACTGCACACCCACAGGCCTCCAGTTTCCACCCCATCACTCCAGCCCTAGAGAGTGTGGATTTTCCCTCTTAGGAAATGTCTTGCCTCAAACGATATTCTTGGGAGCTATAAATTGAGGCTAATTTTCTGACTCTAATGAATTGATTCATGTGAATTAAATCATTTGTTTCAGTATCTTAATTGATTTCATCCAATTAAAATTCACCTGTGCAGATTAATTAATTTCTTTATTATACTTACATTTCAGTCCTGGTCTTCTGGTCTCCACCCGCCTCCGGGCACTGTCCCTCCAACCAGCCGGTGCTGTCTCTCAGTCCGGCCATGCGGAGCCGCACCTGATACCGTGTTCCTGAAGTCCCCACACCTGGAATGCCTTTCTCCCTCTATTTTATGAAGCCCTTCTAAGGAGTCCAGATTCGGCGCATGTCGCCCCCCGCCACCCCGGAGCCCTCCTGAGTTCTTGGGCAGACTTTCCCCTTCCTGTTTTGATGATGCGTTCTTTGTTCGTGCCCCTGTTTCAGCACAAGTTGGATTGGGGACCATTGTATCGGCATCGCTCACTCACTCGGCACAAGCTCACCTCCTGCATTCCGGTCACTGGGCTCGGCTACACAGCCCTGAGTGAGACAGGCTTGTCTGACTTAGAGGGAGTCGCAGGGTCGCGGAAGAAAGACTTGAAAATACCTGGGTGCGTGGGACATGCTAAGTCTTAGAATGAAAAGCACTCTGGGGTCTTTGGGAAGGAACCTCCAGCCTTCTCTGGGTTGTGAACACTTGGGGGCTGTTGGTGGAAACACCCAAAGGGTGCCAGGCTCTCCCCCTGCACGCCACCAACCTCCGTGGAATTATGGGTGCCGCTGAAAGGTGCCCGATCTGGACCGTTGCCCAGGTTGTGTCTGTCAGGAGACACCTACCAAAGGCAGATCCCTTGAGCATGCTGTCCTCCTTTCTCATCAATGAAATGGGTATAATAATACCGGCCTTCTGGTAGATGAGGGAGGAGGAGCCTGCTGAGCACTCGGAAGAGGCGAGCAAAGGTAATGCCTTGTCAAGGATGCTGTTGTCTTCATAAGACAGAGCGTTCCTTCTACGGAAAGCAGCTCTGTGCACGGAACCCCGTGGGCTTCACTGCAAGGTGCGGGAAACTGAAATTATGACGGGTGTTGGGACAGTGAAGAGAGACGGGCAATCCTGGGCTTCCATTTCTCTTGAACTTCGGTCTGTGTGCTGTGTGTTGCACGGAAGCTTTGGGTTCTGAGGTTTAAGAAGGCTCCAGGCTATCTCTGGGGTGGAGTTGGCCAACTCTCTTTTATGTAGGATAGACCCAGGGCACACAGAGATCGGCACCTCCCAGGAAGAATTCTCCCAGTGGCTTCTCCTGGTCTGATAGAAATGACCCCTCCCGGACCCAGACTTAGCCAGACACGTGTGACTATGATCGGTGGGTTTTGAGAATTGCCGTCAAGTTCAGATTTCTTCTCATGGCCTTGATAACTGTGCTCAGCCATGAACAGTAGCCTGTCAGTGTGAGTTTGAGGGTGGACAGATCCATCATGGGTTTGAGTAGCTTTGTGCTGCACCATGGTGCTAAAAATCACAAAATTAATCAACTGGTAGAAAGACACCCTTGGAGGTGAAGGCGTGGAAGATGTGAATGGAAAGGAACACATTTGGACAGGGCTGTATTTATCACTGCCTCTTATAAAAACACGGAAGCGTGTGGTGGAGTGGGATGCACAGTGGAGGGAGACGAGGGCTTCCGTGAAAGGAGACGATGCTCTGCAACCTTTTCGACTTTCCCTCCCACACGGAGGGGCATTTCTTTGGCGCGGTAATATGCAATGATAGATAAAGCCCACATGGCCTGTGGGGTGGGAGGGTGGAGATCTTTCCATCTGTTCAGGTCCTCATCAGCCCCTAAATGTGCATGTCACAGGAAGGTGACGTCGAGATGCTGGAAGGCCAGGGCTGAGCAGCTGGGAGGGGCACTGTGGCGTGGAGCTGCACGGCGTCTGGAAGCCCCCACTCTTCCTGGCCTGTGGTGGTACCCAACAGGCGGGTGCAGTCACCTCAAGGTTAGCATGCCCTCCAGCTTTGGTTAAGTGACTCCACTGTAAAACCAGAAAGAAGAACTCAGGGGGGTGTACTCAGATTGATAAGACTGGTATTATCAGAGGCCAGGCCGTTGCCCACCCACCGTGGGGACCCACTCTGCCAGTCACCAGCATTTTCCGCAGTGTTCTCTGAGAATGGCGGATCCCTAGGGAATGTCTCAGCAATCCCAATTGTAAATTTTTTCTGTAGAAAAACAGGCATGAAAGATTGAGCTGTGTTTTCCCAGGCAAATAAAAAGAACATTAAATGTTTGATCTCTTCATGTAGCACTGCATTTGATTTCTTGATGTGTATGCCTTTTCTTGGGAATAAAGAAATAATCACAAAGAAAAATCCCATCAAAATCCGTAGTGCGCTTCGCAAACACGAGTAAGGTTTTTCTCACCAATGGCCTCTAGGGATCCACTTCCTGTTCCTCCGTTTGCCTTGCTTGTTGAGCAGCCAGAAGTGCTCATTTAACTTCCCGATGCCATGGGGCATGCCTGCGGCCTTAGCTAATGCTAATTAGGGGACCAGCAGCCTCCTCAGGGGCTGCTCCCTGACATGGTCCAGTACCATCCAGGAGGGAGGCAGGGTTCTTCTAAGCTGTTTGCCCCAAGTCACCCACCAGAGGTGGCAAATTCCCAGGGAAAGTATCGAATGAATCTGTTAATGAGCCGAACACTAGGAGAGAGGGCGAGAGGGGAGGAGTAGGTGCAGGTCCAGAGACTGGGGGCCCTGAGGAGGTGGGAGGGTGTGTTTATCTGGATCTTAAATGATGTGAGGGGCTCTCGTCTTGGTTGAAAGCAGTTTTGAGGCAAATCTTTCCCTATATTAAGGGATCTCAGTTACAATAAGGACCTCAGAGTTTACATAAAAAAGAAAAACAACAACAAGCCATGTGAGCCTTATATTTTATATTAATGATGGTTAGGACTTGTCCACATTGATATTTTTATGGCCTTTAAGTAAGAATTTATCCCAAATTAAACCCCGAGTTGAGAAAGAAAAAAAAAGTCTTGGAGAGCAGTGTGTCCAAATTTATTTTACAAGGGAGGTTAGGTGACACGGCCAAGGTCACACGAATGAATGTAACATCTGGTTAAGAAACGACACGGGCCGAACCCGTTTCAGTGATGTCGTCTCCAGCACGAAGCTCTGTGTCTTCTGTCTGTCCAGCTGCGTTTCTCCAGCTCCTTCCCTGTGCCCCTCCCCCGACCCTGCCGATTCTGAGCATCCTGCGCCAGCAGGAGGCTGCAAGCTCGCCACCCCTTCCCCACTCCTCACCCCCCATTCCCATTCTCCCCGCTCTCCGACCCCCTGCACCTCTGTTCTCTTAACGACTACTGAAGAAATTTTCACACGCATACTTAACTTTAAAACTATGAGATTAATACCTTTACCCTCCTTTCATTGTCGGGTTAATCAAATGTTTTTACCCTCCTAAGAGACCTTAGAAAATGTTCAAGTCCAAGTATACGAATCCTCTACCATCATCCAGAACTTCGGTTCTGTCATACTTTTCAGGTTAAGGTAAGATTTGCAGTGACAGGAACAGATTTGGGAGGACAATCCTACCTGTTTCAATCAAGACATAGACTCAGTGTTTATATCAGTGTAGCTCCGCCCCAATGAAAATATGGGACATTTCCATCAGCTCCTCTTGGTCCTTCTTCCGGTCATTTCTCCCCTCCACAGGCCACTGCTGCTGTGACTTTTATCACCATAAATGACTTCTGCCTGGCCTACAATGTCACACAAATAAAGAAACAGAGTATGTCTTTTGTGTCTGGTGTCTTTCGCTCAATATGTTTTTTTGAAACTCATCCATGTTATTTTATATAGATCAATAGTTTAGTGATTCCCAAAGTGGACAACTGGGGGTCCCTAAGACCCTTTGTAAGGGGTCCGTGAGGTCAATAGTATCTTGTACAAAAGCGCTATTAACCTTTTACATTCTTATTCTCTCATGAGAGTGCAGCATAATCTCTCTCTACATGTATATACATGTATATACACATGTATGTATATATGTATATACGTAATCTCTCTACACACGCATATAGATATCCTAGTGGTTCCATTTCTGTGGAGGGCTCCAATACAGGGACCGTACAAATGAATAGAAATCCTTTCCACACTTTAAAGTCTCTCCCCTCCTTCATTGTGAGACAGGCTGCCTGGCAAGGTTGGCCCGTGGCCGTGGGCTCACTCCTTCCCCCAGAGACTAAAAGGTTTCACTTAAAGTGGATAAAAAATGTGGCTCTATATACGCTTGCCTTTCAAAGGAGTTACACAGTCTGACCTAAAAACAATAGTACAAGTGATAGATAAAAGTCAATTCTTGTTCTGTTTTGAAAGTATATTCCTATAAGAGCTCCTGGCAAACAATTCACCCCCAAAACACCAAAAACCCAGCATTATTCTTGGACAGAGTCTTCAACACTCTCTTGCTATTGTACATCCCAGGATGCGGCCCACACTCCCCGAATTGAGGAAATAAATAGTGTTACCCTTTGGGGGGCCATTTCAGCAAAATGTTTCCAAATCATTTCCTTTAGAAGGGGGCTGCATGTGACAAGGGACAGCAGGTTCCTTTCACCCCAGCTGCTTCCCCTCTTCCCCATGGACACCCCCTGACTTGTGACCCACGTGGAGTAACCATCCCCAGGCCTGCTGCAGAGGGTCTTTGCACTCTCCAGTCTCTTTGCTCTTGTCACTGAAGGCCACCTTGACATTGACCCTCATGTCTCTATCATCTGCAGGTGTGGAAGATAGAGTTTCCCACCAGATCTCAGAGTCTCCCCCGTTTGGCTCAGGGAGCACCGGGAGAAGGGACAGGTGTGGAGACGCTGAGGCGTGTCTGACCCAACCCAAGCTCCGGCTCAGCCCTGCCTTCGCACCAGCCCCCTCTCCTGTTAGTCCCAGCAGAACACCCATAGAAGGGCCTGTTCAGCCAGCAGAGTGTAGATCCCCGACTCCAGGCGTAGCTTCCTCCCAGAGCCACGCTTCGCAGAGGGCCGGGGCTCCCCTTGGCTTCTCTGCTTTCTCTGGTGTATTTTTAAAGGCATACCTGTTGGTGTTTTCCAAAGCCCTCTTCCCATCTGCTGCTAGACAAGGCGTCTGGCTAAATTACATTCTGTGACGCACGCTGGCTGCAGGCTAATAAAAGAATCGCCAGATAAGTAGTCAGTAGGTTTTTAATCAGAAGACGATATTGAACTGGAGATAGTAAAATCCTGGGTAACTACCTGCAGATGCTCAAACTCTATAAAGGGAGAGTGTGGGTCAGCGTGGTTTACCTCCCTAATACGTTCGCCTTTGTTTTGCACAGAACTTTATTATTGGACTTAATAAACTATCAGTTTTATTATGTACAGTACATAACTCCTGGAGTTTTACTGTAGTAATGGTAATCCCAGCACAGCTGAGAGAGATAAAACAGATCACTTCATGGGCGGATATTCTGAAATGCAGAGAACTAAAGACAAAGTTGTTGAAGACACTTATTTGCACTAAGCCATCTGAATTTTGGGAAAAAATGGAATATATCACCATTGAAAATAATGTTTCATTTCCCCATTCCTGAACGTGGTGCCTCATATGATATAGACTTAAATGGACCCTTGAAACATGGAAGCATTTCACCAGAAAACCTGCTATAAACTCACCAGAATCGTTATGAAATGAAACCTCGGGGAAAAGATGGGCTATAAAAAAACAATGACACCCTTGCTCTACCTCAAAGTTCTTGTAGAAACACTGGCTAACAATACCAGGCAGGAGAAAAAATACCCTGGGATCCTGATGGATTTTGCAGACTTTCTTACACTCCATGGTACAGTTAAGCTTGCGATTTGGGTGTTGTGTATCTGATGCAATTTAGACAAAAAAAAAAAAAGACAGTTGGCAGTCATCTTGCTCGCTGTTACTCTTGAGAGTGCTTAGTTGAAACTAGGTTTATCGAAACCTAACTTGACCAAACAATAGCCAGAGAAATGATCAATTTATCACTGGCGTGCGTCAAGGAGAGGTTTGCTTTTGTTTTCACTTGAGACTTGCGTTGGCCAGAGGGAAAGCAAAATAACAGGCTTGAAAACTGAGTCAGTTTCTCGAGAGACACAAGAAGTTATCAGCATTGTCCACACGAACCCAAGGAGCAGAGACTTTAGATTAAAATAAATATCACATTTGCTTCTCCTACCTGTTTGCATTTTAGAGCCACAGAGCTGATGTCCCAAAATTGTGAAAATATTTTTTAGACCAATAAGCAAGCCTAACTTTTGGGGATCTGTTTTTTAGCCCGATCCTCACACAAACTTTAGAACAAGGATCGTGTCTTGATTTCCTTTGCTCCCTCTTGCTGTGTCTCAGCAGCCAGAGTACAGGAGACAGCTGGCTGGCTGTCCTGCCTCGTTTGGTTCGCCTGGGACTTGAGAGGACACAAGAGGAAATGGGGTCTTATTCTTATCAAGAGGGTTGGCTTCCCTGGGGGAGGGGTGACAGGGCGCAGGGACAGCCTAAACCGTGACTGAGCATCTGCCTCCGCCGTTGGGTCCCCTGTACTTTGTGTTTCTCTTTTCTGGACCAGGTTGGAGGTTACCTTAGGAGAGCAACTTCCTATTTTGTAAAAAAAAACTTTTCCCTGCCTTCCTGATTCAGCTGTTCCTTTGAATCTCAGGTTCATGATGTTTTGACCCCAGAAAAAGAAAGAAACAGTCGCTGTGACTACGTCCACAAGCCTGGAACAGGGTATGCTTCTTGTTTCTTCCTGTAAGAAGCTGTGACTCTCCATGACCTGGGGAGGTTGATGGGTAGGAGGGTGGAGTTTGTTCCCAGTGACCCCCCCACACACACCCCTGAAACCTGGATTTATTTTCTTGAACAATTCAAGGACCGTTAGCCATGGATGGAATGAGTATCAGGGCAGGAGAGGGGAAAGGAAGCTTCGGATAGACAGTCCTGTTTGCCATTGTGAGGTGACAGGTCCTGGACGGAGCACACTCGCCACACGATGCAAGGGCCGTGTGCCCAGCACCGAGACCTGCACAAACATCTGTGAACACAGGTCGTTGTGATGCTAGGTCGTTGGGAGAGAACACAGACCCATCACCACGTGGAAGGCAAACATCCAAGCCTCACACGGCCCTCCTTCTCTGCATCGTGGATGTGAACCACACATCTTTAGTAGGACAGCCACTTTCCGTGGTTTCTCCTTCACCGATAAAGGGTCATTCACAGGCTCTACAACCTATTTCATTATTCTTTTCAACTTGTGACAAAGAGCACAGGGCGGTGATCTTGCGGACCCAGATTTTGCTGGCCGTGAAATCGTCTTCTCCGGTGACTGGGCAGGCACTGGGTAACACAGTCATGAGCATCTGGGAAGCGTGCGGAGAACGCTGAGCTCTCGTGAGAATGGGGATGGGAAGCATTTAGGAGACGATGTTACCTCGGCACAAAATGGAACGACCGAATACGACTATTGGGAAAGACAAAATGTGATGAGGGATTAAGTATGGGGAGGCAGCGAACATGAATAACTCCTGTTATGTCCAAGGAATTGGATTAGGAGGCACCCACTACAATTTGAGGAAGCTAATAACAATCAGTGTACTTTACAACTATTACCTTTAAATATTATCTTACAGGTTTATTCTTTTTCCGCAGCGCGAGCACGATTAGCTTTTAAAATTAATTATACTTCAGAGGGACACAGGCCAAAAAAGAAAATACGCTGGATGTAACTGGTATTACCATTTTACTAAGTGTTTTCTAAAAGTATTAGCCTGGTATTATTAACACAAAGCAAGAAAAGCAGTTTCCATGATCCGACAAGTTTAGAAAACTCTGCATGTGCGTCTGACTCTTGGGCAGTTACAATCCACATTACAGTGTTACAGGCTCTGAGTTATCTCAGGGAAGAGAAAGTCACTTAGCTTGGTTTAACCCTACGTTTTCTGCACTCATTTTATGAAAGAATGCCTTTTGCCCAGACTCTAACATCCTACAGAATGTTAACCTTACCTTGAAGAAAAGCTAACCTGTATTTATTAGGGAAGAATGGATTTCTCATGGGTACCAGGGGGAATCAAGGCTTTGGTGTGTTATATTTGGTGCATGGTATTAAACTGTAGGGCTGCATCCAGAAGGTTACTTACTGGGTTTGTTCCCTTGTGTCTCTCTAAGATCAGATGTACCGGAGTCTGACTTTGCTCAGACAAATCATTCATTTTATGAGAACAATTCTTAATATTTGTTGAGTCCTCATTACAAAACCCTAGGAGGAACGCACTATTGTAATCTCCATTTTACAGGTGAGGATATTGCCGTAGCCGGGACTTGAACTCAGGCTGTCAGCCTCGAGACCCACAACCACCATGCTGCCCGCCATCCCCCTTTGAGTGGCTCTGCAGCACGTGGGGAAAAGTGAAACAGGTAAGTGACTGTGACCACAGATACCCGGGGTCATGGACGTGTGGTGATTCAGTGGGTGTCTCTATAAAATCTAGGAGGAAAAGGCAAAGCATCCACGTGCTCAGAAACAGCTAAAAGACAAATGGCTTTTCCATGGCCTGAATGAATTTAAACCTAAGAAGGGCAGGGCATGTTAGAGAAAACCAGGCTGCCTGGCATAATGGGAGGGGTTTCTGGTGGCTCGAGACACCATTATTTGTTTCACGTGTTGTTTCGCTGTCTCCAAGGTTATGGCCACGGTCCCAGCCCTATCACATGCTATTGGGCCTCTCAGCGCCGCCAGACCCTCCAGGACTCTGTCTGCCCCTCCTGCCCCTCCGTATTCTATGCCTGCACAGCGGCCAGCGTAAAACTGCACAGCGAAGGTGAGAGCTGTGGGATTCTCCTGTTCAGGGTCCTGCTGCGGCCCCATCTGAGAGTCAGTGAATCCAAAGTTCTGAAAATGCCCTAGAAAGCCCTACTCCCTGCTCCCTGTCCCCTCACCCCCACCACTCACCTTGATCGCTCTGACCACACCGACCCCTTTGCTGTGCCTCGTGCATGCAGGTGGTTCTCTTTGCTACCGCACTCTCACTTTGTATAGTCAAGCAGCTTCATCCCTGCTTCAGTCGGGTCTCTGTTCAAATATTCCTTCTGGAGGTGCTGCTCATAGGAACATATAAAATAGCACCCCTCCCCTCTCTCTACTCTTTCCTAAGTCTCCTTTATTTTTTCTTACGTCACTAATGAGTGATGTAAGCACTACGATCCTTGGTACCCTACGTATATGGTTATTGACGGTCTGTTGAGATTCTGTGCTCTATGAGTGACAGGGACTTTATCTGTGTTATTTTGAGTTGTAGTCTGTCTCTGGAGACCTTGGCACCTAATGGATTTCACAAAAAATGTTTGTGATGCATCTGCTTAGCAGGTCCCTCACCCAGGAGGATCATGGTCATCAGAAGAGCAGGTGGGGAAGCAGGTGAGCTGCTGAGTCCTGTGATTCTGTGGCTTCCCGGGTCGTGTAGGGCTGGTGGTGAGGGGTCAGCAAGGGGGGTCTGACTCCTTGTCCAGTGCTCCTTTTACTCCTTTCACACCACCTCCCCATTTCCATGGTTCCTGGATAGATTTGTATCAGAAAAGGTAGGATTTGGAGTATAAAAACCTAGGAGGGTTTCACCAGGAAATGCTCTGGGGTCCGAAGTGAAGCTGGTCCGATACACGGACTCTACTCCTAGAAATCGCACTCTGCCCAGCCCCGACCGCTCCTTCTGGAATATGGCCGTAAAGTAATGGATCTGTAAACCGTTCTGGGCAATTATGGCGTTCCCGGAGCGAGTGCGGGCTGTCGTTAGCCACGCTTATGGACACCAGCTTGTCGCGGCTGGCTCTCAGCCAGGCCGGGAAACTGCCTTCCATTGAGAGGACACAGGTTCAAGGGGATAATTAGGCTGAGTTCTGCGCAAGTTTGTTGATATAAATGTGCTACAGATTAGCCTTTTCCCCTCTCCTTGCTGAGTAACGATCAGAACGAACAGGTGGTAAGCTAATGGGGGGACGTGAAATTAATACTTTGTTTCCTGGTCCCGCCTTTGTTGTTTTTGTAGAGAGGATTTCTTCAGAATCTTCAAACACATTGCAAGCACCTTTTCCCTCCCGGTCTTATTTAGTTTAGTCTAAAACCTTTGCCCCAAAGGGAGCTGAGCCATGCAGGTTTTCAAAAGGAGTTCCCTGCTTTTGTGGGAAGTGATCCAGCAACACACATCTGGGAAATGGAACAATTAAAAACGACATGAAGTAAAACACAAGCCTTTCACACTAGCGACGAAACTCCGACCACAGCTCCATCTCAGACTCCAAATGTCAGCCCAGCCCTAGTTTTAAGCGGTGTATCCATGCTTGGGAAGTTCGCCAGGCAGCAACAATGCCTCTGTAATGACAGAACTTCTTGCATGGTGAGTGATGGTTTTCATAAGGGTTGTTTTCCTTACAGGTACTAATGACCCCAGAGCTTGCCTCTAGATATCAGTTGTCAGGCTACAAAAGCAAAACAACAAACAACTCGATTCCGTTCTTTATTATGGTCAAACCAATTTCCTTTCCTCATCTTTGGACTCAGTAAAATGTTTCAGAATTTGTACAGAAGGATCTGGAGACTCAGGGTTTCTTCTTTTATGGAAGATCCTCAGCAATAAAAGTTTATCTTGTGGGATGCGCATGTGTGTAAGCAAACAAGCAAATGCCTGATCTCCCTGCAAAAACTAACAAACAAAAACCCATACATTCAAAATGGTAGAAAATTTTGTGGCGTGTGGCTCGTTCTTCCTCCACCTTTTCCACCTGCACAGCACAGCAGTCGGGATAAAGTTACCCAGAATCCCGGTTCCTCCTTCAGGGTGGCAGGAAGGGGATGGAAATTTTTGGCAGTGTTCTTGCTGGTCTAGGAGCTGCCCAGGGAACTGGGTTCTGTTTTGCCTGACTCGGCGTGCTGATGGGAACAGTGGCATGGTCACATTAGATGTCACATTGGAGGCTGCTGAAAGCCACAGTGGGCGCTGTGGCACATGACTTCTGTAGGGGGACCGCAGATCTGTGGGTACCCGGGAGCATGAGATTATAGGCAGAGAAGTACAATAGAGTATCCAAGGCCCTGGGCATAAGCAGCAGTGAGACTTACAGGGAAATTAAGACATTTGAAAGCAACCACCTGTACAGGGGCCTGGGGAAGGGAGGCTAAGAAACACACGCATGCGGCCCAGGGAAGACCTGTCCCCAGGAAAGGCCTAGGAAGACTTGCACGCATCACACCAGGTGTCCTTCTGCACAGAGGTGTCTGCAAAGACTGGCAGTCGCGGCTGGCTTTTCCAAGGCCCACATCTCAACAAAACATCACAAGGCATGCAAAGAAACAAGGCAAACCAAGAAACAAGACTGTCTCGAATAGGCTCGGCGAGCTACAGGAAAATGTGGACAGATACCTAGAAGAAACCATTAAAATGGCACGTGAGCAAAATGACATTATTAACAAAGAGACAGAAATTATACAAACTAACCATATCAAAGTGCTGGAGCTGAAAACTGTGATAACGGAATTGAAAATTTTCACTGGAGTGGTTTAATACGAGACTGGAACACAAGGAAGAAAGAATAAATGAACTTGAAGGCAGGTTGTCTGAAATTATTGGGTCTGAAGAACAAAAATAAAATAAAAGGAAAAATGGGGAAAAAAGTGAAGAGAGCCTCAGGGACTTATGGGACAGCCCCCAATGGACCCATACATCCGTTATGAAAGTCCTGCATGGAGAAGCGAAGGAGAAAGGACAGAGGTTATTTGAAGAAATAATGGCCCCAAGCTCCCCCAAACTGAGGAAAGGTGTGAATAATACAAGAAGTTCAACAAATTCCAAGTAGGTTAAGTCCAAAGAGATCCACGCAGACACATTATGATCAAGCTGTTGCAAGTCAGAGTCAAAAGGGAATCTGGAGTGCGGTCATGACCAACGAGGAGATCCTCAGCGAGATTTCCCAGCACATTTCCCAGCAGGCACCTTGCAGACTGTAAGGCAGTGGGACGATACATTTAAAGTGCTGAAAGAATGAAAAAGCAATTCTATTGTCTGGCAGAACTAGCCTTCAGAGAGGAAGGAAAAATTAAGATATCCCCATATTAAAAAAAAAAAAAGCTGGGGTAGTTTGTTACCATTAAACCTGCCTTACAAGAAATGTTAAAGGGCGTCCTTCAAGTTGAAACAAAAAAATGCTAGACAGTAACTTAAAGATGTACAACATACAGAGTTTTCTGGCAAAGATGAATATATGGGCAAATATAAAAACCTGTGTTATAATTTTGGTTATAACTCCACTTTCTATTGTTTTATAGGACTTAGAAGACAAAATCATAAAATAATTATAAAAGTATGTTAACGAGTGTACACTTGCAACATGACAAATGAAATGTATGACTCATGCTCCAACAAATGTGTCAATCTTGTCGACGTCGTGCCGAGCGAAAGCAGAAAGTCACAAAAAGACAAAGAGCCCCACCTCCCCTTGCAGGCGGTAACCGGAGAAGTGTGGTCGCGGGGGCTGGAGGCGAGGGGACGGGACTTGCTCCCGATAAGTACGGAGATGCCGTTTGGGAGGACGAAAAATTCTGGAGATGAACTGCGCCACAATCTGAACCCCACACTTCAAAATGGGTATTATGATCAATCATATGTGTATTTTCTCATGATTAAAAATATAAAAATACGGGCTTTGGAACTAGACAGCCGTGATTTTGAGGTTCAAGCCTCTTTGAGTCCTAGCTGAGGAACTTTAAACAAGTGACCTGCACACTCTCGTCTTTAGTTTCCTGTGATGATGTGACAACGAGCCTGGGTGGCTGTGGGGGACACGGAATGAGTACATGCGTGCAAAGTGCCTGGGACACGGTTTAAAAAAAGTAATAAAGTAAAAAAAAAAGACAACAAGGTCCGTGATGGCGGTTCTCGACTGCAATGCTATGTCAAAAGGCTCAGAGAATTGCCATTTTATTTTCAGAGTTAGTTTTTGCAAACATCTATGAACCCAGATTTTGGAACACAGCGAAGCCACCTTGAAGCCTTACGGGGCTGTGGGTGAAGACAAGAATGGTTTTCTCACTTGTGTTCCTGTTACTCCCAAACCTAAATTCTCAAAAGCTTTACAGGAGTGAGGAGGCAGAGGGAGGAGGGAGGGAAGAACTAAAAGAGATATATGAGCGTGGCTATTTTCCCGTTCCGTAAACATACTCTTACAGGCTGCCTCACTGATGGCCTTCTGAAAACCCACGTTTGGTCCTTTCCCCGTCCCCGCCACACACACTGTTTCATGCAGACCCAGCATCCATAAAGAAAAGATCCGAGACACCCTCTGTTCTTGCTCATTCAGCCTTCTGTGCCAGCTCCAGGGGGAGAGTCCAGAGCGAGGAGACAGGGACACGGCTTCGGTTCTGTCCTACAGCTCCCAGCCTGTCTTATCGGAATCCCGCCCAGGGAACCCCAGCCTTGGCTTCAGCCAGCTTTTCAGTGACTAGTTTAGATTTTGAAACCCTTGTTTATATGGATTTATTTGGAAAAATAAAGCCTTAAAATAGAAGCCCAGGCTTATCATGGGAAGGCCTTTTCCTACCAACTTGTAAGCAACAAACTATTTGGTTTATTTTTCCTTCTCTTTGAGATAGAGTCCATGCCGAGAGGAAGTTGATGTCAAGTATTTGGACAAACAGCTAAGATTCAAGGGCTAGCTTTTCTGGGGTGGGGGAGGGTTTCTTTAATACATGGTCAGACTTGGGCACTACAGGTTTGCGGCAATTATTTAAAAAATGAGAAAGAGAGAAGAAAGGAAGGAAAAAGGAAGAAGGTTGGGAGGGAAGAAGGGGGGGATGGAGAAAGTAAGGAAGGAAAAAAGGAAGGCAGGCATTCTTATCTCATTGGAAAACACCCTTTTAATGGACCAAGGGGACGCATGGGCTCCGGGCATCGCTGTCATGAGCCCTGGCCTCTGTAACTGGGGTCTCCACGGCCTGTGCCTCGGGGAGCTACTCCGGCAGCCTGCAGGGCAGCCTTCCCGGGGAAAGGAGCTACTCCCGAGCCCAAGCAGGGAAGCAGGTGTCTGATTGGGAATAGTTTCCGAATACAGACACTTCTGCTTCTGCTTTTCTTCCTGCAAACAGCTCTTGCCTGGGGAAATGGGCCTGTCTTACTATTGTTCCCATCTAGTGCCGGGGACATGATGGACCTGTGACCAGCACAACAGAGAACTTTGGTGGGAAACAGTGGGTTCTGGAACTCGGGGAGGGATCTGCGGATTCCCACGGACCTCGCCCTTGTCTACCAGGCAGTGCGGTTGGGCTGAGTGCAGAAAGCTTTGAAGGAGACCTCAGGTCAGGGGGCTGGTGTGGGGCAGAGAGAGGAGACGGAAACCTTACTCTGGTGGGCAGCCAGCCCTGCTGCTTGAAGGCTGCAGAGCTGAAAGCTCCTTCCTGAGAGCATGAGAGACAGAGAGAGAGAGAGAGAGAGAGAGAGAGAGAGAGAGAGAGAGGGAGAGAGAGAGAGAGAGAGATTACATCAGAGGATCAAAGCCAGCACATTCTTGTGGCGGGATGGAGATTACAGCAGAGAGTGAAGCGACGTTAAAAGCCTCCCCACTTTGTAACTGGCGGCAGGCCCTGGGGACTGTTCTCTCACAAGCTCTACCCTGGGAGGATAAATCAGTTTGGCCCATGGCCTAAGGGTTAGGGCTTTGAAAAACAGCCACAATACACAAACAACAAGTTACAAACCCTGGAGGCCATGGAGCTCCCAGGGGACTCGCCTTGGGCTGTGATCCTCTCCAGCGTCTTCTCTGGGAGGCCTGGAGGGGTCTCAGGGAGGCCTCAGGCTCTCGGGGAACAGCCCCCGCCTTGTTGCCAAAACCCACCTTGGTTTTTTTGGGTGGGCTGGACAGAGAAACACTGTTCCTTCACGGGCTGAGATGGGGCGGGAGTGGCAGGAATAATTGTCCTATCGTGAACGCAGTGTGAATTTTGGCTCATTTCACGAATTGTTTTCTCTAGAAGAGCTAAAGCAGCAACCAGGGGAACAAATTGGAAACTGTTTTGGGCTGGGGATCAGCGACAGCAGCAAATAAGGCCACCGCCCCTATCACTAAGTCACACTGTGGACAAAGTGCTCCGTTCTTTTCATCTTCCTTCCTTCTCTTAAACACGCGAGTGTTCGTTCCAGATCCAGACATTATTAGCTCTTTCCATTCTTACCAACTCGTTTTGACTCTGCTCCCCACGTGGCACTCCATTTTTTTTTTGATGTCAAGATCCAGAAAAAAGCTAAGATACTCCTGACATGTCAGTGCTGGGGAACTGGGGACCAATATGGGAATGACAGCTGTCCCCGCCCCGGTTCCCGTTCAATTCCTTCATTGGTTCTATCTCTTCGGGGCTGTTCAACATGTAGAATGAGTTCAAAGCTTGTTTCGTGTTCAACAAAAATATCTTTTTTAACTTTTCTTCCTATTCGAAACCAAGATTGCTTCTCATAGATACCACAGGCCCTGCGTGCCACACAGCAGCCATTTCTAGGAGCAGCTTCTCGTCACCAAGAGATGCAGAGAGTTATTTTAGAGTCGCAGTCTCTGCCACAGACTAGTGACCAGACGCGCCCGCTGTCAACTGCTCAGAAGGACTCAAAGACAATGAACTAGAAGCATATTCTGTGAGCTTCTTGGCTGACAGTTGGCATTGGCAAAAACTGTCCTTTGCATTTGTGATTGCATATCTCTTCAGCCGGGACCTTCTCACTTTCTCCAGAGACTGTTTAGTTTTTCCTGGAACTCTGGGTTACATTTGAAAGAAGCACCAGGCTTTATGTTAATACCAAGGCTCTGAAACCACAGTGGATAATGACTCAACCAGCTGCCTCTCGTGATCTTTAAGAGTGACCTCTTTTTAGGAATAACTGCCACCTAATACCTCCCTCTCAAATACTAGGTCAGCAGAGAGTCATTTGACTGATTTTTCTAGCAACAAGCTGGGGCACTGCGAGTCGGCCCCAACTGCTTGTCTACGTCTCTTTCTTCGGCCTCTCCCTGTGCCTGCCTGCGTCTTCATATTTCTCCGATGAATACTAGTTGCCTCCGGCCACAGTGTAATGATGGTGCTATTCCAATCCTGCCCTACCCAGAAAATGCAGTGACCCCCTGTGCCCCCCTCTCCGCCAAACATAGACACACAGAACATGTGCCGACAGCATCTTCATTACAAATACAGGCTCTGGCTATTTAAATGGTACGTGTGTTCAGTTCCCATCTTCATTCATGACTCCTCTGTCTTTGCCCAATTACGAAATGCCTCCAGTTTCAGCCAACACCAAAGCACCCAGCCTCCGAGGAGGAGTGTGAGTGAGGTCAAAGCTTTGATTCCTTGGGTAACGCGCTCTCTGGGGTCAGGGCATGGGGGCGGATAGTGGTGGTTTGACATTTGAAACGGGCGTCACAAGAGTGTGGGCCCGTTGCTCGGAGGAGGTGACCCCAAGCCGGGAGACGGTCCTTGGGAAGAGGCGACAAACTCAACACGAGGTGCTTGTTTGGGGCTGTTTCTGCCTTTTGATCCTTTGGCCAGTGTCCTCCCTAGGGTTTCAGACTCAGACACTCGGCGCGGGCCAGTCTCCTTCCTTGGGGTTGACGGCTGGCTGTCGCCATGTCATCCGGAGCTAAGGGGCGTGGTGCCCGTGCCCCAGCTGCAACCTGGGCTGCCTCACTGTTAAATTTCTGACTGTCTATATGCTGTATATGATCCAACACAAATCACTAGGGAATGTGTTTATAGGTAAAAGTGTCCTGCAGTTGGAAATTTGTTCACCCAAATTTGGTCTCTATTTTGCTAGCTGTGCGGCTGGAGGGGGGCTGCTTAACGGAGCCTCGTGTATCTGGTCTGTGAGATGTCAACCATTAAATCTACTTTATGGGGTTAGTGGGAAGACTCCGAGGGAATGTACTTAGAGGGACAGCTGTGGGGTTACATACATGAAACACTCAAAATAATGTGCTTTTATTATTAATCATGTTGATGTTTTATGATATGTAAAAGGATTAAATTGACAGAAAGATGAACACTGAATGAGAACATAGTGTCTGAGATTGAGGACATAAAATGTACACTAACAGTGATAACAAGCTCAGAGTCGTCTTGGGGTCCCTTTCGTGTTTCCACCTGAGTCATTAGGATTTTCTAATTCTTGTTCAAGGGTCTGAAAGCCTGGGGACCGTTTGGGCTTTTGAGTAGATGCAGTAAGTTTTTCTTATTGACAGATACCACAACGTTACTCTACTGTGAGACAAATACGTGCTTCTAGGCTTAATGAAAACACTAGCAACTACGCAGAATAGTTTTCTGGCGACAAGGGTCTGGGGAAAGGACATAAGCAAAAGCCCACACTGACACAGTGGGGGGCCAGCTAACCGCCTGAGCATTCGTGGAGACAGTTGTCACCATCGAGAAAGCAGAATCTTTCATTTCAGGCTGACGGCCCCTCCCTGCCCCTTGATACCACTTTGGAAATTTGAACTGAGGAGACAATAGAAGGAAAACGTTGCTTTTATATATTTTTTTCAGAGGATAGAGGTAAAAGACAGTTTTCTGAGGGTTGGGGGAAGACAAGAGAATTGTACCCATGCACACATTCCCAACGGGGCAATACTCTCCTCTGTGATTTAGGGCTGCTTACAAAGACCACTTACAATGAAACCCCTCCCCCTTTCCTTTGCTACGCTCTCACTTTCCAAAGTCCATATGTTGTAACTGATATGAAGCGCCAGCTGCTTTGCTGCACATGTGAATTTAATAGGGGCCGATTTAGATGGAATCGTTCAGTCGTGCCCGTGTGTTTTCATCGGTGGCAACATCGCAACGGCAATTTGTTTTCCAAGTTGGCGGTGGAGTGAGGCTGCCCGGGATGAATGATGGGTAGTGCTGGCCGCAGCCGGGCACCAGGGGCACAGGTGCTGTTCAGGGGCCAGCTCCTCTGAACCCGCTCTGTTCTGAGGACCAGGCACCGTTCTGAGCAGCCTTCTGAGTAACAGGAGCTCAGCCAGGATGTGGGCATATCTTCGTGGGCATTGGCCAATCCCAAGGTGGAAAGACAAGAGGCACGCTGAAACACGCCCATCCTATTCAAAGTATCATAATCTGAATGATTATGAATTACATCACCCGTGGGGGGACGTCTCCGAACACTTGTTGACTCTCTTCTGTCTTTGTCCATCACTTGTATTCTTGGTGGAATCTCAAATCTTTCTATTTTGGAAATTAAAAACTTCTAGGAGATTCCGGGATTCCTTCAATGTCTTTGGTGAAACATAGCATCACGGTCAGGATGACCTCTTGTTCTTTCTTAGGTTGGACATGGTATTATTCCTTAGCTCTTTCTCTTCCTTCTTACCAGATTCTGGTTGATCTTTGCCAATGTTTATTAACTTCTTGTTGCAAAATGTTAGCCAGTAACTCAGGTCTCTTATGTTTTGAAAACCACCTCTCAAATTTCACTGGTGATTCTCTGACCCCAAAGCCCAGCAGATTCGTCAGAATCAGAGTGAGTCAATGTCTAATTTCCAAAATAGAATCTTAGGTGTGTGAGACCACTTTTCGCTGTAATGTGTACAATCTTAGTGGGACCACGTGGCCCCTTTGTTTCTTGCGGATCATCAGAGCGGTGGCTGGGGCTGATCCCTGGGCTGTTGTGTAAGCTGAAACAGGATCAGCCCTCTGTGATCAGTGAGACAGGCTACAGAGAAAAGTGCTAGAACTGCCGATGGGCTAAGAAAGTTAAGGGAAGAGTGGACTCAAGGTGGTTCTGGGTTCTGGAGGATCCCGGTGGGGGGAGGGGGGATTCCAACTTGCCCAGGAAGGCTGGCAGGTGGTTTAGACAGGAAACACAATGCATCCCATCCTCACTATTTCAGGATTCCTGAGTATTCGCCTCAGAATCCCCCAGCCGAGGAACTGAATGGAATACACCTGCCCTTGTTGTCAATCCAGTTCTGAGCCCAGAAGGAAGGAGTTCAGAAGCTAGTTTCAGAGGTTTTGAAGTTCAGGGTGAGATTCCTCATGCCCGGTTGTGCCCAGATGAAAAGAGTATGGAAGTCAAGTTAGTGGAGATGATGAAGAGAGAATGGATATATCGTGGCGTGAGATGCCATTGTAAGATGTGATTGGCGCTTTCCTAAGTGTCCTAGGCAAAACGGAAAAGGAAGTAACACTTCTTTTAGTACTTCTTCTATGTCCAGCTTGTTACTACATCCTGCCAACTGCGAGGAGCATTTGGACTGGTATGCTGGTCCGTGTTCATCTTGTTTGGAGGCTCATTAGATCCAGGAACACATGGTGTTAATTACATACAAATGAGTTGGCTGCGAGGCAGAATGGTAATGCTTGTTTCCTATTCTTGGTTCCCGCCGCTGCCAGAGAATTGCTGGCAGAGTTTCAGGTTCTGCTTTTCTTGACCTGCAAAATGGTGATAATGGTCGTGTCCTCAGAGGAGAGAGAAATGGCATCTCAAGAGGCAACTGTGGCACTTGGGAAAACACGTGGGCTTCGGCGTTTGGAAGATCTTGGCTAGGGTCAATTGCATGGCGCTTACTCACTGCCCAGCCTCGTCCCAATCACTCAATCTCCCTAAGCCTTCATTTCCCCAACTCCACCCTCAGGATAGTGGTACTTGCCTCAGAGGATTGTTGTGTTATGAGATGACATCAAACACGTAAAAGTGCTTTGCGAATTTAACAAACACTTCCGCTTGAGTCGATTTGGGGGCCAGGAACTCTGCTAGGGGTTGAGGGTAAGTTGGCAGAGACCACACTCAGTACCCTCTGTGCACAACAGGAGGGTACAGATGTAAATGAATGATCGTAACGATTCTAACCCCATAAAGGAATACATTTAATGGTGGAAGCAGAAAGCAGAGTGGGATTACAAAGAGAGCAAAATGCAGCAGCTTGGAAACAAAAGATGCGTTAAAGATCACCTGGCAGACATATCTGTGGGGGACTAAGGATGGGAATGTCACGTTATTACTATTATTGTCCAATGTTACTTATTACCCAGATTTCACTCACCCAATCTGACGTGGGCCATTTGACCATTTTAACAAACAGAGGTAAAATAGAGAGAATTTTACCATGTTCCTTTGAAACCTTTAACATAAATAATATTTTAAAAGTAAAAATATAATGTCGCATACATTAAAACTTCTATTCCTCAGAGGCTCTGGGAGCTGGGCTGGAATCATGGTGAAGCAGTGTGAGTTGATCTCGTAAACAACATCGACGCAAAGGCAAGCGCAGGCCTCAGGTGATGTTACCTAGCCCCGATCATATTTATTAGCAGCTGTCTGATACCTATCCAGATACCTGCGCATTCCCCCTGGCAGTAACAATTACGGGTTCAGTAGTAACCATCTAGGCCATGCAGACAGCGAACCCGTGTAGGAAAGAGTCCCGGGAGCCTTTTTTCCGATCCCTGCCCCGCCCACAAGGTCCTGGCGAACCCAGAATCCTCTGCAAACATTTGCCTTTCTTACTGCGCCCTACCTACTCCGCCCCACCTTGCGTGCGGTGTGTGGTAATGCAGCGCGGCCCCGCTTCCACGGCACAAAATGGAAATCCAGATTTCTCTGTCCAGGTGGCTGTGTCAGGCTATGAACAAACTCCCATCAAATCCAGCTTCATATCGGCTCAAAACACAGGTTTCATAGGATTCCGTTTAGACTCTGGGCCGTGGAGAAACAGTAGAACCGCCTCCTGCAGCCGCGCTGGAAAGCCCAGAGATTTGCAGGGGTGTCTGTGGTCACCTCGGTCCCCACACTGCCGTAGTCTCCCTAACCCAGAGGGCAGGATGGAACCTGACTCCGGGGTTTGAATGCCATGGAAATTCAGTAAATGACGATGAATGATTAAATGAAATCCACTCTCTCCCCTTCCCTATTGCAGGTCAGTTCAGGGAAGTTAGGGCTTCATAAAATCTACTGTTTTCTAAGAAGAGGGTTTGGAATGGATAGAAAGTCCCCAAATGTGATTCTGAAGTAAGTATTGTCTAATTTGCCTAATGCTTCCTAATCAACAACTAGTCATCGTTGATGTTAAGGAATTTGTAACATTCAGAAGTGCCACACTGGCTCGCCGATTAGCAAGTGGATAAAGGAGAAGAGCAAGCATCTTCTTGCAGATTGTGCATGGAATCAACAAGCATTGCTGAGTGCCCTGACACACCCAGGCCTCTGCGTGGCAGTTTGCAAAGAGCAGGGCACACGAAATGTGTAACAAGTGACCGTTTCTCGCTATGTGTCCAATGGTTCAGTAATAAAGTTAAAGTGGTATCAGGCCCGAGTTAGGACACTGGAAGGGAGCTGATTTTAGAAGACAGCGGACTGAGGAAGGTCAGTTCCGTGAATTAGGTGGGATGCTTTGAGGATATGACAGCTGACTGTCTGAAGGCACCAGCAATAAAAACAATTACCCAACTACCATATGCAAATCCGGGAGGACTTACAGTCGGATGGCACTGTGCCAATTTACAGATAGCCTCAACAGACCCTGACAAAGGGCTGTTGAACACACAGACACACACACACAGAAACCTTTCTCGAAGGAACACGAGGAACTCATTTTGTTCTGTGAGAAGAAAGGAGTAAGTTTCCCAGATTCAGTGCATTTAGGACAGAGGCTTATCAAAGGAGGTGGGTGGGTCCCCGGGCACCTGTGGTTCGGAAGTTAACCCTGGACACATTTCTGTGAGCCTCGTTCTAGCTGACTTCCTAGATTTAGGGAGAAAAATGAACAGGTAAAAATTAGTAAAAGAATACACCTTTGCTTCCCCTCCTTTACCAGAAGATAGGTCAAAAGGAGCAACGAAGATTTAAACTAATGGTCTTTAAAAAGATGTGTTTTCCTTTTACTACAGAACCTTTTTGGTAATCGGTGAACTCATACATATTATTTAGACACAGAAAGTAGTTACCTTATAAAGATAAAATCAGGCTCTACCTATGACAAAATTCTGAAAGAAGGGACTGCTTCCACATTGCCTGGGTACTGCTCTGCAGAGGCTGGGACTGGCTGCTTGGAGACGCGTGCGGGCAGAAAGAAACCGGGAAGGTTTGCTTAGAGCGATCTAAGGCCACGGGGCAGGAGGGAAAATGTTTGCCGCATCGAGAACGAGAAGGCACCCACACAAGGTGAGGATGGGAAGGGGAACGCGGCGCGTGACTTCATTTATTTATACAGCACTTGTTGATGCTTCTTCCTGTCTCTGTTCCTTTGCCGAGGCTGTCTCTCTAGAGTGTGGGAGAGAGAGGCAAGCCAGAGCACCGAACTCCCTGAGCACACGTCCGCCCATAGAGACTCCCAGGAAAAGGTCCTCGCTGTGGGGATGGGTTCCGATGTGACACGTCGATTCCAGTGTCTGCTGAGCACTGGGTGCTCCCTGTTGCAGACCCCGCTGTAAGTGCAGATCTCTGCACTCACAGAGCACAAGCCTCGCTGAAGGGGTTTGGGGTGGCGGTTGTGAATGGGGAGCGAGACCGATCACGAAAAGGTGGTTTTAGAGAGTGGCGCGCCCTGTTAAGGGAACCGAACCATGTGACAGGACAGAGATGTCAAATGCAGGAGGCAGGGCTAGAAGGGATATTAGATTGAAGCTGAGACCTGACTGTTGAGACAAAGCCAGCCCTGCAAAGAACAGAGGGAAGAGCCTTTCAGGCACGGAAACAGGAAGTGCAAAGACCCGGAGGTGGTAAGGAACTTGGCTAGTCAAAAAACAACATAAGAATTCACGTGGCTGGCGTCCAGTTAGTAAGGCAGGGCACGATCCAAGATGTGGTTGGAGAGGTAGGCAGAGGCAGGGGTGAGTAAGGGTAGCTATTTTGGGGTTCTGAAGTTTATAAAATTGGGGGACCAGTTCTAGGAGAAAGCAAGCAGAACAACAAATACGAAGTTAAGTACAAAAGTGGGTTTTTGTTTATTTATTTCCAGCTTTACTGAGTTATAATTAACATGGGCCACAGTGTAAGTTCAAGGTGTAAAATGTGATGATCTGGTACATGTATCCATTGTAAAATGATTACCATGATAAGCCTAATTAACACATCCATCACCTCAAGTAATTATAGATACTTTTTGTGGTGAGAATGTTTAAGATTTACTCTGTTAGAACCTTTCAAGTATATAACAGAGTATTGTTAATGTAGTCATCATGCTCAGTATTGTACCCCTAGAACTTATTCATCTTATACCTAGAAGTTAGAGCCCTTTGACTGACATCTCTCCATTCCCCCCAACCCCCAGCCCCCAGCCCCCACCATTCTACTCTCTGATTGTATGAGTCTGAGGGTTTTTCTTTAAGGTCCTGCATGTCAATGAAGTCATGCAGTATTTGTCTTTCTCTATTTGACTTACAGTAATACCCTCACAGTTCACCCAAGTTGTCATAAAATGACAGGATTTCCTTCTTTTAAAGACTGGATAATATTCCATTGTATATATCTATACTAGAACTTTACCCATTCACCCATCGATGGACACACATGAGTTGCTTCTATCATTCTGTTGTGATGAGTGCTGCAGTAGACACGGGAGTGTAGCTATTTCTTTGACATCCTGATTTCATTTCTTTCGGACATAGTCCCGGAAGTGGGATTGCTAGATGACAAGACAAGCTAATTCTATTTTTAATGTGTTCAGGCCCGTTTTCCACAGTGGCTGCACCAGCTCACGTTCCCACCAACGGCGCACCACGGGTTACTTTTCGCCACGTCCTCAGCCACACTTGCTCTCTCTGGTCTGTTTGAGCTGATATCCCATTGTGGTTTCGATGTGTGTTTCCCTGATGGCGAGTGATGTCAGGCCTCTTTCCGTGGGCCTGTTGGCCATCTTTGTGTCATTTCGGGAAGTTAGATGTGAACGCTTGGATGACTTCTTCTGAGTGCAGATATCTGACAGAAACCAGGACGTACAAGACGGAAGCCCGGGGTGAGGGGGGTGTCGGTACCAGAGCTAGGCTTGATATTGATGGCAATAGACCCAGGGGACAGCAGGAGATAACCTGGGGGCGGGGGGGAGAGAGAGTGGCGCTAAAGAAGAAAATGACCACGAATGAGCCCTGGAGCATCCAACTTGAAGAGTTTGCACGGCAAGGAAGGGCCAGCAAAGGAGTCTGAGAAGGACTCTTCACTAAAGGCTGGAGGGGACCAATCAAGGGAGGAAAACATTGTTTTGAAACTTCCTGCAAATCCCTGTACTTACTTTCAACTCTCGAATGCAAATATATGTATTTGTTTTGAGGACCACCAAGGGGTGGGGGGATGGGTTGGAACAAACCTCCAGAGACTTATTTAAGTCTCTCTCAAGTTGCTGTGAATGACAAATTGGGGTTAAAACACCATATTTGAATGATTTAAGTGTAAATGAGCAAAAACACATGGATTGCACTTCCTTCCAATTGCATATGAGTTTAACAATGAAGCACAAAAGGGTACTTGGAGCCGAAGGCTTACTGAGGCTTTATAAAGTCCAAACTGTAAGGTCCGTGGTTAGAGCGTCAGCAAGGGACGCTAACAGCCAGGTTGCCCTGAGAAATTGAATCTGGATTGTATTCTCGCCCCCACCCCCACCCTCACCCCGCCTCTCCGGGTCTCTCTCTGTCTCTCTCCGTCTCTGTGCTGTTTTTGTCCGTCTCCCCTGGCCTTCCTCCCCCACCCATCTCTGGGTCCCGGCTCCCATCTGGGTGCTCGCGGACATCTTGAAAGCACATTTCCCAGCTGCCTCGAAGCAACGGCCAGAGTCCTCCGCGTTTGTGGAATTCCAGCAACGATTTCCAATCGGAGACGAGGAGAAATCGGTAGCAGGTGTTGCGGCTCTTCAGGGAGAGTGTTGTTTATTATGGCTATTCTCTAAAGAAATATTAGGACGCATGCTGCGGTGGAGAATATATTGCTTCATATAATTCTGCATTATTTCTTCCTCCAGACTTTCCACTCTTACCTTGACCCTCACCTTGCTCTTTGCTAGACAAGCTGGACACAAAAGAATTAGAAGCCATTTTCCTTTTGTTGCTACACATGGCTGGACAATGTGTCAGTAACTTAGTTAAGGACTGGCTGATGACAGA
>CM052546.1:84858759-84919462 GCA_028533065.1 Trachops cirrhosus | reverse complement strand
TCTTTCTGCCTCTCAGATCTCGGTCGATCTGTTGCTCTTTGCTTTTCTGAATCAGAGGCTGTATGATAGGTTTCTCATGAGGCTCCTTTGAACCAATGAAACTTTCTCTGGCTCACTGACATCTTTTTTTTCCTTGACATACACTTATTTGGAAAACAAATCTGGAAATGTTTGCCATGAGGCTCCCTGCCTATAAAACCATCCGTCTGCAGAGCCCTCTCGGGGGTCCCCTGCAGGTGCCACAGGCTCAGCAGCTGTGGCAGTCACACAGGGCGAATTGATGGAAGGGAGTGGACTTCAGATCAAGAAGACCGATTAGATCCACTTTACAACTCAAGATGAAGCTTATGTTAAAAATTAAAAGGCCTTTATGGATGGGTTGTGCTTCCCCCTGGAGTTTTCTAAGCCAGGAAGATGGCTTGCAGCAGCCCCGCATTGGGTGTTTTGTGCATGGCCTGGCGCCCTGAACAGCCAGGGGCCCGACCCATTTGCACCTGTTGGGGTTTGGAACGGGGAAGGCAGAGCGTTGCTGGGAGTGCCGTGCTGGGGGTCTTACACCTGCCAGAGCAGCTGGATGGCTTTTCCAAGTGGGTGTTGGCAGTCACGGATGTCACCTGCATTTCCAAGCTTCTTTGTGACGTATATTCTCCTAAGGTGACAGGTGTAACAGATATCACAGCTGATGAGGTAATGCGGGTCTGGCTAGTGTTCAAAGTAGATTAAAATAGCACAGCAGCGACCAGTTCCCTTGCAGTGTAGACCATTTCAACTCTAAGTCAACGAAGAAAGATGCTCCAGCAAAATTGAAGGTGTGGTCCCATTGCAAACAGGAGCCCTGCTTTGTCACTATGATGAGGGGCTTCTCCAGTTTAGCAGCCCTGGAAGGGGGTCATGCTGTTCCATAGTTGGAGGGCCTCTGGGTGTCCGCACGCTCTTTCCCGATGATCCAGTCACAACTATGGTGAAAATAAGTATGACGAGCCATCTGAAAGTATGTTGTTCTGAGAGGGAGAAGCAAAGAACTTGCGTCCTTCATTTCCAATACTTTAATCCTTTACACTAAGCTTTTTTAAAAAAACAAATGACCTTACTGAGAAATAAGCCCATTCATCCATCATGTGGCCAGAGGAACCAGCTCATCTTTAATGTTCTAATATTGTTGTTCCAAAATTCTTTACAGCATTTTATAAACTACCACCCAGCAGTGCGGAGCATGTGGGGCTGGTGTTCCCAGAGCGTGTGATGGATTTGGAACATCCTGTCTACAGCAGTCTTGTTGGCGGAGGTCAAAAAGGGGAGCATGCTCTTTTCAATGACATGTCTCTTGAAGACCCTATGCAAGGTCTTTGAAGATTTGCATGTTTAGCAGCAGTAAAACAGAGAGAAATGAAATGTTAAAAAAAAAAAAGAAAAAAGAGCTCAATGGCTAAACTCCCAGGAACAAGCGAGTCTGGATCTCCAGCGTAAATTTCTTCCAAGGACTTTGAAGTTTGTCTCAATCTGTGAAATTCTAGTAACGGTCTAAATTTGCTCCTCCACATCTGGCGGAGATAATTGCAACAGCAAATGGTATGGGGTTGTCCATTTGTTCTTGTATTGTTCATTAAGTCGAGACGGGTTCGTGGAGAGCCGCCTGGGTATGAGAAAATGGTCTCAGCACTTGCAGGAGTAGAGACGTGAGGTCGTCCTTGCTGTGGAAGATCTTCCGCACTTGGGAGGGGAGGATCCACAAGTACCTGATAGTATAATAATATGAGTTACACTGAGACAAGCAACAGGAGCTGCATGCAATCCAGGGGTGAAAAGATGAGCGATGACCCATTTGGGGGACTGATCTAATGGAAGGATTCATATTGGGGTTTGCATTACAGCTAAAGAATATGTTGGGGTTCTGTGTCTGAAAAGGTCAGGAGGTGTGGGAGGGTGTTCAAATGAGGTACAATGTGAATAAAAAGCATGTAGGTGGGAAGAATGCTGGGCAAGTGTGGAAACAGATAGGAGTTGAATTTGATTGAATTATAGGATATGTGTAGGAGAGTTTTAAGTGATGAGACCTGTGATTTGATGCCAATATTATGGAAAGTACTAGATGTCAGGTGGACGTATTCAGGTAGATTTAACGCCTCAGCCAGAATATGGGCAGTCCCTTTGTAAGACTGTGTAAGGACAGGGGGAAGAGAGTGTAATCCCATCTCAGAAAGAACTTAACTCCAGAGACAACTTCTCTCCTTTCGTGGGCCTGGATCACGCTGCTGACTCAGTGGGGTTGCTCATCCACAACCCCCTTCTCTAGAACCTTCATTTATGCAGAATGAGTGATACTCTAGCTCTTCCTCCTAAAGGAGCCCATATCCCTTCTTCTGTCCACCACATTCATCCATGATTATGCTTCCACCTTCATGAGTCGCTATCTAGTCATTGTGCAGTTTCTAATGATGCTCTGCCTCTCCAGGACCCCCATCTCCAGGCCAAGTCATGAGCACTCATAAGAGGGATGTGACCACAGTTGCAGAGCTAGGAAGTGGTAGACCAAGAGACTCTCCCATTGGAAAACTAGGGTGCCCTTGGATTCCCCAAGAAATTGACATCCCCACTTGTCCCACAACCTGTTTTCTTTGACTCATTGCTTCATTGATTACTTTGACACATATTTACAAAGCACTTAGGTTCCAGTTCTCAGTAAAGTGCCAAGGATATAATAATGAACTTGATTGACTTAATTTCCTCTCACATGGGTGTTACAGGCCATTCGGAAAGGCAGACAGGAAAAGCAGAGTACTCCCTGCCAATCTCCCGCTGCCAGAGACCCGCTGCCAGAGACCCAGTGAACCCTCCAGGGCAAGCACTACAGACCGGTCCTATCTGTTTCTCTCCTTTCCCAGACAGCCACTCTCACTGGGATTCCCTCCCTGGAATTTGCCTAGTATCGGACTCCATCCTGTACAATTAGATACTCTGGACCTTTCTAAATGTTATCAATTAATCTGAAACTCGAATACTGAAATTAACAGAAGGGGAGATGCAGTAAGTCGCTTCTCTGGCCATTTCAGGCTGATCAAAGTGGAAACTTAAAGATGGCAACTTGAGCGTTTAGCAGTGTTTAGATGAGTTCAAGAGGGCAGAGTCAAGTTCAAGTGGGCAGAGTCAAGCCCCTCCCTTGGTATTATTGAAGATTTAGAGAGAAACCAACTGAGAGTGAAATTTGGGAGCCATGTAGATTTAACCGAGTCCAGAGTGGGTCCCCTGAGGAAGAGCTGGAGGTCCTGTGGTTACCCACGGGAAAACAAAAAATAAACAAAGCTACCAAACGATCATTTATTTATGAAAAAGGAGTAAGCCCTGACTTTCACACCAACATAAAATGAACATGTGTCAAAGATCTCATTGCCTCGTTAATTAACGGGGGAACGAGTAAGGCGTTAAAAACTTGCTCAGAGGAAAATGTAAAGAGCAGACATATATGCATATGCAAGCTGGGAGGCTGGGATGAATTCATGTAATAGATACAGAGTCGGCTTATGACACAGGACACAGACACAAGGTTGTACCAATTTCACCCTCATGGGACAAAACTCAAATTTCTATGAATAAGAATAATTCACATGGATATCAGTTTTCTAAAACTTATAGAATGGTGGGGGGAACAGAGAGGGAAAATTTGGGATAACTGTAATAGCATAAACAGTGAAATACCATAATTAAAAAAACAAAAAGAAAAATAGCTCCAAGACCATGAAAAATGCAGACCTCATAGAATCATAAACCTGCAAGGGTAAACTAGGCAAAGCCTGGTGTTCCCTTGAAAAGCTGCTCAGTAATCTTTCTGGTCCCTTGAAAAGCCTTCCCCAATTTTTCCTGACCTGGTGTCTTTCCAGTGAAGGTTCCGTCCTTCACTGTCTTCTCTGATAAGAAAATGGTTCAGTGGTTCAGTTTGGACATTTGGACAGGAGATCCTTCTCTGTATTGGGCAACCTGTGTGCAACGAATAATGAGCATCAGCCATGCCCCCGGGAAAAGACATTTAAGGATGCAAATGATAGAAGCAAACAAGCTCAAATGCAGCGCAGCCTCTGCGCCCTGGTGTTGAGCTGATTCGGGGGACATGTGGGGCTTCTTGTAAGACCCTCTAGTGATGCAGACACCAGCCTGCAGTGTCCGCGTCATTGTGGATGAAATGAGACATTCACACGAGCTACGGAGTCCGGTGGAGGAAAAGGGACAGCATGGCTTTTCTCTCAAGGGGAACAAAAGCCTCGACCTTTGCCATGACAGGTCTTTATTGGGTTTCTCCGCCCATTACGTGATGGTCCTCATTAACTATGCACAGGTGCGCTTTAGGTGGTTCCCTTTTACAGAAAACAAAGGAGCCAATGCTGCTAATCACATCACAGAAGAGGGATATTTGTAAATGAAAAGGCAAAAGTGGTTGAACCAGTTACACTTATCCTTGGAAGGTTTAGCATGGATTTTTAGGAAGTTATTTTGCAGTAAATGTTTGCCATTGGGGGCTGGGCCCACGCCATGCAGAATGGTCTACTACACCCGAGGAGTCTGGAATAGGCCTCCTCTTAACATGGAGATGACTCATTCATTAATGAGGGAACTGACAAGAGGACTTGAGACGTAATTGCACTAGGCAATAGAACTGATAGACAAGGACTGGAAGGAGGGGTCCCCGAAAGAAGAACAAACAAAATTAAAGAGAGGAAGCAGTGTCGTCTCAATACTGGGCTGTGCCTCGTGGTGGGAGTTTGGGGAGAGAGAATTGTGCGCTGTGATACTGAGAGTGATTTGTTCACATGTGGTGGACGGGAACAGAGTCAAGGGGACCGCACTGGCACACAGGGATAATTGACCGTGGTCACATGTGACAAACAGATTTCTGAGTCTGACATATAATAAGCTAAATATGGAACCCATTATTACATAATTATGCTATTATTGTACAACAGAACCAGCACAAGGCTGCCGTGGTTCACCGATGAGGGTATTGCCCATAAGTATAACAAACACCTACATCCCTACAGCACTTGGCTCTCGGATTCGCTCATTCCCAACCCCTGGATGTATGCGCTGTCATTTCCGTCCTTCAGCGGAAGAACTGAAGTTCAAGGCAGCAATTACCCGCCCCACTCTCTGTACCACAAACCAATCTCCATATCGTGCTGCCCTGACCAGATCCAGCATGGATTTCTGGGTGGATCCAGAGGTCGGGTAAAGAGGCCAAAACCCAGGAAAGCAAGACCCGCCAACCGCATCCTGAAGATCTATGAACATATCCTCAGGAGACTGGAGAGCTGGGGAAGACAGCGCGTATCTTGTGGCTGAAATTACAAATATCAAGTAACGGTCCCGGGATGCCCTGATGGGAGATGCACCGTGAGAAAGGAATAACAAGCTGCTTGGGAGCGTTGGCTGTGCAAGTTACCCAGACTTTCTCGTGTGTTCTTTTCAACGAGCCTCTGAGATTGGTACCGTCATTATCTTTGTTTTTCAGATGGGGAAGCTGAGGCACAGAGATGTTAGCAGAGTTTCCGAGGTCTGAACCTTGTAAATGGCAGAGCTGGGACCGGAACCGGGGTCTTTCGGATTCTCAATCTGCCACCACTCGCCACTCTGCCCCCCACACACATCGTCGGAAAAGTGGTTGTGGTTAGTTAGAGCTTTTTCAGGTTTGGAAGACGCGTCTGAGGGACTGTCAGAAACACTTCTTTGGGAATAAAGTCAGTGATTAGGTCCACGGCTTGTCTGAAATATTAGTATTTTGCAGTAGTTTAAAGCTTTAAAACAAAGGGAACCTTAAAAGACTCCTCAGTCTTAATTGATGACTGATGCCCGGTGTTTTAAAATGGCAGTAGCTGTCTTAGTAGGTTGGGGTTCCAGCCTGGGGAAGAATGGTGTGATTTAATAGCAAGTCTGTATTATGCAAAGTTTTGAAATAAATTGGGTAGTATTTCAGTTACTAGGCAATCGATAGGTAATACATAAATACCAATATGGATGTTATTTAGTCAAAAAAAGAAAATGAAATCTTTACTATTCATAATCAACTATGTTACGTGAAAGCAATGAAAGCCTATGGAAAGAATTCTTGATTTCTGAAGCAAACTATTTTAACAGAGCGACTGCGTTTAGGTGGATTTCCAGTTGCACATGAAGGAGATCCGAGATTTCCCAAGTGCCATCTTCAAACATGGCCTTGGCCTTCGATTCCTGTTCCTTCTCAGCCAGTGCTGTCTGAACTGGGGCAATGTTACCATTTTCTCACAAATTGCCTCAGATGAAAATCTAATACAATTAAAAAGGATAAAGTCCAGAAAAACCACGTTGTCGCAGATCCCAAGCTATCAGAGATTACTTTTATTTTCTTTGACTCCTTTTGTTTAATCCGCATCCCAGCCACCTGTCTGGGCTTTCGCACCTGTCTCATCTCTCCACCTCCCCTATCCACGCTGACTTCCTGTCCAGCTCCTCCCCTCGGGTGGGTCCGACTTACACCCACGTGGGGGACTAGGGCTCTCATACGTGACCTCCGGCTAGCACTGTGGGGCGACTTTTCTGCAGAACCCCACCCCCTTGGCATGTTATTAAACAAAACATCGTCAGAGGAAAACATGCATCTGGATTACTTTATTGAAGCCCAGTGGTGTTAGTGAGGATAATGACAACTTTATTGACCAAGAGTGGTCACTAAAGCAACTAAAGAGGCTGTCCTACTGAGAATTCCTGTGTCCACTTTCACAGGCAAAGGGTGGGGGGTTGGGGGGCTTCCTGGCAATTTCTGAATAACCCTTTTGTCCTTCCCTTCAGTCATCAAACTTTTAGAAATATTGAGGTCTGCCCTTACAGAGCCTAGCTCTGAAATGGGGACGTTAAAAGCACTGTATTAAAAAATAATATTGACATGACCTATTTTCATATTTTTATAAGACCAAAAGTTAAAATGCTAGTTTGTCGTTCGATCCAAGGCCTATGGCCACCCTGGTGATGACAGGACTCTAGTCCCCAATGAAAAACGTCTCCTTCATTGTCTTGGTTGAATGGCTGACCTTCCACGGTAGAGCTCAAGGCCATTACCTCCTGGCCAGTCTTGGTTGGTTCGGAACTTTGTTTTGGTTGAGAACTTGGCTCTTCCTAGAGGCAGAGGGGGTGGTCAGAAGATCTTGAGTTCTCCCTCACCTCCTCCAGTGTGATTCTCTGCTTCTCTTCAGCCTTGGCTGGGCCTTGCCTTTTTCCTGCTTCCCCTCGTGAGTGATTAAGGTTCTGGCATTTTGCCTTCCAAATTTTTGGAGAGCTTGTCATGGCTCAGCACAGTGGTAACGATTTCATTTCATTTTCAAAATTATTTATGAGGACAATGGAATGGTTTTAATTTGACTCATCCACAGCCTTATGATTTTCCAGTAGATGTTTTTTTTTTTTTACCCTCTCATTGCCTTGTTTAGCAAAATCCCTGATTTGCCCTTGGCTAATTCAAAGAAGAAGCAACAGAGATATTTTCAGGTGTTCTTAATCTCAAAGTTGGTGATAAATTATGTAGTTATTAAATATACTTGTCTTGCTGCCAAGGGCAAAATAAATAAAGATGTTTGCTTCAACAGAGATAACCATATTTCTAGCCTTTTCTAAATCTTGCCTGGATCTGCGGGGCATTAGCACATTAAAGAAAGTCTTCAGCAGTGACTAAAGGCCTCCAGCCCCAAGATCATCCTCATTCTACTTTAATCACAGCAGCTCCGTGGGGCCAGGGCTCAGAGGAGAAGCACATTTAGGAGAGGATTTATAGATGGAAAACAACTGAAGACAAGTTGATGGAATGAGTCAAACCATCCCGAGGTAACATAACAAAGTATTTGGGGGGAAATCGCTATAATCCGGGGATTTATTTTGAGTTGGTTGTATTGGCAAGTGGTTGTATATTGTTGCTTTCTGTTTGGTTTCTTTGGGGGCCTATACATCCCTCCAAATCCCAGGGGTCAGTGCTCTTCTTGTTTCAGACCCCCTCGGTGAACTGACCGTGCCCACTCTCCCGGTCTCCTGATTCCTGGTTAGCCAACCGCACCCCCCTTCTCCTGCTTCACTCTAAGGGCTCTAGATGTGACTCCCATGATAGGTGGTTCGAGCCTGGGCCTGGAGAAAAATTACAAACTAGGGGAAACTTTCTTCAGAGCTGTCCAGTTTCCTTCCTAAATCTCCTGCTCTGGGAATGACGGTCTTGCGGGCAGTGTCCTGCAGGCTGGCGGCAGTGTAGGTTTGCATAATCTTCCTGGAAAGCATTTTCACAATACGCATCAATAGGCTTATTGCATTCACCCATTTGACCCCAGAATTCTAACTTTGGGATTTTATCCTAAGGAAAGCATCTGAAATAGAGCAACTGTTATACATCAAGATGTTCACTTCTTTGTTGTTTATATTAGTACAAAATGAAAGCAATCTGAGAGTCCAGCATGGAGAGAATTATCTGTATGTTATCACAGACCCACATTATAGAATAATATGCACCCTTTAAATGTGCTTTAACAAGGAGAAAGTGTGACTTATAAGGTTACATAATATGTGAAATATGCAGTGTGAGCTCAATATGTATTCAAATTTGTAAAGGAAGGAAATGCACAGCAGGGGGAATACAGACTTATTGTGGGTGATGGAACTGAGCAAATTTGTTTTCTTTGTATTGTTCTGCATTTTCCAAAGTCAATGTCACAAGCTTATATAGCTTTGCAAACAGAAAAGGAAATGATGTGGGTTTTCACTGCTCCAGCCTAAGAAAGAGCAAAGAGAAGAGCCACATGGTCGCCCCCAGAAACACCCCCCCAGGAAGAGAAGGGAGGAGGACACTCTCGTTTCCCACGCAGCTCTTGGAGGGGCCCCCAGAGCCCACACCCTCAGCCTGCACCTATAGGCCCTGTGCTCTGTGGGAAGGAGACGTGCTGAGACCAGACACTTGCCAAGTTAGGAGCGACCCCACCTGGAGGAGGGGCTTAAACAGACCAGGAGGAGAGAAAGGGTCTTCACGTACATGACTTTTGGGGTTGCCTTGGGTGTCAAGACGCTTCTTGACATAGAAAAGCTAAGAGCATTTGAGCTCTCTACGGCACCTCAGTCATGTCTCCGTTCAGACTGAGCCCCTCCAAGCCAGCTCCGCTTTGCCTGGTGGGCTGAGGGTATAGGTGCCAGAGTCAGATTGCCTGTGTTCAAATCCTGGCCTCAGCCCTCAGCAGATGTGAGGCCCTGGGGAAGTGCCTTCCCATTCCTGGGCCTCAGTTTCCTCATAGGAAGTGGGGATCCTGACTGTCCCTATTTTGTAGGGTTGTTCTGAAGACTCAGTCTACATGAAGTGTTTAGGACAGTGCACAAAAACATTCAATTCATATAGGCATTATTAATATCCAGTATTCATAGTGGTTGCTTTTAATTAGTGATAAAATATGATGAAATTATCTTTATTATTAGTTTACTTGTTTACTGCATGTTTCCCTCACTCATATGATTTTCATGTCTTGTGAATAAGTTGTTAAAACAGAGCCTGCTACATCATGGGTGCTCAGTAAATAATGATTCGATGACAGAACGATCACACGGGCGTCTGATAAGGATCAGTCCTCTCCCCTGGCTGTAAGGGCTCAGCTGAGGCCAGCCCAGGGGATACGGATGCATCAGGAATATGCTGGTGGCCGGAGGGTGGCTCAGCAGAGGGGTGCTGTCAAACAAGGGAACGCAACGGTGAGAGTCAGTGGGAGGAAGATCTCCAGAGTGGTGAGTTTGGAGCACAGGCTTGAACTGCAGAAGCCAGAGCATCAAAGGGCCAATGAGACGAAAGCAGGGAATGTGGCTCTAACACAGAAGATGGGGGAGGGGGGTCTGGGCCAGTTGTGGTGATGGCTGATTTCCGTGGGATGCCCAGCAAGGTCACGAGCAGATGGGCCAGCTCCGTGGTAAGGACAGAGTTCTTGACTGGAAGCGTGGCTAGCACGTTGTTTGTGGAAACAGATTAAGGACTAACAGAAATTGAAAGAGTAGAAAACTTAAGTAGCCCCAGAAAAATGATTCCCAGTCCCTTGTCCAGTACTCCTTGCATGACATTTTCCCAATCGCTCCCGCCATCTCCTTCCATGGCGTTTTGCTTTCACTGGCTTCAGTTTTGAGCAATCTGGTTTGGTTCTACCCGGACTTAGATTGTAAACCGAACTTTCCTCTAATAAGATGGTGTTTCCTAATTTTGTGAGTCCAGCCCTGCGGAAGGAAAGGTAGACCAATTCAATCGTGCCTCAAATGCCATTTGCAAAGCGTTTTTAAATAATTGTAAGTTGATATATCCCTGCCTCCTTCTGGGCCCCACACTGTAATTTCCCAGAACGGTTCTCAGATTCAGCTCTCTCTGTCTTTCTTTCTCTCTGTCACACACCATTACTGTTTGTGTCGTGCCTTTTAAAGCCACATTTGTTATCTTAATCTTGAGTTTTTTCTATATGACTATGTTGATTGCTGTTGTCTAAAGTTGTTAACTTTTGAAAGAGTGGCGTTGTGTCTCGTTTGTATCTCTGTCTCCGAGTCAGCACAGCGATACTAAGCCCCTAATTTTACAATATCCTGGGGGTATTTTTAGTGATATCCTCTTTTCTAGTGACTCTTTTACGTTTCTGGATGACTAAATTCTGAAAATAATTTTCAATTAACTTTAATTTTAAAATACGATGTTCCAGAAAGTCATTGGGAAAAAATACAAACGTTTGTCACTAGTCCCCAAAGGCGAGAAGGGGATTGATGAGAGGTTTGCAGAGCTGACAGTATTACAGCCCACATCTATGAACGTGACTCAGTTAATGAGGTTCAGGAGTAGGACAGACGAAGTTTTTCCTGTGATGAATACTGTCGTTGCATTATGTGCCCAGTTTTCAAGAAGGTGGTCAGACTAGCAGGTGCACTATGACGTCATTGCCTGTGACTCATGTGGAATCCACCCTTTCTGCCCAAACCTTTTGTTTCAGTATAACTTCAACTTCCAAACCCTTGGCAGCAACCAGAACCAAATGCAGACACGTACTCACTGCATAGCCAGCATCACGCTCTATACGCTCTCTTTTTTAATGAAAGTTGCTTTAGACAGATTTTGACCTTGATCAAGAATGACATTAAATTCCAGAAAAAAAACTGGAGTTGTAGTCAGGGAATTTTCCACTGAAATAACTCTCGTGCTAAATGACAGCAGGGAAAGGTCATCCGTCGGTGCTCCTCACATGGAAGGCACGTTTCTTCTCTCCGAGAAAGGGCCAGGCATCGAAAGGCCAAAGCCAGGCTCTGCTCGGTGCCCTGTCATTTCCATGCCCGACGCTGCGCGGGCAGGTAACCCCCAGTCCTGGGGTCTTGAGGGAACCAGTTCCACTACCAGATGCCTCCCTGTGGCCGTAATCTCCGCAATCTCAGGCAGGCCAAGCTTCAGCTGCCACGGCGAACTTCCAGGTGTTTTAACTTGATCCTACTTGTGATTCCTTGTGATGGGCAAGGCTCATATTCTTGTTCACAGGTCCTGGTCTAAATCAGCACCTTCCACATACGTAGTCCTTCAGAACTATTTGTAGAACTGAAGTTGCAGAGGTCACATTTTTCATATTAGTAAAGAACGTTGAATGATTTTCCCGAAGTCAGCCGGATCATGCCCACCGGGTCCCACGGTTTTGCCGCTGGCGCCTGGGGAAGCCCTGTTTTCCCCAACTGTGGGTCCCAAAGCAAGACAGCTATTGCTGGTGCTGCTACAGAGCTGCAAGGGTTCAAGCACTGAGAACAGGCTTAAATGTGACGAGCTACTCTATTTTGTCGTGTATAAAGCGCACCCCTGTTTTTGGCCCCAACTTTCAGGGGAAAAAATCTTCCGTTTTAATTTTTTTAATTCAATCTTTTTAATTTATTTATATTTAGGAACAAAACAAATTATTGCATTTCATGGTGTTATTTTGCATACAGATATTGTTATTGCTTTCTAGAGTTACACTTTTAATGCATAAGCATAAATAAAGAATTAAAAACATTTACGTGGATATAGAATTAGCACTACCCATGTATAATGAGCACCTTTATTTCCCCTCAAAAAATCTAGGCAAAAAAAGTGCACATTATACACAGCAAAATATGGTACACGCTCAAGAGAAGAAGAAGAGGGAGTGGGAAGGAGCAGAGTGATGATAAAGGCTTTGGGTGTGGCTCGGAGTGGCATTTAAAATAAATACAATAAAACTTATCCTGTAATCAGTAAACAGCAATATAATTAGAATTTTTCCCCTATTTACTTCCTTTAACATGCAATGGAGGGAAATGAAAAAAAAATCCAAGGACTGCATCACACAGATGGTTCTCAAGTTATTATTTTCCCCTGATGTTGTTTACAAGAAGAGACGTGTTTAACACAACGTGATTCACAGATTCCGGTGAGACCAGCGGCTCCATCTGGGAAGGAGAGAGGAAAACAGTGGAAAGAACACTCAGATCATAAGCTTTTATTATGCACATTATTATGCCTCATTAATTAACCCAACCACTGTCCCGGTGACGTCCTGGGCTCACTTCACAGGAAAAAATTAGTCTAGATTGCCAAGTTGAATAGACAATTACAGGAAGATTGAATTATGCCTACATTGCATTCTGCAGGGGCACCCCGCCAAACTCATGTCAAATTCCTAAGACTGGGATATCCTCCCTAAAAACAGCCCTGAGCAACTGACGTCACAAGCTGTTTGACGTCTACGCAGAGGATGTATTGATCTTGCCTGAGCTTCCTTTCTCAGAACCGCATAATAGGCTGAGAGGCGGCTTTCAGAGCATCTCATTCTCCGACACACGCCAGCTGGCTGCACCCTTTGTTATGTCCAATAAAACACAATGTGGCAGGGAAGACACCCCACCTCGTGCACCCCTGTCGCCCATCCTGGCTGGCAGCTGTCACAGCCCTGTAAGGACAGCTTGGACATTTGAAGAGAACAATGGGAACGCTTAGTGCTGGTTTTCCACTGTGAAACCCTTGGTTCTGTCCGTGATCTCCAGGCAAGCTTTTCCATTTGAGAGTGGCCGAAGCAGACGTGAAGCCCACACCGGGTTTTCAGGCTCCCCTGTCCCGGCAAGTCTAACGTTTAAAACACTAGAGACAACGGCTCGCTGGAGTGGGTAAGAACAATCACAAGGGTGCCTTCAAGTGGTGTGATATTTACCAGTGGTCCCAGGACTCAGCAAGGAGAGTAAAAACTGCGTCTTACAACCACTAACGAGGGAAAATTTTAAGGATTTCAGTTTGGATGCCTGGATACAACTTGGAAAGAAAGCTGCTACCTCAGTCCCATTCCTCCTTTGTGATCACAGGTGCCTACATTACTTCCCTGTTAGCCAGAAAGTCCCCAGAGCTGAACCTTTCACTCCTGGTTTCTAGTGGATGTGTTGACTGAACATAGATACAATTTTCGGGAGTCCTTCCTCCACTGGATCAGCGTTCCCTACATGCCCACTGGGCACAAGATACTTTGGGAGGGGCACTGAATAGTCTATTTTCTTCAGGCCTTCCCAGTGGAAACCTTTTGTGTTACTGCTCCCGCCCAGCACCCCCCTTGACGCCCAGGTGTGTGCCCAGACCTTTCCTAATCTTTCTCATTGCACTTGCCTTGGGTGACCTCCTGTGCTTCCAGATCCTCAGCTTCTGCTTGTCGAGGATCCCACGTTTGATTTTAACACTCGAGACCTTTCTCTCTCAGGCTACCACCTGTTGACGCTCTTTATTCTGGACACCTAAAGCTTTCACAAAATTAACTTCAAAGCACAAGTAGTTTTCACCCTCGAAACAGCTGCTCCTTCTGTGTAGTCCCTGGCTTAGTGGACAGCACTCTTGACTATCTCCTTTGTATTTCCTGGATCTGTCCACTTGTTTACATCTTCCCGCTGCTGCTTCCTTCATCCGCATCACCGGCATCCCTCTTGCGGATTGCAGCCGTACCTCTGATGACGCCTCTGCCCGCAACCCTAGGGGAGCTCTGGGGTCCTTTGCAGAACGCGCACCCTTCTCTGTGGTGTGGCACCTGTTGATTGCCCGTGTTAGCATTTCACTTGCGTGACACATGCCACGCCCTTCTGAGTTTCTCGTGGTTTCCCCATCACGTCATATTCTCTCTCACTGGTGGGCTTTCATTCTATAGTGCCCACTACCCACACTGTCCCTCTGTCTTTTGTTTCTCCACTTAGATGTCTCCTCTGGGCCACTGCTGTCCCTCTGTGGCCATCACCAATTTCTTCCTCCCTGTCTATATGTGCTGTCCCACCCTTTAAGAGGAAGAGTCTGTTTGCTTCCTTCTTAGGACTTTCCATAAGACTGCTGAGTCCAAATCTAAAAAGAACTAGAAGCTGTCACCTTCTACCTCTGCAAAAGCCAGCTGACATAAAAGTTCAGCTCCCTCAAGACTGCCATGTTGTGGGGAATCCCAAGCTAGGTGTGGAGCAACCGCACGGAGGAGAACCAAGGAACCCGGTCCACCGTGATGACCTTGACCCCAGACACACGACTCCCCTTATATCGCTCCAGCCTGCTGCCGCAGCTCAGGCCACTCAGCGGATATCCAGACACGGTGGGGTGGAGACCAGCCCTCCCCACTGCACTCTGAGTTCTTGATCCACAGAATCATAAGCAAATGAATAGCTGTTATGTTCACGTACTAAGTTTGGAAAGGTCTTTTGTGGTGTGCATGACTAAAATGCCCTCCAGATCTGGCATGACTACCCTCCCCAGTCCTCTGAGTGCCTCTGTGGGTCTCTGGCATATTACTATTCCACTCTAATCTCCAAAATAAAGATTTTTTTCTCTGTATGCCTGCCTGACCCCAATTTTCTCTCTTCAAGCATGTAGAAATTCATTATATTAATAGCTTGGAGAATCTTTTTGGGGAGAGACTGTGTTTGTAAAGGTAAGTTTCTGAGCCTCTAGAAGTTGAGAAATAAGACTTTGTTATCAAGAACAAAGGTTTCTGGGGATGATGGTTAAGCGGAAGGTGTAATGGGGAAAGAAGATCATTTGGAGAGAATGCAGGACCCTGAGGCAGGGGACCATGTGGGGAGGCAGCCCGTGGACACTGCCCACTCAGAAATGACTAAGGCACATTTTTTAATGCACAATTTGACTTGTTTTAGGTTTTCACATGCAATTTTCTTTTTCCCTTGCCCATCTCCCCAGCTCAACACCACCAGTAAATCTTCCTTTAGTCATAAGTTTTTCTGCGCATGGGATGGTTTTGTGTGAATCATGGACTCTATCTCAGAGTCTAACAGAGTATCATCCCCAACGAACATGGCAGAAGCTGAGAGGAGGGCCTTGGACATTCACTGGGCATGAACTGGGGGTTCAAGATAAAATTACCCAGACCCCAAGGGGCCAGGAGAGAAACTGACTTGAGGGTTTGGGGTTACCTGTGCATTCCCAGCACCTAGCATGGTGTCTAGCACACCGTAGTTTTCAGTAAGCATTTGTTGAAACCATGGTTGAGTAACTGGAAGAAAGACATAATGACAGATTGATTTACAGGATGACATGTGGCTGCTTTAGAGCCTGTGAGCTGTGGCAAAGCAGCAAGAGAACTAAAGTCGGGGAATGTGTTTGAGTCTCATTCTTAAGTGACGACGGGCAAAGTGCTTTTCAACTCAGTTTCCTCATCTGTAGAGCAGAATCAGTCGTCATGCCTCTGTTACCAAGATTCAGCGGACACCCAGGAAAGGCTGCTTCTTCCCCCATTGCCCAAGACAACAGCAGCCTGTACAGGGTAGGAGGGAGTGTTCTCAGGCCCTCGATGGGGAAGGAGAGGGTGGGATCAGAATGCATGGGAGAGCACAGGACTGGGCTCCATTGTTGTTACCAGGAATTTGTCCAGTCACGTTCACGCAAAGAGTTTTCTTTCATGTGGTCAGCCCCAAAATAAGAAATCTAGGAATAGTCGCTGGTTTGTGTGCGTGTGTGTTTTTTGTTTTTGATGCTCTAAATCTGGGAGATGGAGGGACACGGGAAGATGAAAGGATAATAGACTTGGATAAGTCCTCTAAAAACATGACAGGTAAAGAGAACGAGCATTAGCCATTAAGGGTTATTGAAAACGAGCAGTGGGCCCATGGTTGCCATTGTAGCTTTGCAGTGGGACCAAAAAAGGTAAAGAAAGGAACAGGGAAGAATTTTCGCCGTTGAGTTACACAGGTTCTGATGCCCAAGTAGTGGTTCCAGAAAGTGCATTTTCCCTCCAAACTGGACTCCTCCCCCAACTCTCCCCCACTAACTAAGAGAAGCCATGTCTCTGCCCGGCTGATAATCAGCAAGTACACTTGGTTTCCGCTTCTCTGCTCCTTGTACCTTGCCCTCCCTGGTCAGGTGGCTTAGATTTCCATTTCCATCCTCCCCGTAAAACGGTGGCGAGAATCCTTTAACACATGCCTGAGACCCCAAGAAATAGCCCCACCGCATTAAGCTGATTTTTTATCTTCAGTCTTTGGTGACATGGAAAATGAATTCCATTGATTTCTGCTGTAATCTTTATTATTTCTTTTCTTCTGCTGACCTTGGGCTTAATTGGCTCCTCTTTCCAGTTATTTTTAAGGCAAAAGCCAAGGTCATTGATGCGAGACTCTTCTTTTCTAATAAAGATGTTAAATGCTATAAATTCCCCGCTCAGCACCACTCAGTTGGCATCCCATACATTTTGGTGTGTTATACTTTCATTTTCATTCAGTTCAAACTGCTTTTTATTTGTTTTCTTGATTATTCCTTTGACTCATAGGTTATTTTGAGCCTGTTATGTAATTTCCAAATATTTGGAGGCTTTCCACATGTCTTTCTGTCATTGATTTATAATTTCACTCCATTGTAGTTAGAGATCATTCTTGGTATGATTTACATCTTCCAATTTATTGAGACTTGCTTTATGGCACAAATTATGGTCTATCTTAGTCTATGTGCCGTGCGTGCTTAGAAAGTTTTATTTTGTGGTTGCTGGCTGAAGTGTTCTACGGATGTCAAATAGGTGAACTTGGTCAGCAGTGTTGTTCCAAGCTCCTGTATCCTTACCGATTTCTTATTATTGAGAGAGGGCCATTGGAATACCTCACTATACTGTGGATGCATCTGTTTCTTCTTTCAATTTTTCTTCTATCAAATTCTGCTTCATGAAATCTGAAGCTCTGTACTAAACGTTCGGGATCGTTATATCCTCTTGATGAACCGATCCCTTACTAATTCCAAAATGACCCTTTCGTTTTCATAGTAATATTCTTTGTTCTGAGACCTACTTTGTCTGTTGATTTAGCCACTCCAGCTTTCTTTAGATTTTCCCTTCCTTTACCTTATTCATGTGTTTACATTTCAAATGGATTTCTTATAGGTGCCATATGGTTTTGTCTCACTTTTTAAAATATAATCTGGCAACCTCTGGGTTTTAATGGAAGTTTTTAGATCATTTCATTTAATATGGTTAAAGTTGAGTTCAAATCTGCCATTCTGCTAATTGCTTTTCATTTGTTCCATTTGCTGTTTATGTTTTTTTTTTATGTTTGGCACTCTTTTGTATTAATTGAGTATTTCTCTGAATTCCATTTTATTTCCTCTTTGGCTTAGTAGTATAACTTTTATGTTATTGTTGTTTTAAGTAATTATTCCAGGGTTTATAATACTCATACTTAAATATAATCCTTCCAGTAACTTTATTCTACTTAACTTCTAGTGCAGGAACCTCCCAAGAGAGCATTTTCTCTCCAATTGCTGGAGACATCTAAAAGCAAATTGATTCTGCTCAGCTATAATAGGTCAGTTGAGGTCAATATTTGCCACCCAATGCTTTTTGAATTTTGGAAAAACAGATAAAGGAGTGTGGATCAGTATGCAGTTTAAGGTTCTAGGAATAAGCTTCCCTAGGATACAGGGAAGCTCTAGATCTGGGGAGTTTGTTTCCTAACTGGTACCTGTGGGATCTTTGCTCGCGTACATTGTGGATTCCATTCACTCTTGAGGCTCTTTAAAAAAGATGCCAGATCACGGTTGAGCTGACACGCTGGCTCTAGCCTGACTGAGCTGCAGTCGTGCTAGTGAGGTAAAGCCCACACATCTCACATAATGACTTTTTAAAGAAAAATGAGAAAGAAAGAGTGAGAGAAGGAAGGAAAGAAAGGCAGGTCTGTTGGATGGCCTGGATAGGGAGCTGAGCTAGGGATGCAGACAGAAGACCAATGACAGTGAGGCCCAATGGACTTATTCGTAGTGGAAGGAAGTTGTGCTGTGGTTCGATGCTTATCGAGGACCAAGGCTCCATGAGCCCTGGTACGGTGGACCCTGGGCGACAGGCATCAGATCAGTATCCATTCTCCACTCTTTGGTGAGGAAGAATTTCTTAAATGGGACAAGAAGTTTGGTCCTCGGAGGCTCAAGGCTTGGGTGGGTCCAGGCCTGCTCCTGGGAGGACGTGAGCACATCCCAGTGGATCCTGAGCAGACTGAGAGGCGTGGCCGCTGCCAGTTCTGCAAAGTGTTCATTTGGGTGGAAGGAGCCACTAACGAACACATCATTTTTAAACCTCTCCTAAGAAAACCACTAGACACTGCTAGGGTATCTATTTTTAGATAAAAGTTGGGACCTCACAGTCTGTTGTCAGCTACTGGTAATATTTTATACTTGGCACCCAGATGATGCACAGATTTTCTTTAAGAGCAATAGCTCATCTATTTCCTAGAATATATGACTTGGCTTCCTCTGAAAGGTGACTCGCTGATTTTGACTAATGCCCTTGCTGATGAATGTCACACAGAGACTCCTAACCCCATATTTTCATTTCCCATTAGAAAAGAAACCTCCTCCTTGCAGTTGAACGCTTTCCCTTAGGTCACAGAGGTGGCTTGGCCTAGAAGCCAGCACCAGAACCAATATCATTGTTCTTCTGGGCCACGGCCTGGCTTCCCCACCTCCGTGGGCAGTGACAGTGCTGGCGTGCATCCAAAAACGACACGTCAGCAATCATCCTTGTTTTATGTTCCCTTGTCATCAGGGGTTAATATTTCCTGGTGCATCAGCAAAGGATTCCATCTGCATACACAGGCTTCCTTCTCTTATTGAGAGCCTTTGCAATTTGTCATAAATGGTCGGTCATTAAATAAGCACGTCTCTTAATTACGACAGGTCTGGGAAGAGTTTAGACTAGCAACCGTAAGAAAAAAACACCACTCTTTCCTACCTCACATTCCTTTTGGCGGAACTGAATTATGTTGGACTTTGTTCTGTTTCCTGCTTGGGGCCAGTAACGGGACTTCAGTGTCCCTCGCTTGTTTGGAAGAAGGGTGACATATTTCCTGCAGCTCTTTCTACAGTCAGACAGCTGTGGGCCCCTCACGGTAATGAACCAGACATCTGGGTACCCAGGGCAGCTCCTAAACATGCCTCAGCATTTTGTTCCTTGTTCTGGAAAAAAATCTCAGCTGAAATCACTCGAAGAATTAAGTAGTATTTCTCCTCCTAGGTCCTCACCTCTGGTATCAACAGTGATTTGGCCTCCTTCTCAGCCCACGTGGCAAGTGACTAACTCTTGGGTGTGGTTCTCATTGCTGCTGGTTATTCGAGTGCAGCCAGCCATTTGGGGTGCAAAGGGTTCATGACAACGACAGCCTTGAGGACAGAGGTCAGCCATAGATTAGATCAATTTCAGATGTGATGCCATGACACCGAATTCAGCTAGATTCAAGTAAAACTCTAGGCAGTGTCTGAAAATTAATTTTCTAACTTAGTTCTCAGTGGAAGCAACTTCTCTGCATATTTAGGCAACATAAACTTAATCTCTAAGACTTGTGCAGTACAGCAGCATCTCTCTCTAACCCCCCATTTTTTTTAGTTTTTAGAACACACCAAGGACTATCCAAAGAAGCTATGTTTCCTTTTCTTCTTTGTGTTCTAAATTTTTTTAAAAAATGGATACAGAAAACATTATACAACACAAATGCAGGGCTTAGGAAGTTATTATAAAGATGAATATTCTTGCTACCATTATGCAGGTCAGGAAATATAAGTTGCTTCCACATCAGAAGCCACCCCACATGGTGCCGCCTCTATCGCCCCTCCCCCAAAGTTAATCGTGGCCTGTTCTTCAGAGTGATCACTTTCTCGCCTTTCTCCATCGTTTTATCAATGATGTGGGTGGCCCTCCTTAGAAACTGTAATTTAGTCTCGCTCATTTAAAGAAAATCGATGCATCTCTTAATAGTTTCATCCACAGGTCCTTCCTTCACGCCATGCTTTTCCTTACAATTTGTCCCTTGAATAAGGGGCATTGGACCCCGGCATTTCCTCCGCAGCCCGGGTCTCGCTCATTGCCAACACGGGGGCCGGTCTGACGTGCTCCTCCGTCCTCGGTGTCTGTTGCAGACTGCACCCGACCGGGCTGTCTAGAATGGCTCCTGCTCTCATCTACGGTTGCTCAAACACCGACGCCATGGAGGTGCCGCGGCTGCCGGCAGCTGAACTTGCCCTTTCCTTGCTTGAAGATGGTGGGTATAACTTGTTACCTAGTTTTCTTAATATGTTTATTGATTTCAGAGAGAGAGGAAGGGAGGGAGAGAGAAACATCAATGTGAGAGATAAACGTAGATTGGTGGCCCCCCCCCCTCCGTACAAGCCTCAGCCAGGAATCAAACCTGCAACCTAGGTGTGCGCCCCGACTGGGAATCAGGCTCCCAACCCTTCGGCTAGGGGACCACGCTCCGACCAATGAGGGCACACCAGCCGGGCTGCGACCTAGTTTTGTTTTCAAATACTAACCACGTGTTTCTGGTTTTGCTATGGTTATACTATCCCTTTCCGTGTTGGGTTTTGGAAAGACTGGGAAACAATGCGGCTGGCACTGCTGCCCTCCTTCCAGAGTCACGTTTCAATGGGATTATTAAACGGTAAGGGTTGGTCACCTGCCAAGTGAAATGTGAGTGGAGTCCAAGTGCACAGAGAGGTCTGTAGGAGGAAGTGCATTTTATATTTCGTTACAATAAAAGGACCAGCACTCCACTTTTTACTCAGAAGATCACCGGTCCTTTTTTAAGTGTCTCATTTCCCGGGCCAAATATACCTTATTACAAAGCACGTAAGAACCATGAATCAACCACCGGCTTTGCTGTTGGCCTCACCTGGGTTCAACTCTGGCTATGCCGTGAGTTGTTTCTCTGAACTTGGGTACGGGTAGTTAAATTACTCGAGCCTCGTGTACAATCCATACAAAATAACATTCGTCTGATGGACCCAGTGTTTCTGGGGCCATCCTTATAGTCTGCCTCCCACCTCTCATCCCTCTCTCCCCCCAGCAAGACATACCACAGATTCCATTTGATGCTACTCAGTAAAGAGCTCTTGAGCTCGATTGCTTGTCTTCATCTCCACCACTCTAATGCAAATTATTGTCTTCTACTGCTTGGACCAGTTAGGCATTCGCTTCAACTCCCTACCGGCACGCCCTCTGTCCCCGCTCATATCCTTTCCTGAAACTCAGCCAAAATAATCTTGAAATGTAACTTTGCCAACCTCTTGCTTAAATAATACTGATTATATCAACTGTTGTCTTAAAACTCCTCATGGTCTTCTCATGGCTTGCAGGATTTAGTTAAAGGACAGGGGGGTGGAGGGAGGTGGAGGAGGGTGAGTGGGGAAGAAAGGGTGATGGGCGGAGACTTGACTTGGGGTGGTGAACACAGTCAGTGTGCCCTCGAATGGTGCGCCTGAAACTTGTATAATTTCATTAACCAATGTCACCCAATACATTTAATAGAAAGGGAAAATTTACTTAAAATGTGTTTGAACTAAAAAAATCTGACCTCTGACCACATCTCAAGTTCATCTCCCGAGTCTGCATTTACCATCCCCGAGTCGGTCACACTGTTTACACTGGTCCTCACTGGGCCCCCCTCGTCACAGGACTTTGCACACGCTGTTCCCTTTCCAAAGGCCACCCTCTCCCTTCTCCATCAAGTTCACTTCTAATGACTGCTCACATCCTAGGATGACATCGGCGCCGAGAGGCAGCCTTCCCTCCTGAGTAGAGCAGGACTCGTGAGGAATGGGCAGCACCCACGTGGGAAACTCCAACATACAATCAGTGTCCCTTCACTCCCCTGGGTCTCACCCTCCGTGAGCACAGGGACAAGTTTTGTTTGTATTGTACCCCCAGCCCAAAGCCCACACATAGTATTTAGAAAATTCCCCTTAATGAGTGAACAAATGTTTGCTTGTTGCAAAGATAAGTTTCACCTGTGTTGCAGTGACTTGGCCTAAGCCGAGGTGTTTTAGGCACCAGTTAAGTTCTCAGTAGTTGCCAAATTGCTGGAGGTCATGAGGTATCAGTAAGCAGCTTCCTCACAACCTCACTACCAGGTGATACTGAAAACAAGTCTCAGATCCCATTTTGCCACAAACAACTGAAAAACAAACAAGCAGAAAAGTTCTGACACCAGGACCCAAGCTTTGCAGTCCGCTCTGGACTGTCGTCAGAGCCTTACAGCAACCCCAACAAAGCCGCAGCGGTGTTTACATTCCTGATTGATTTCTTTGTCTTGGGTTATCACTTTCGTAAATGCCAGGAACGCTAAGATAAAAGAGTGCAATGAAGAATAAAGCAGTTCCTGTGTGTGCGAGATTACTGGAGGAATAAAGCAAGTAAGTAGAAAGGAACTTCCCTCGTTAAAAAAAAAATTCCAAGTCATTGTTTCCTAGCCCCGTAATAGTAGCTCCAAACAACCGAGATAATTATGATTTATAATGAACATTCCCGGAGCACCTGGGGGCTGGCTGCTGTACCCACAATGAATGAGTCACTCCAACTTGTTTGTGCGATCCCGAGAGGAAAACAAGATCGGGTATCTCCCTCTCACACTGGTGATAAGGTGACACTTCATGAAAATAAAGGACCCTGAAAGAATTCGAAGAGGTCCATTTTCAAAGGGATCATTAGGAAGTGTCCTTTGGGCCCCAGAAAAACAAATTTCAGGAAAAGGATATAATAATTCAGATTAGATGAGTGGTTCGAAACCAAAGAGATTTTGCCTCCCTAAGGGACATCTGGTAAATTTGGGGACGTTTTTGGATGTCACCACTGGGTGGCGGGCTACTGGCTCCTCCTAGGGAGAGGCTGGAGACAAAACAGCCGAACCTTCCACATTGCACAGGATGGACCCTACAACAAGGATTTAATTATCCTGTGCGCAATGTCCGCAATGATGCTGTTCAGACACCCTGGATTCCAGCGGATGCGGAACTGCTGGGCCGTGGCAGGGCCTTGCTGAGCCTCAGGGCCATGCTGCGGCTGGGGGGTGACACCAGTTACCCCGAGGCTGAAAGTGAAGCCAAATGCCAGCAAACCCTGTCAAGCCCCATTCTAGTTTTCTCTCCCTGGGGACTTAATGTGAGGATGGATGAAAGGTGAATCAGACAGTGGTGTCCGGCATTCAGAGGATTACTCTGGTACCTTGTCTTTAATACCGTCTTCTCCAATCTGGTGGCTCCTCTCCTCCTCCAGCCTTCTTTCCCCGCCTGCCCTTTGCAGCTTCCCGTCCCTGTGACAGCTCAGCGGGGGCAGGGCGAGGATGAGTCCGGGCAGCTGGCACAGACTCGGAAGGTCACGCGCGGTGACCAGGGACAGCGCCCTGCGTGGGAGAAGCCCTGACCCGCAGCGGTGGGACCATCTCTCGTGTTTCCCCACCTGTGTGGTCCCTCTACGGGGTAGGCTCCCAACCCCGAATGGTGTCTTCGAAAGTCCTCTCAGAAGGAAGAGACCTCAGGAACCGGGGGCCAGACTGTGTGTACACCCGACTGCACTTTGTCCCCAGTTTGAACCTGAGTGGGGGTTATTTGTTGAATCCGTAGCAGAGTGCCCGGACCCAGATTTGGAACAGGTGGCCTCTTAAGTGTAAATGTTCTCTTAGGAACAATAGGATGGGGTGCATTCAATCACATCTATTTCAGAAAAATCTGAATATATATAGCCCTTATGAATGTATGGGGAAATGTAACAAGTTAAGTCTTAGGTGAGCTTTCATGGGGGGCGGGTATGATGATCCCAGTTCTCTCCCAGGTCCACATGCCAACCTCAGCCCCGCCCCCCAGTGGTTTATAGCACAGGGCGCAAAGCAGGCCATGGAGTTGTATGACGAAGGGAGAGCCCGGTGTCTGCCTCCCTCACTCCCTCCTGAGCGCTGCTGAGCTGCCCCCACCCCAGCCTGTCAAAATCACTGGAAAAGAGGCTGGGTTGGGGCAGAGTCTGAGCAAAGTACCGGCTAACAGAGGGGACGCCACCGCGCGGATTCGAGGTGGAAACACCCGTGACTTCAGGGCAGCAGCAGGTGAGCTCGGTGTGTGCGGGGAACTTGGCGTGGATCCCCAGCACCAGCTCCTGGAACCGAAGCCAACAGGCGACCCTCCCTGGGCAGAGAGGACGGTGAATACAACTGTCACCCACCCCGGGGGAATAGCTCTGTCACCGGCCTTCCTTCTCCCTCCACACAGCAGGGATCCACGCTCTGTCCCTTCTGGTTAGGGTCACGTTTAACACGAAGATGTCAAAGGTGTTAAAAGCCCGACTTTATCAGTCTTCAGGCCCGAGGAAAGGCTTGGCCGAGAGTCTGGGTTTTGAGGACGTCAGACTCAGGATGGGTGTATGACAGATCGTATGCAGCCAAGAATAAACCTTCTCTTGTGCAGCAAAGTCACAAGACCCGCAGGCGCACTCGAGAATAACTGAAAACCCAGCCGAAGGTTCCCTGTTTCACGAGTGGAGTCTCGCACTGGAGAGAGCTCTCCATCAGGCGGTGCGCATTTGTAATGGTCTCAGGCACATTCCTAGTTCTCTGTGCCCTTGAGGGACCCGACATGCCTCCCACAGCCAGTGTTCAAGTGCCCACGCCATTCTGTCCGGTGTGGGGAGCAGGGGGCCGAGCTCTCATGGTTCCTACCACGAAACGCAGACTTTAAATGGAATCGGTGTATAACAAGCCAGATTGTTCCAATGTGAAAAAATATGTATATATCCATCCTTTTGGATAAAGAAGATAGCAGACAGTTGGTAGGAGGACCCCATTCTTTAAGAAGAAATATAATTTCATATGAACAGGAGAAAAACAACTACAGGCTTGAACCAAACAAAAAAAACTGGGCTTCAGGAAACTTCAGTTAATACTGCTGCAAAGCCCACGTTTTAAGCTCGCCAAGAGGCCCTCGTTAAAGAAAGAGAGGACACAGATGTGTCCCAATTATGTGGCTGTAGGAACTGTGAAATCCAAGTCTGTAGGTATTTTAAGGAGTTTTCAGGGAAATTAAAAATTTAGGGGACTTCCATATCTAGCAATATGAGTAGATATCATATAAAAGGATACCACCAAAAAAGTCTTACAATGCAGAATAAATTGACTTTATAAAAATGTAAACATGTATATTTGAGTGTAATTTCTCTTTATATAGTTGTATATATTTTGGTCTGCTGAATGATAGATATGTTTCCTACGTTATTATATAATAATCCAGCGGGCAAAAATTCCGGTAAGGTTATTGTCTAACAACACAACAGAGAGAATTGCACTCAGTAATTGGAAAAGAAGACGTTTTCAAGTACTTGGATTATTTACAGACTTTAACATCTGCAAGGTCATCAAGCTATTATGACAAATTTCAAAGAGTCAGTGTCATATCGATTTTCTTCTCTGACCACCATGAAGTTAAGATAGAAATAAATAGTGAATAAAAAGTAAAAGATAGCTTTCTAACTTCAAAAAATTGAACCTTTAAACATCCACAAAAAGTTAAAGCTGAAATAATTTGAGCAACACAATAAATAACAAACAGATTCCCTTAAAAATATAAATGATAAAGACTGATTCTAAAAGACCTTGAGACTCACAGTGATTTGAGATGAGTGATTCAGATTTTTAAGGAGCAGATAACTCTATGGTTACACTAAAGCTTCCACAAAGATGAGGGCACCTTGACAAGGGAATCGGGCAAGCTCTCATTCCCAAACAGAGATGCAAAATACAATGGAAAACACAGCAAACAGAACCCCTCATTGCATAAAACAATAATGTGTGATGACTAAGTTGACTATATTCCAGGAATAAGCGATTAGTTTAATCTTAGGTCATCTGTTAATGTCATTCGGTACATGAACAAACCAAACAAAAATCATTTAATTCCTTCAATGTATACAGAGAGAGCATGCAATAATATTTAATACCCATTCATAACATTTAAAAGTTCCTTATAAACTAGGAGTAGAGTATACTTCTGCAAGCTGGAAAAGAAAGACATTTAATAAAAGGTTTCTATATATACCAGCTACAATTAGAAAATACAGCGAAGATACTTCATTTACATCACATACAAATAAAAAACACCCAAGAATAAAGATAACAAATACATCTTTGTTAAAGGCCTTTTTAAAAATTTATCGAATGACTTTAAATACCAATTGAGTCAAGATATATACTATGTCCACGATTAACAATACTTCATATTATAACTGCCAGTTCCCTACAAATCCAGTTGATTGATTTAATGATATTCCTATTGATATCCTAACAGTTTTTCGTAGAATTTGACAGACGGATCCTATAATTTATATATAAAAAAAACGAAGCGCCAAGATTAGTCAGGAGAGTAGGAGGCCTTTCCCCACCAGGGACCGGACACTCACAGGAAGCAATAGCGGTGGGCTGAGTCATCCCACACCAGGGGCGGGGAGATCAATGAACGCAGCAGATGCCCCAGGCAGAGACCCACACGTGTGCGGACACTTGGCGGAGGCAAGTGTGGTGCTGCCTGCGGATGCGTCCCTACTGACTCTGGAAAGCTGGCTACCAATGTGGGAAAAATCAAGGTGATGCTTGCTTCACCGCGTGCAACGCAGCGCCCGTCTGACCCTCCGGGTGGCGGTGTTGTCCGAAAGTCTCCCAGGAAAGGGGCCCGCGTGGCAGGAGCGTCCCGAGGCAAGGGTCCATCCGCCCGTGTGGGGCTGTTTGAGCGTGGCCACCTCAGGCGCACTGGCTGGACCTCAGCCCTGGGAGGACTCGGGCGGGTATGGGGGGAGACAATACCGTGGACAGGCACCGCGGAAATTCAGAGTTCTCGGCGATGCTTCATCGCCGACCCTGGGAGGGGAGTTCACCTCTTCCCACTGTTGATTTTTCCCATGTGCGGACCTTCTTCTGTGTGTATAATGCAGTCCATAGTAGTCATAAATCTGAAAGTGCTAATACAGCAGTCCGGTTTTGTTTTGTTTTTGTTTTTTCAAATAAAAATCCTCCAGAAAAAGCACATGAATACTCAAAGCAGTACAGAGCACCAAAGAGCTGTGGTCAGGGCAGGATGAGTGGAGAGAGCGTTTCCTTTTTTGTTCTCAATCCCCTTCTTGTGGACGAGGCCGTCCATTTGCAAGCTTCACCGCCACTTACCTACCTGCCGGAGGCTCACAAGGACAACCTGAGCTCCAGCTCCCAAAGGTGGCTGCCTGGGATCCACTAGGCCTGCGGAGGCATCTCCACTTACCACTGGGGCCCGCAGCCTCTGATCAGGCTCCCAGGGCAGGTGGTGCGCGCGCAAGGCGTGTACTCCGGACGGTGACTCGGGATCTAAACCTACACGGGAATAAAGGCCACCTGATCAGGCAGAGCGAGGGCTGAGCTGCGGTGCGGTTACAGGTGAGGCCCCGGCAGGTGCTGCCGCAGGTTTGGAGCTGGACGGCCCCCTCGGAGCTCTCCTGCCTCGGGGACCAGCAGGTGGGGAGCACTTGGACCCACAGTGCTGCTGCTCACGCCACTTGCAGGGGACTCGCCTTGAGTGAGGGGACGCTGTTCAGCTGAGGGCCGTTCTAGAGGTAGAGCTGAGCGCTGTCAGGCTGGGCCTCCCGGCGAGGGGTGGAAGAATACTGCCTCAGACTCACAAGGATCCTCAGCGTCCTCTCTCCCCATCCCTAGCGTTCTCCTCGTTGCCACATCCTTCCAGGGAACGTCATGCCTCCTTAGCGCACCACGGCACCTGGTTTCTTAGGCCAGCCTGTTCCGAGTGACGGACAAGCAGCAAGAGGTGCGATTCCCTCTCCTTCTTGTCTCTAAATCTGTGGACGCTCCCTTGATTCCACCAGGAAACGCCGCCCCTCCTGCCGGTGCACACACCTGCCCTGCTGCCCGCCAGTCTCCTGCCCTTAGTTTCTCTTCCTTCACCTTGTCTCCCAGGAATCGCCTTCATGATCACGAGGCTCCTTGCCAAAGTTGAGTGGTCAGTGTTTCAGGTTCTTCTAAAATGATAGACCAGAACAGCAAGGGCCTGGGAATTAGAGGGCGCCCTGCTTAGCCACAGGGAGCGAACTCACTAGCAGGTTTCTCAGACTCTCGGGGACTCAGTTGAGCTATCTGTCTTGTTGCCCTAAACTCACTGTTCTTCCTTTTGGCCACGGTGCTTTGAGGACATCGTGACTTCTGGCACAGCCGAGGCTCCGGGGGTGGAGTCCATATCCTCCGCTGAAACACCAGCCAGTGTGTCCCAATGTCCCGACCACAGTGCTTGCTTCACGACCTGGCCCGAGAGCAAGACAGGACTCAGTGACCACGCGTGCACTGAAGCTGGCAGGGCACTGGGTTTTCCAGAGGGGGGGTCGGTCACGTGCCTTGGAGATCACGGCAGTGGGGTGAGGTCAGACACCTCAGGAGCCTGAGAACAGGGTCCGCCTAGAGCTAATGGAGAGATGGATCCTGGGAATGTCCTTCGTCCATTGAATTCCAGCTGTGCCTGGAATTCAAACCAATCAGTTCTCTTTCTGCTTATGCCATTTGCACTGGGTGCTCTGGTACTTAAAATCTAAAGGGTCCTGAGGGATAAAATCAGGAGGCAGTGTTTTGTTTTGATTTTAAACCATAAAGCATCATAGGTGCTACTTTGTAACCTCTGTGATCCTTGTCTTGGCATCAAGAGCTATCATAACATTGTTTCAATTTACCTTTTTTACCCTAATCTCTTGCTACTTTTGACCCAAGCACACGTGGTCCAAGCCACACTATTCTATGCTTCTTCCCCAAGTATATAATTCCATGTTGTCTGTATTTTCATGGTATTCTTAATTTTTCCCTAAAATGCCTTCCCCCACTTCATGGCTGGCCAAAAGGCTAGTTTTGCATTCTAAGACGAAGCTCAAATACTTCCTAGTGTGTGATAGAATCAGCTCTCGAAGCTGCTGGGTTTGTTTGTATCATTTTAAATCCGTACTGGGGTGTTTTGAGTCGAGGGGTCCCTTTGCTACCCCTTCCATGGGGAGCCACTTGATGGGGCGCCGCAAGGCTGTTTATTTGCATGCCCATTACCGAATGCTGGTTGACATTCAATAAACATCTGTGAACTCATGAGTGACCTCCCTAATTGGAGAACAGCGAGATGAGTGTAAAAGTTTATAGTTGGCAAATTAGTCAGAGCTCGGGAAATAAATGAAAGAGCGCAGAGAAACCCCCCTTGACCCTAACTTTATCTTGCGCTGACTTTTTGGGGCCCTTTCTGCTTAAGTAAAGGGATCATCACAGTTTCACAAAGTAGCACAGCCCTGCTCGGTTCCTCTTCCCTTCAGAGAAACCGGCCCTGCTTGACAGCCTCGAAAAATGCAAATTTCTCTCCACCGCTTCATCTGGCCTGGTTAAAACACACACACGCGGTCATTTGCCCTCCTTTTCCCCCCATAAATTACTTTATTGTTGTTCAATTACAGTTGTCTGCATTTTCTCCCCACCACTTCCCCCCCACCCCAGCCACACCCCCCTCCCTCCGTTGCTTCCACCCTTCCCCTTGGTTTTGCCCATGTGTCCTTTATAGTAGTTCCCGAAAACCCTTCTCCCCACTGTCCCCTCCCCGCTCTCCTCTGGCTATTGTTAGATTGTTCTTAATTTCAATGACTCTGGTTATATTTTGTTTGCTTTTTTTCTTTCGTTGATTATGTTCCAGTTAAAGGTGAGATCATAAGGTATTTGTCCCTCACCGCCTGGCTTATTTGGCTTAGCATAATGCTCTCCAGTTCCATCCATGCTGTCGCAAAGGGTAGGAGCTCCTTCTTTCTCTCTGCTGCGTAGAATTCCATTGTATAAATGTACCATAGTTTTTTTGATCCACTCATTTGCTGATGGGCACCTAGGTTGCTTCTAGCACTTGGCTATTGTAAATGGTGCTGCTCTGAACATTGGGGTGCATAGGGTCTTTTGGATGGGTGTTTCAGGGCTCTTAGGGTGTAATCCCAGCAGTGGAACCATTTGGCCTTTTGTTTCACGCGCACTCCGGGCTGGTCAAGAACGGTTTTCAGAGGAAACGCAGAGATCTCGGACTCCCCCTGCCTCGTGCTAGCCAAGGTTCACCTGAGCATGGAGAGGGTTTTCCTTTCAGCTTTGTGCTGCTTTTATTTTCTTCCCCTATGTTCATTCATCACCTTGGAGGCTGTGCTTGGAGGAAAAGGGGATTCAGTTGCAGAACTTGCTTCCTGTTAATTTTTCCATTCCAGAACATTTTGAAAACAGATGTAATGTCTTAAATATAATAATAAAAGTAAAATAATCATATCCAGACTACTGAAGTTCAATTTTCCTTTTTATAGACCTGGTATTACAATCCCTGCCTCTCTGCTTGCACCCCTTCGGTTCATTAAATATTGGAGAGGTCATTTGCATGGTAATTTTATGTAAATGTGTGGATGACTGTATTCCACCTCCACTGTAATAGGACTCATCATTTCACATATTTGAATAAAATGCTCCCTAAACACAACCACTGTATATGTAAATAGGTTACATAACCAAGAAACAGAAAATTGTTCTGTACTACAAATACCAGCAGCCTTAAATATTTTCACTTCATTCGATATGATGCAGAAGTGTATTTAGGAAATGGATTGTAGGATTTTATTCACTGGTTTATTTTGAGAAAATGGGCCGGTTCTGAGTTATTTTTATTATGTCCACAGCATGTTCACAACAAGCAGTAAATAAACACTGGTCAAATTCATGAACCAATGACGTCGGAAATGATGTGAAGAAACACAAAATTTGGGAGGACACGGAGCTTTAATAAATATATCTGTAAATATTTGAGGGACCGGAAATGACAGCCAACAATTTCGGTGAGAACACGACCCAGAGGGCATGTTTTGCTCCTGTGACAGATAGCGCCAGGTCTGCCATTGCCGGAGAAGCCAAGTTTAATGTCCTAAAGCATCAAAAGTAATGAACAAAACCAGACAGAAATCGACAACGACAACAAAAGGAGTCTTCAGGCTCACCAAGGTGCGGTGGTAACACCCTGTTTATCTCGTCTCCCTGCCCAGCCCCCACTAAACTGCGTGCACAGGACAGTGCTCTTCTTTCCCATTAAGTACACCTGCTATGCTAGTTGCCTTTCTAATTCACATCTATGTGTAATTTCATTGAAGTATTAATAAGGGCAGCTGGAAATCTCAAAAACATCCATGTTTTGACAAGCAAGGGTGAAAAGAAGACATTCCTCAACTGGTGGCAACTATTTTTTGGATAACTTAAAAAAAAAAAAAGGTAAATAGATAGAAGGGGCGAGATGATATGAAAAGTATCCTTGAAATGGCTTCATCTGGAGGCCACAAGAACAGCACCTCCTCCCGGGAGGGGGTCAGGCGTCTCCGCGGTGCCTTTCTGGACCTTGCCAGAATTATCTCACTAGGTAACTATTACAAAGTCACTCCCAACAGTAAGTCAGGGAAGAAAGAGATCAAACCTCATTCTTGCACTTCCCCGGGCGAGAGATTTTTCAGCCGTATCAGGGCAAGGGTAGCAATCAGAGGACGAGCTAGGGTAGAAACAGGGGAACTCTCGAATTTAACTACCGCAGAGGGCAGAAGCCAGCTCGGAATGTCATTTGTCTGTTTTTACCAAAAAGAATGTTTCTGGGAATGTAAACCTGTTTGCACGCTAAGGAGCTTGGGTTTTACAAACACCAGATGATGAGATTTTGGAAGAAGACACATTCTTTTTTTTTTTTTCACTGTTTCCCAAATCCATTGGCCATTTACTGCCCCCATTAGTTCTCCTAAACGACATTAGAAGGTAAACACACGGCCCAGTTGATTACTCCTACTTAGATGAGGAATTGAAAGTTATTTAGCTTGGCTTTGAGAATTTACTTTACATTTGCACATTTACTCTCACTTGCAGAAAATTGCTTTGGCTTTAAAAATAATCCCGCCTTGGAGCAGAACACCGTGGCCCAAGAGAGACTGCTTGTGTGAAGACAGACACCTGGTGGTCAGTGTGGGGAACTGCAGCCCAGGGAAGCCTTCTGAGGATGTCTCTTCCCCCAGGCTCCCTTCCCCTCCCGCGTTATGGGTACGGACTGCTGTTGACGGTGGACAAACTGCAGCTGTACGAGAGCGAGTCTCAAGTTCAAGTCAAAGGATTTCCAGAACAGTTACATCAACCGCATGAAAGCTCCAGGTCACAAGTTCTCTAAATTATTTAGAAAGCCAACCAATGTACTGTGCTAACCATTTTTAAAAGCCACTAAAATCTCTTATCCAAGAAGCTGAACAGGAGCCTTAGTGTTTGGGAGTAAGGTTTAATCTCCACCTCAAAACCTCTGGGCTTCCTCTGCCAGGGTAACGGGCTTCTGTTTTCTTTTGGGAAGAAAAAAGAAGTGCCGAGTCCCTCGGCTCCACAAAAACAAGCATTTTGAGCTTCTAAATATGGCCTTGCCCCCAAACCGACCCTGCCTTTTCCGAATTGAACTCTGCAGGACAGAAATATGTAACCGAAAAAAGAAAAGGAAAGTAAAATCTCTCTGTCTAGCTGCTCCTGGTTCCTCGTTTTGTTCTCTTTAATTTTTAAGCATGGAGATAAGCTTCTGGGAGCCTATGGGAAGCCCTTTCCGAACCTCCTCAGGGTTTATGTACTTGGTGTGGGAGAGTGACACCAAATCCCGGTCCTCGCTGTGGTGTTTGCAGCTGTAATGAGGAGGGAGGATACGCATCGGGACACAATGCATCTTCCAGAAGGATCGGGGGGGTCTCATGCACTGACACACCACAGAGCTGAGACACCCTGATTTCCCCTCCCGCTGCCCCAGAAAAAGACATCCCCAGAATCTGGGGCCGACTCTCTGATGTGCAATTCCAGGCTCTGCTGCACCAGAAGCGACAAGACCTTCTGGGTCGGGATGGCCTTTTGGCGAGCTTACACGGGGCCATTGCTACGTGAGCCACGTCCCGCCCCTGGGGGAGGGCTGGGTGTCACGCGGGAGCCTAACCCTGGTCTGTGCTTGTCTTGTTTCTAGCTCACACACTCGCGCGCACAGACACATCCTACGGTGAACACTGTTTTTATTTACTGGCCAGTGTTTTTATTTACTCCCCCAAAGACAATGGGACCGCCTTTCACAAAAGTGTTACAGGCAAAAGTGTTAAAAACGCATTCATTTAGCTTGAATAAAGGAGTGTAAATAACGATCCCTCCTCCCATCCTTGGTCACATAAGTGGGACCTTCTGAAAAGGACTAAAAGGTGCCTGAAGAAGAGGCTCCCGGTAGCCACCACAAAAACCGTCATATCATAAGAGCCATTCAAAGTTCAGACACGCTGCCCCTTTCAGAAGCCCTTCTGAGCAGATACGTTTTAGAATTCAAAATTGTTCGGATGGCAGATAGTCGGCACAGCCCATTTGTTGAATATCCTGTAATGCCCCAAGGCAGGATGGGAGTGGGACTCCCTAATTAACACATGAATATAGCTCTGCAACAGAACGGATCAACGGTCACGTCTGACGCTGGTTCAGATCAGGTGGAGTCACCAAATGAACGTGACGTAAGGGGAAAAGCTTGCTTCTCAGGCTCGTTTTGAATTTTCTGTTTCAGGTAACAGATGGTGGGCCTGTGCATCACGAAAGAGCCGTCATAGGTCTGTGGTTCTGTCCAGAAGGCTCCCGTAGCCCTCCTGACTCAAGAGGTGCAAATACAACTAAGAAGAAAATCTCCTACCAAGTAAGTCACTTCCGTTGTTCATCAGAAGCCCACGTCTTCATCATAAAACCACACAACTTTTAGAAGCAACCACAGGAGGAGATATTCATGATCTGGGGTTAGACAGCGTGTTAGAAACGATACCAAAAACACAGCCCATAAAAGGAAAATTGGCCTTTATCGTGTTAGAAACTTGGTCAGCCAAGTCATTATCAAGAGAATAACAAAGACAACCACAGTTGGGGAGAAGGTATTCTCACATCACCTATGTAACAGAGAACTTATATTCAGAACGTATAAAATTCTTTCAATTCAACAGTAAGAAATCAAAGAACCCAATTAAAAATGGGGATAGGACTTGAATAGGCACTGCACCAAAATAATACAAAAATGACGAACAAACACGTAAAAAAGATGTGCAACACCATAGTCATTAGGATAATGTAAATTTGCAGCACAAGGTGATATTACTATACACCCATTAGAATATCTAAAATGAAAAAACAGAACAGACAATACCAAGTGTTGACAAGGATGTGGAGTAAGAAACTCATTTACATTGCTGGTGGGATTGAAAAACGGTACAGCCGCTTTGGAAAATGGTTTGGCAGCTTTCTTGTAAAGTTAAATATACATTTGTCATATGACCCAGCAATCCACCTCGTTTTTTTTTTTACACCAGATGATAGACACTTATCTTCCTTTGGAAACTGGTATACAGATGTTCGTAAGCAGCCTTATTTGTCCCAGCCCCAAACTGGAAACAACTCCAATGCCCTTCAGTGCGTGAAAGGATAAACCGAGTGTGACACATCGTTACTCGGCAATAAAAAGAACAGCCCGTTGGTGCCACAGGCACTGGGATGAACCTCAGATGCTGTGCTGAGTCTCGAAGCCAGTCTCAAAGTCAGAAGTGTAGACACGGAGGGTAGATCCACGGTTGCCAGGGGGTATGGGTGGAAGGAGGGTCTCACCATAAAGGGATACCGTGAGGGGGCATGGGGGGATGATGGGAACTTTCTGTATCCTTATTATGGTGGTGGTTGTACAAATCTATAAATATGTTAAAATTCATAGGACCTTGCACCAGAGAAAGGAAGTCAATATTGCCATCTGGTCATCTGAAATATAAAAACCTTAACAAAAGCCAACTCATTCACATTTGACTTTTGCATTCCTAGCTTATCACCATCGTCACCTGACCTAGCAGACACGTTCTACTTCATCCATCGCTGCCTGTGGGACCAGGTGACAGGAGGCGGGGGTGGGTGGGGCGGGGAAGCACAGAGGTGAGGCAGGCAGAGGCCCTGCCACGCAGGGCTCGAGACCTGGGCAGAGGAAGGGGACAGAGAGGTGACAGGTTTCAACGAATCCCACCACACAGACTCAAGGTGGAGATCTCCAGGGCCGTAAGCACCAAGAAGATTTTCTTCATTTGACCCAGAAGGAATATATGTTTATTGTCACTGGTTTCTTACCAAGTATATTTTTTAGGGTAATTTTGAAGATTCCTTTGCTTTGCCCAAAGTATACATTAAGTGAAAACAGGCCCATCAGTCGGTAGGAATGGTGTGTGTGCTAGATGCAAGCTTAGTGAGCCACGGCTGTCCCTCTGGTCCACTCTGGTACCTAGCACTCTGACACACAGGGGTCCCACACCCACGAAAGCGTTATCAAATCACTGAATGAAAGGGGACACCAGCACAACATTTTAATCATTGCAAACCTCTACAAGATGACTTTCTATTTGGCCAGCGTGGCTCCTGTCCTCATCCTCGGGCGATGGGGGGTGCGTGTCCATTAATGTGCCTCACCCCTGCCCGTGCTGACTGGGGGCACTTCCAAAGGGAGAGTCCCTGAAATGAGTCACAATGATTAGTCATGTCCTGTGGCATCGGTCTTTGAAACCCAAGGCCGTGGCTACCCTCTTAATACCGACAGGAAATAAATAGAGGGCTGCGAATGGCGCTCCTTTTTAGAAAACCACTAATCCTGCTATGAGAAGTGACCGGGCCCTCACTCAAGTGGGGTGTTTGTGCTGCCATGGAAACAGAGTGAGTGTTTTCCCGTGTTCTAAATGCAGCATCTGAATCTAGACAGAAATGTGCTGAATGTTATGAGTCCAGTTCCCTAAACTCAGCCTTACTTCAGCGTCCTTATCTGGGACGTAAGAGTCACTCACCCACCACAGCCTGATGTGCGTGCAGGACGATGGAGCTCCTTGAAAATATACATATAAAATGTCATTGTTTTTGTTCCTGACCGGGCAAAAGTGAAGTTCAAAGTCAGAGTTCCCCCATCAGGACTCAGCTTCTGTGATCGGCCAGACCATTTCTGTTTAGAAGATACTTTTCTAAAGTAAGTGCTAAGTATTTTAGGCAAAGAAACCCAGCTGTGAAAATACTGTTAACATTTGCACAGTTGTTTTATATGTGGATTTATTTTTACTTGCACTTAATTCGGTGCAATTTCGGGGAGAGACGTGTCTCGGCCCCTCCCTCCTCCCCATCGCTCACTCTCGCTGACCCTCACGGGTCTTGTGAGCAACGACAGTTCCCCTCTCCGGTTCTTCTGGGTCACAAGTGTTCTGCATCACAGCACACCCTCGGCTAATTAGCATTAATAAGTGATGCTGAGAGAAAGAACCCTGGAGAACAGGCAGGACTGATTTTGCCAAATTGGACTTGACCCAACTGGCAAACCTTCCCAGTGTACTTTCCCATTCTCCTGCCTCCAGTGTGTTCCTGCTGCCTAAACACACATTTCTGACACCGGGTCTTGGACACCCTGTGAGGCCCCGTGGACTCTATGTTCCAGGAGGCGTGTGGGCTTCGTTTGCTTTGGTTTTACTTTCTCAACTGTGTAGTGATGAGACATCATTTCTGCCTCCTACGATCCTAAGATGCTTCAGCAGAGACAGAGAACACATTAACTCATTCTTTATCGAGCACCTACTGTGTGCAAGGCATTGGGCTAGGAACAGATAGTAGGGTTTTCCAGAATGAGCAGGATTTCAACAGGCAGGGGACAGGGCAGGTGGGCTGAGCAGCAGAAGGAAATGCTGGGAGGTGGAAAAGCAAAAGGACAGTTGGACACTCTGAAGAGTAAATCAGAAGAAGGGTCGAGTGGGGAAACTCGAGGTTCAAGTCCTAGCCCTTTCCCTGTGCACCCCGAGTCTCAGATTCCTCATACACAAAATAGGGATAGCACTTGAACTTCAGACTGTTGGTGGAGGTATTTGAGATATTCTACTACAGAGCCCACCTGGCAGTAGAAAAGATTCACATGTGCATGCTGGGAAAGCACTGCCATTATTATCCAATAAATGCAATCTGGGGATATTTAGAATCTTTCAAAATAGGAATTCAAAAACCAGATTAGATTTCGGTAGTGGCACATTCAGTGTCATCTATGGAATGTTGAATCACAGCTCTTCATTTTATAAATAGGGAAAGTGACAACTTGCAGGGGTGAAGGAACTGAGCAAGCTTCGGTCCGTGGGGTGCTGGGCAGAGGGGGGAGACCCTCACACGGCGCTCACTAGGGGCCGGGCCCTGCCTGCCTGTGCCGCCTGCTTATTTAATCCCCCGACACCCTGCTGGCTCCGTGTCCTTTCTGCCACCTATCTGTCCACTGCCCACAGACAGTCACAGAGAGGTGCAGAAGCTGCTGTGTAGACCTGGAGCTGCTGGGGACCTCAGTGACCACTCTGTCTAACGTCCACATCCGGTGAGTGACGACACAGAGGTCTGTGCCCTGGTTGACTTGCTCTAAGTCGCCCGCTTCTAGGGCTCCAACGGCAGCCTGCGGGCTCCAAGCCCCAGCACATCACGCGCCCTTCACGTGTGAACTGGAACATAAGTAACTAAGGACTCGATTCAATAACACGAGGTGATTATGGAGAAACTGAACACTGGGAAATTTTCAGTTCTTCTGCCCTGAAGAACTGAAGAACATATGTTAAAATTTCATATCCAGGACTTTCGATTGATAAAAATGAGTAACTAGTGACATTTTTTACTCTAAATCCTACTCAACAATGAATAGGTAACCCAAATAGCCCTGTGTCTATTCGATAGTGCTAGCCCCATATCTATGGAATATGAGACGAAAAACCACCCGGTAAGAAAACCTCAGACCCAAAATGGGTTTATCAAGATCATACAAGGTCAATATACAAAAACTAGTTTCATTTCCGTACTTGTAGCAAATAATTGACAGTACATTTAAAAACAGACCATTTATAATTAATAATCAGAAAGAGCGGTAAATCTTAAAGAACATATGCACGCATATTTGACCTACTGTTTTCCAGCCGTGGGTCCAATACCAAGCCCCTGGCTATTAACAGAATGAATGAGTGGATGAAGAAATATTCAACCCATAGTCAGAATAAAAAAGAAAGGGACAGTGTGCTAAAAGATAATGATTAAAGTAAGTGAAACTTGGACTCAGAATTTTCATCCAAGGCTTTTTGTCCAAACCCAACCCTAAATAACTGCCATGTTTAAACCAAGCAGGAAATACCATATCATCCCGGTTTCTCTCACGTCCTGGCAGTATGTCCTGGTCCCCACCCCAGGGCAGTGCAGGTCCCGGGTCCCGCTACCTCTTCACGTGCGTTCTCTTCAGCAGCTCCGACCCGGCTCAGTGCAGCCCGAGACAGGGAGCTGCCTGAATGGTTATGTCCCTTGCTTGGTTTTTCCACCAGAAAAAAAAAAGGGCTTGCCTTAAAACTTTTTTAAAAAATATAAAACACTCAGATTCTTGGGATTTATTGTTCATCCATAGGTTTCAAACAGGAACCTCAGAAGTTTTAAATTATTGTACATTATTTCCGTCTTACGAGGCTCTGAGCTCATAATAAAAAGACGAGTCCACCGCTGAGGTTGGCGAGTCAGTGAAGCCGGTTGTGCGCCCCTGAGGATAAGAGAACCCTCCCCGGGCACGTGAAACTCTTGGCTGCCAAGAAGAAGAGTGTCGTGGGAGGAGGCACTGCGTTGGTGTCCCACACATGAGTTCTGTTCAGAACTCTAGTCCCAAAACAGTTTTAAAACACCGAGTCCCAGGAAAGCTGACATGGTTCGCATTTGCTTCAATGAAAGAACAATTTTTACCCTTTTTATAGTTGGCAAGGATGTTGTAGCGCTAGTATTAGCAGTGTGTAGTTCTAGAATACATCCATGGAGGGCTTGATAAAAACCTCCCCAGAGAGGATGCCGCCTTAGGACGGAAATCCAAAGATGTAAAACTACCAAACCACCCATCTCGCTGAGCTGTCAAATGACCCAGATGGGGAGAGAATTGGTGCCAAAATTTGACACCTGAGGAAAGTATCGAGTTGGTCACTCAAACTCCAAGCAGAAGAGTGACGCTTTGTGACTCTTGCTTGCTCTGAGGGCCAAAGGGTGACCACAGACTTGTCTCGAGGTCAGAGCTCCAGGCAAGCACGCCAGCTCCACCCTCCAACATGCACTGGCATAGATTGGGTGACCAATAAACACTAGGTACCCGGTGTCCACACACGGGACAACGAGAAAAATGAGAAGCCTGAGAAGCCAGAGAAATCAAAGCTCGTTGTCATTTTCTGTCTATTCTTGCCCTCGCTCAGCCCTTCTGACTGATCTTCAGAAATCTTAATTTAAGCAGATTCCAGTCGATATACGAGGAAACAGAACAAAGGGGGGAAAAAACCCATAAGTAAATTCACCCAAGATTAGAACACGGTGCTGATGCATTCTGGATGACAAACTAAATATGAGATTTTAGGCTCTTTGAAAGGAGGGGCGGGTTTGACCCACCTCTGTGCCTTCCACTCCCTCCTGGGTCAGGGACTGAGAGGTCATGGGGTGACTGACGGGAAAACAGGGCTGTAAGCGGAAGAAAGGCTCGAGCCCAAGGACGCTGCGCTAAAAGGCACTTCAAATACCCAGGAACTATGGAAAAGAAACTACGGACAAGAAGTCACACGGCATGACTGTGCTCATGCCCCCGTGCTGATGGTGATGGAAGGCAGTAAGGGACGGAGAGAGCTGGCAGGCGGAATGGAGAGGTGGAGGCTGAGTAATGTGACCAGGGACAGTCGAGCCAGGGAAACGGTTTCGTACGCCGCTGGCTGTGACCAGTCTCTCTCTTTCTCTGGCACTCAGGTTCCCTTTGGTGGAGTAAAGGAAGTAAACTCAATGGCTGCTAAATCATCTCCCAAGGAGCCAAGGGTTCTAAGGAAGGGACTCTTCAATTTTTTTTTATTTATTAATTTTAAGAGAGAAGAAGGGAGGAGAGAAGGAGAGAGACATCAATGTGTTGTTCCACTTACAGATGCATTCATTGGTTGATGCTTGTACGTGCCCTGACCAGGGATCGAACCACAATCTTGGTGTATCAGGGCGACACTCTAACCAACTGAACTACCCGGCCAGGGCCCGAAGGCAGGGACTCTTCCTTTGATTTCCCCAGAAACAGACCCCAAGATCATAATTTGCGTAGAAGATGTTTATTGGAAGGTGACCCCAGGAACTGTGATCTGGGGATGGAGAAATGAGACTGAGGAGTGAGTGTAATAAGAAAGTGACAGCTGGGAGCATTTGAGATGAATGCAACTGGGAAGCCCAGGAGCTGTGGGTAACAACGGTTTCCAAACTTTATGACTTTGGTACACCTTCATCGTCTTAACAGTACTGAGGACCCCGAGAAGCTCGTGTTGTTTGTGTGGATTTTCTCTAAAAATATTTATCTTATTAGAAACTGAAACAGAAAATATTTAACTTTTCATGTGTTCATTTAAAAATAAGAATAAAAGCATTACATGGTAGATAAACGGCCATTATTTTATGAAAAGTCATTATATTTTCCAATATTAAAAAATGATGTGAGAAAGATGACATGATGTTACATAATTTACACAAATCTTTTCAATATATGACTTAATCAAAAACAAGTAAATTCTCATCTGGGTTCCAGCGTTCAATCTGTGGCCGCATGGTCTGGTTGGAGTGCTCTGCCTTTAATGAGACATGTTGTTAGAAAGGGGGAGAGTATTTTAATCATGTATATAATTTTGTATACTCCCAGATCATTATGTAAAATCTCATTTGATGTCACACTAAAACTTGACAATTGGTAATTTCTTAAAGGTTGGTTTCGATGTGACATTTGAAACTATAGCCATGAACTTTTTGTACTGTTGCATGGAAGTCCATTTTTCTGTCCTGCATTTTGAACAAATCTTTCACCAAATCTTTCATCTGTTCCATATCTACCTATTTAATTTGGATCATGTGCTGGTCACATGAAGATGAACGGCTCCCCGAGCTAGGCAGATATTCCAAATGCTGACATGTTTCATCATACGGCCTCCAAAATCCGCATCCATTATTGTCTCCACTTGTCTCATCAGAAAAGCAGTCGGGAGAGTCGTCAAGTTCACGGGGGTGGATGTAAGTTTTCAGAAATTCTAATCTTCTCTTGAAAGCTCCGATTTTATTACTGGCAACAAATGCGGTCAGTGGTTTCTTTGAAGTGACAGCCTCGTTCCAAATTCCTTCAGTTTGGGAGGAATGCCTTCCGAGTGCCCACGTCTGAAGAAGTATAGTTTGTTCTTGCAACTCAAATGATCAGCCCTGAGCTTCTCCTGGAAACAAGCATCGTCCTTCCGGATGGAGCAGGATTGCTTTCTTTGTCGTTTCCGTCTTATCCCAAAAATATTAAACTGATTTGCACTGAAGGGCCATATTTAATAAAATGTAATCACTTTTGACCACTTCATCAAGGACAGTGTAAGGGAAACTTTTTTTTTGCCCGTCAGTTCAGACAGTGAAGAATGCAATGGCCACAGGTAACACTAGTGCAACAAACCCACCAGGTGTCTCTGCCTGATTCCACCGTTGATTTTGCACTTGTCCCTGCAAATGTTAACCCAGTGAAAAGAGTGCATCACACTTTAACATTATTGGACAATAGTTTGAGGACTTCCAGGTGGCCAGGGTCCATCCTTGGAGCACGTAAGCACCAGAGCTTCCCTCCTGAAGGGCAAGCCAGCTGGGAATGCATAGGCAAATGGCTGCTCTAGAGGGGCTCAGGGACTCCCCATAACATCCCACCCACTACGCATGGGATTAAACAGCCTCAGCAACCCAGAAGAGCCCTGTAGGAAGGACATGAACTTGCTGGAAGTTGGAAGTCAGGAGGGTGTGCACTGAGATAGAAGAGACGGAGGGGAATGAGGTGTTTGAAGAAATGGGTGCAAATAGCTCTTTGCGATCTTGGTGGCAGATATGTTACATAAACCCCAGGAAGCGGGATTGCTGGAGCCTATGGCAGCTCTAGTTTTAATCTTTGGAGGAAATGCCGTACTGTTTCCACAGTGGCTGCACCGTTGTATATTCTCGCCAAAAATGCACAAGGGCTGCAATGCTCCTTGTCCTCACCAACGCTCGTTATTTCTGTTTGTAGAAGAGACTCTTCTTTTTCCATTGTGTATACTTGGTACCCTTGTCAAAGATCAGTTTACTGTACATGCGTAGGTTTATTTCTGGGCTCTCCAGTCTGTCCATTGGTGAATATATCTGTGTGTATGCCAGCGCAATCCTGTTTTGATCATTGTAGCTTTAGACTGTGGTAGGAAGTCAAAAAGTAGGAAGCCTCCAGCTTTGTTCTTCTTTCTCGATTTCGTTTTGACTCTTTGGGGTCTTTTGTGGTGCCATATGAATTTTAGGATTGCTTTTCTATTTCTGCAAAATGAAAATGGCTTTGAGATTTTGATAAGGGTTACTTTGTAGGTAGCTCTGAGCAGTGTGGATGTTTCAACAATATGAAGTCTTCCAGCCCCTAGAAAGACCCAGGCCGGCCAACCTTCTGTTTGTGTCTTCTTTAATATTTTTTAGCGTCGTTTTGTCGTTTGCACTGTATAAGTCCCTCGCCTCCTTGGTTAAGTTTATTCCTAAGCGTTTTATTATTTTGGATGTCTTTAAAAATAAAATTGGTTTCCCAATGTTCTTTTCATTGTGCATTTGCCCTGCTTTTATAAAATGTTCTCCCCAGAGCCAGAAAACGGACACCCACAGCATCTTTCTTAGATCCTGTGCTTGGAGTGACTGGAACAGCCAACTCTGTCCTAATGATAAAACGGACTCGTCTTTATACCCACGCTCTTCCAAGCGCTCTCAGGCCCGAAAGGGCCTCCTGATCCCAAGCTGCTTATTATACAAGTCCTCTGTAACGATGACCGATATTTATGGGAGAGCGCAGGCTGGAGAGCTGTGTACGGGACCTCCTACATTTTCTCACGGCTCAGTCTTTGGTTTAGTCTTCTTCACTGAGGAAATTTCATTCTGGGGATTTGTAGAACTGATTTTTTTTCTAAGTTGTGGTTTTAAAACAGACAGAAACCAGTCAGAGGTGTCGCAATTTGCTACAGCCACTCTGCCGGGTCCCTTGTGATCGCAGGCTGCTCCAGTGCGGGGCAAATTTCACTCCCACACTGAAAGATTACACCTGAAGTTATTTTTTTCCTGACTTGTCATGGGACCTGGCTCTTGGAAGGGGGCCCTGAGCTGTCTAACTTGATTACTCGGTACTGCTGGCCTCGACGTTACTCGGGATGGCATAGGGTGTCCTCTGCACCCGGGAGGCAGGTCGGGAAACGTTGCCGTGTGGGGAGCAGAGGGGATGGGGATCTGAGGAAGGCCAGGGACCGTCCGTGCACCTGTCAGCTGTCTGGAAAGGGTGGCTGGAGCTCCCGGGCTGTAGGGGGAGGGGCGGTTGTCTGTGCTCCAGACAGGAACTGCTGAGCAGAAAGCCGTGGAAGGGCCCTCGCTGTAGGCACAGCCCTGGCCCTTTCTTCATCAGTTGTCACGAAGAAAAGTTTTATAGAAGAGTTTTGACCCTTTTACCTGCACAACCGAAGTGCTGGCCTAGAGTGATTCAGGGAGGTGCAAACTGCATCATCCCTCCTCATTCTCCTTTCATTAAAAGCACACGAAGCCCTGGCTGGGTAGCTCAGTTGCTTAGAACATCGTCCTGATACTGCAAGGTTAGGGGTTTGATCCCCACTCACAGGGCACATACAAGAATCAACCAGTGAATGCATAAATAAGTGTAGCAGCACGTCAACGTTTCTCTCTCTCTCTCTCTCAAATCAATTTTGAAAGGATTTTAAAGCACACATATCCACAATAATGACAACCAAAAAAATTAAAATGCTCATTTCTTTTTTCAAAAATAACATAATTCTTATACAAATTTAAACATACAATGAAGCTCATCATGATAATCACAACAATAAAAATACAAATAGTAATACTAAAAAAATACAGTATCTGGGGTCCCTTTAGTCAAAGTCCTGTCGTTCAAAGATAAGCACGTATGATGTTTCAGTGCAGTGCCTGCCTCTTTCTCTCCTCTACATTTTGCGTATATGTGGCATCATAAAATTGTTTTATAACCAGCTTTCACTTTTCACATAACACTGGCCAGTAAACATTTTACCCAGTTCATTAGTCTTCCATTGCGTCATATTAATCACATATTATTTCACAGTCAGTGGAATGAGTTTCATTTCCTTCTCCATGACTGGCGCTCTCTCAGCCTCTGTCTCCCGGTCTGTGGGGCAGGCTGACTTACTGCCCGTGTTTCAGAGCCGCCCGGAGAGCAGGGTGCCTGCCGCGGTTACCGCCCAGGACGGCGACTTCTCCGTGTCCCTTTCCTGCCTCCGCTCTTGCTGCTAGGGTCTGTTCCAGCAGTCGCCCCTGTCACATCTTCAAAGGACTCCTTTTTATTTTATAGCTGTTTTAGCAGCACAAATCAATCCTTGTTTTCTCAGACCAAAGAACTAAACAGGAACTGAAAGGATCAAGATTTGTGAGATTAAAAATGGTACCTGGGAAAGACCTGAGTATTTTTATTGTTCGGTGAACGTGGTCGCACACCTCCCGAGCGAGGCACCGCGTCAGGTGCCAGGGTTCCGTGCGCACACACACGCGGGGGCACAGCTGGCACAGGCCCGTGTGCAAGGGAGTTGATAGGCGACAAACGCGGGTATGGAAAGCAACACTGGCTTGTCGAGCTATCTCTTCCTTGGAGAAAAGAAAGGTACCATACAAGGCAGTAACCCAAACACACTGGCTGCTCGCTGAACTGCTCCGATGAGCTGACGGAAAAGGAAGACAGCGTCTGGCTGACCTGTGCACAGTAGCATGAGCGCCGAGTGCCACTCTGTCAAAGTCAAACTATTCCGTTTCCAGTCGCGCACCCTCTGCTTCTGCACACAGAGGCAGGGACTGGGGGGGTGGGTGCACGGGAGGGAGCCCCAATTCGTTGAGCTGTGCAGGGTTCCCCAAGGTGGTTCTGGGACCCCGATAGTCGGGATGAGAGCAGCGACATAAAAATCAATTAGATGGGGACCTAGTCTTTAAAGTGGAGTATTTGGCAAACTGATGAGCAAATGGCCGGAATAATGAAAGAACTCTCACTGGGAGCGGGGAGGAGGCCCTGGCGTCCAGGAGGGCCCAGCACGGCATGACTGGAGTTGGGGCTCAGAGGATGAGTAGAATCTGAATCTGTGTAGGTGAGGGCAGTGTCCTCCCGGCCAAGAGAACCGCCCGAGAACAGGAAATGAGAACCAGGTTGTGGCGGCACGCATCGAAAGCGGTCAGCCATTCAGCATGGCCGAAGGAAAAGGTAGACGCAAGATCATAAGAACTATTCTGTGCTGAGCTCTCCCTGGACAATAACTGTTGGGTGCCGGGCTTAAGGCACTGCATGGTTTGGACTCTGCAACTCTGTGACAGGTTGTATTTTGCTCATTTTACAGATGGAGATGATGGAAACCCTCTAAAGACTGTAGGCAAGAAACACTGCCCCTTTGGAGCTGTGCTCCTGGGAGATTAATTTGACATCTGTGTGCAAGATGTGGAATAATGGAGGAATAATGGAAACTGGAGACTCCCCCCATTGTTAAGGTCATAACCATCGTCCAAATGACAACTGATGAAGGTGTGGCTTGTGCATCTGTGGTGGAGGAGAGAGGGTGGATGTAGGTGTGTTGTAGGGGTTAGGGATCTAGAGGATGGTGGTAAGCTAATTGCATGTGAAAGGCAAGAAAAGAAATTGACGCTAAGGTTTCAACCCTGGATGACTTTGAGGATGATGGTACCAGTAACAGGGCGGGTAAGGTGTCCTTGGTGATGGATTTGGTTTGGAACATGCTGGGTTTGTGGAACAGCCGGCTGCAGAGCTACTGTGGTTGATGGGAAAGGGGAGGCTAGAATCCAAGAGACAGAACTTTGAAAGATGAGATGTAACGAGAGTTAATAATAGGCCGGTAGCTGACACATTTCACAAGACTGGCTACCCCACTGAGCTGCATCATGGAGCTATAACAGGACGATGATACTCCCAAACACCGCAGTTCCAGGGTTACTTAAAATTTATCATCGCTTCGTCCTTTAGCTCAAAATGATGTTTGGTGAAGAGGAATGAAGCCAGAAGAGCTGTTAGAGATGGTCATTCCACTTTGGGGAGAAACTTTTATTTCAGAGCAGTGGTGTGTGTGTGTGTGTGTGTGTGTGTGTGTGTGTGGTTTCCTCTAACAACAAAATAGAATAAAAGCAGTGTTTGTGCTCTGTCCTTCAAAATTGGATAACTGGTAGCATTTTTTTTTTAATCCCGAAAGCAAACGACTTGCTCTCAAATCTAAAGCATAAATCACAATTGTGCTTTCTTTCTGGGGCTTCTGCCTTATGTCAAATTAACAGCTTTAGAAAGAAACACATATTTCCAGCTGACCTGCAGTTGGACCTCACATTTCTTCCCCAAACTGTTCTCAGACATTCTAGCCATGGCGGTGAGAGGACACACTTCCAGAATCTGCTGCGTGTGGCCCGGAATCCGTTCTCTGGCCCCAAGCCGCTTAATCACCCTACCTCACCGGGGCCACTTTTGGCTAATGAATCCTGAGTTCCAAGTTTCCCTTCCTCCTAATGAGTGCTAATAAAATGCATTTAACTCCACTAATGCAACGAAAAAAATCAGCATTATTTCACTGTATCTACTTAATAAGAGTCTTGCTTAATATTGAATTACAGCCTGCTCAGCCAAAGCGCTATACAGGGACAAGTGGGACTGGGGGAGGGAGTATCAAGTGCTCCAATTTGGACATTCCTCCTTACTATGCCCTGCGGTCCTGCGTGATTGCTTAATTCATTTAGCCCAGCTAGTCTGATCCTTCTGCCAACTGTTTTGTAGGATTTACTGCAATGCTAGGCAACCGGTCCCCCCACACAAGCTGGAAATATAGTATTGCTTTTCCTGGGACCAAGCTCTTAACAGTTGTTTAGGGAGGGGCCACATGCGATGGAGCAGATACTGTTACCAAAAAAAAAAAAAAGAAAGAAAGGAAAAGGGCTTTTAGAGGTTCCTCCTTTTATAATAGTTACAGCAAATCTGATTTTTATTGACCAAATTTCTCCCGGCCCCCAAAACTGTTTATGGCCCGATTTCAGAAGCAATTCATCTTTATTTCTAGATTAATCTTCAATGAACAGTGATGTCTTTTCTCACATTTAGCTTAGCAATGAACTTCTCCTCCTCCTTTTGAACCAGCCCCTCACTCTGCAGCTAGTACCTACTGAAAGCTATCCATTTAAAGAAAGCAGTCATTTTGTCACTGGAATAAACATTGCTTGAATTCATTCATCTTAAACTTCCACGTCTGTTGGACTTTCTCCAGGTGAAGCACATCTATGGTCTTGTGACCTGGAGAGTAGACATAAGAACCTTCGTTTTCACTCGGTCCATCGTATTCAGCGGTCTGGTCTTCCTGTCACCCAGGAGAGACCACAGTCCGAGACATCTCAGCCACATCGACTCCTACGGTACACGAGTGTTTTTGTTTGGGAGGCCTGCTTAGTAAACTGGTTGGCTCGCTTCTCTTGGGTTTTTTTAAAGAAGTTCAAAAGAATTGTGACTTTTTCATGAGTTTACGAAGGGAAAAGAAGTTGGAGGGGAAGGGGGAGACTTTCTTTCATCTTTTTTACATTTATTCAGGAAAACCGATAGGTATGAATATAGCTTATAAGTTGTTTAGGAAAATAACAGTGTCAAGAGGTAACAGTGATGTCTTGAGACCTTCTAACTGGCCACCTGACAGGCGTATGGGTGAAGAGGGCTGGAGTGCATTGAAGGCTGAGCGAGTAGAAATCACCTGGGGGTCGTTAAGACCGGAAGATGTGGTTGCTGAATTTCTACTAAATGGCTCGAATCAAGATCTAGCTACAGCAAACTAGGAAGTGTAGCTGCGCTGTTCTCCCTCTAGCCCCCTTACTCCTTGGGGGGGTGTAGCGAGGACAGATCCTGGATCCCCCCAGCCAAGGACAAGCCAGGACTTACTGCTAGCCATCGCCGTGAAACGCCGCAACTCCCCGACGTTTCGGAAGAATAAATGGAGCTTCCGTCTGTACGAGAAATGCACCTTTGTTGCAAAGCGAGCCTGGACGAGAGGAACACCGTTTGTACCTTCTGGTTATAAATCAAGCGGTGTTTTCTCCTTCCAAACCCTAGTTTTTCATCAGAATATAAAATAAATTTCAAAATGTATATGGCTTCTGATAAGGGCATGAAATAAGCCAGTCGTAAAAGAGCCGATATGTGTGGGGTTGTGTGTGTGTGTGTGTGTGTGTGTGTGTGTGTGTGTGTGTGATGGGAAGTATTAATAGGAAAATATGTTCTGTACAATCCATTTTTCTCTTCTTTTGAAACTGCAGTTTGAGATTACTTATTTATTTATTTATAAGCAATACTAAATAATTTCACATTACATGTCTCCAACTCACTTTATAACACTTCCAGTCATGGGCAGAGAGTCGTCGCTAAGCAGCTTCATGGTTCAGACTACATTTGTTCAACGGCCAATGAAAAAAGAACCCCATGTAAGCTTCTGAGAAAGCAAATCAAACAGGAGGTTTTTCTTAAACAGAGGAACAAAAACTTAGAAGGTTATCCTTTAAGAAAGTATGGGTTTTTTTTTGTTGGTTCGCTTTTGTTTTCAAAATGTAGGGAAGCGTAGCCTTCGTCTGAACAAAGGCATTGCTGGCCACGGCCGGGATTAACTGCTCCGTGAGCTAGTGGACGGTTGGACTGGTGGAACTGGGAGAAGGAGCTTCAGTTTCTTCAGGGAAGCAGCTCAGAAGGGGAGAGGCTTATTACCTCCCTCCTGGGCCAGGGCTTCTCAAGGTGGCTGAGCCTCCCTGAGCCTAGGATAAAATCTAACCCTGACTAGACCGGCCTGGGTGGGCTGGGATTTAAGAGGCTGCTTCGTTCTCTCTGTTTCAGACATTCGGGAAGACGGGCTTCCTTTCAAGAACCAAGGCTCTGATGAGGGGAAAGGAAAAGAAGCCATGAAATCTGTCTCCATTCTAAACTTTTACGGGACCAGAAAAGAAGTGACTTTGTAAAAAGACGGGACTGTGTAGGTCTCCGTTTAATTGTTGTGTCTTTGAGCACGAACTCATTATCTTTCTTGTATTTGTTAAAAGTCACTGCTACCGACCCATTTGGGTCAGGTCCTTCTGCCCGGTGCTGGTGGTGCCAAAAGAAAGAGACTGAGTTCAGTAAAGCAGCACAGAAACTTTATTCCCTGCTCCAGGAAGCGGGGAGGGCGAGCTCACGCTCTTAACCGCGCCTTCTCCCAGATTGGAGTAGCCAATCTCCAATCTCCACATTCACCGTCTCCACTGGGATGCCCAGTCGACATCCCAACTGAGGATGTCCAAAACTAAATCACAGCTCTCTCCTCCGCCCTTGCTCCTCCTGCAGCCTTCCTCGTCCTGTGTTTTGGAATAAAAATCTTGTCATTAGCCTTCCCTTGCGCAATTCCTCCTTGTCAAAAGCTCTTGATGGTTGTGCATAGAAAATATAACAAAATTCCAGCACCTCTTACTACCGGTTCCAGATCGCCAACGCCTCTCTCCCGCATTATTGCCAGGGGCTCCTTGCTCTCTTCCACTCCGGTCCCTGCTCAATCCAACTCTCCGAACTAATCAGAGTCTCACGTCAGATCATGGAACTCCTCTGCTCAAAACATCCCCGTGGCTTTCCTTTTCGGTCAGATTAAAAATTAAGTCCTTGCCCTGGCTGGTGTGGCTCGGTGACTTGGGCATCATATTGCAAAGTGAAAAGTCACCAGTTCGATTCCCAGTCAGGGTACGTGCCTGGGTTGTGGGTTGGGCCCCAGATTTGGGTGTGTATAGAAGGCAACCGATGGATGTTTCTCTCTCACATCAGTGTTTCTCTCCCTCTCTTTCTCCCTCCCTTCCCCTTTAAGATTAAAAAAATTAAAATCAAATAATTAAGCCCTCATGTTGGTCTGAAGTGCCCTATGGGACCTGACCGCTGTGAGCCCTTTGCCGTCGTACACACTCTGCTGCCCCTCACTCTGTCCATCCCAGCCGCACTAGCTAGCCTCTGTCCTGCTTGCCAGGTTACTGGAGTCTGCAGAGCTGCACCAAAGGGTCTCCCCGAGTGTCCTGGCTCCTTTCCCGAAGGAGGGACCCACTCCTGTCATTCCTCCTCCTTCCCAACCCTGAGAGCAGCGCTTTGCATACAGGGAATGTTTGCTGAATCGCTGCAGCTCAAGTATTTTAATGACTAAAAACAAAAACACGTCCAGAGAACAAAGAGTCCTGGCTGCTTTCAAGTGTCAGAGTCTAATTAATAATCCGTCTGGCAGCGGTGTGACCTTGGGTTAATCACTTAACCTTGGGACCTCGAGGTTCTCATCCGAGAAGCGCAGATGATAACAAGTGTTTCCCCGCGTGGTCACTGGTCTAGGTGAGAGGAGATGCTCGAAAGTCTTCGTCTACCTGCTGCGCCCTTGCTGGGGCTGCAGACCCTGCAGGGACGGGGTGGATAGGGTGGGGGCCAGAGGAGGGACCTGGGTGGGTGGGAAGCACAGGGAAGACTCACCAGGGGGCAGTCACCCTTTCCCCCATTGGCTTCATCTCGGGACAGGTGTGGGGTGGGAGAGAGAATGGAGCACGTTAGCAATGTCCTGGTTCTTTATTATTGTTTTCACCTGTGTGGCGATAAATCAATGTGAGGTTTGTCCGTTTAATTAGTCTTCTTTCCGTCAGAAAAGTCAAGGCTGTTCAGTGCTGATAGGGAGCTGAAAAATGGCCTGAGAACAGTGTCCGGAATGAGGCCCAGTGTCCTGGCCTCAGAGTGCCGCTGGGCACTGGGGACAGGGCGAGTGACCAGCCCCCCACCCTGGAAAGGGAGGATCTGGGTTGGGTGTAAGGCTGTGGGTGTGTGTGGGGGGGAGGGGGGAAGCTGGATGGGTCCCCTTTCCACTTGCTCCTCCTTCAAATCTATGGGGAGCTCTATAGGAACATAGGGTGGGGGAAAGGAGAAATGAGTGGGTGAATCTCTACAGACGCTTCCATCTAAAGTGAGGATGCAGAAATAAAATATACCGAACAGCTGGGGATCTCTGCCCTGTAAAAAGAGAACAGGGGGAAACTGAGCAAAGCAAAGCAAAGCTCTGTTTTAAAGTTCAGCAAAGAAAATGTTGCAAACTGGATTTCCCTGCCTGGAAATACGCTGTATCACAGGGAAGCCCGTGGTTGCTGGCTTGTCAGGGGCGCTGCACAAGGGACTTCATGTCCTGATTTCTCTTCTCTGCTTGCATTAACTTACAAGAAAGGTTCTGTGAGGCAGATTAGATTCATGTTCAGAAACCTTTACTCCCTCCCCATAACCCCCTTGGGAAGAATTGAATGCCCCACTTCACTGATGGTGAACTTGGCTGTGTGAGTTATTTTGGCCACTGGGGTGTCAGCAGCCATGCAGCCACAGAGTCATGAAAAGTATCCTCTTGCTTGAGCTTACACTCTTGAGCCTCCGCCGTTTCCCTGGGGACAATACACCCAGGACAGACGGTTCATCTCCAGAGGAGAACAAGAGTCTCGAGAGCGGCGGGAGCACAGAGGCACCGCCCTGGCCGAGGCCAGCCCAGATCAGCAGTGCCCCGCCGACCCCAGGCAGCTGCAGACACACGAGTGAGTCCAGCTGAGACCCACAGAACTGCCGACCAGCACACCTGTGAGAGAAATCCAAGCTTCAGTAAAAGCTCTCTTGGGATATTCCTGAAGTTTTGGGGTCTGTTTCACATGCAGTAATATCATGGCCACAGTTATCCAAAATAAGCAGTAAACTGAAATCTACACAGTTGAGGCTGTTGCGTGTTTCCCTCTTCTGAATGATGTGGGAAGCCAATGCTTCTGTTCGTTCAATAAATATTTAAGTGCGTACTAGATGCCACAGTGCCGGAGAGTAGTTACTTTCCCCTTGTACAGGGGACTCTTCTCGGAAGAAAGCTACTTAAGCAGTATTAGAATTATACTAGAGCCCGGTTCCCTGTCTTAAAGTTACTGCACTCAAAGCTCAATGCGATGCTGCTACACGGGCGGGACTTGTTCTGCTTCTTCCTCTTTAACCTCTGGGCATCGCTCTGCCTTGTGGACCCGGGGCATCACCTTGTTCCCCTCATTCCACCTGAGCATCCTGGAAAAGCCCCGAAATTTTGGGTGATAAGGTGGAATTTTATTAGGCGGAAAGCTATTCCCCTCCCCTTTCAGTAGAGTGCCCCAAACTCTGCTCCCTGTCTTTTCCACGTTGATAGGCAGGTATTCCAGACGAATCCTGAGTTCCACGGCCTTTTGGAGTGTGGAGGAAAGGACGGAAGCCAATCAGGACCAGCTTTCCCTCAGCTGGGACTCCCCTGGGACCGGCTGGCAGTGAGATTGCAGGAGGCCCGGTGCACAGAAGAGGGCGCTCTTGTGCAAAGCTGCCGGCTTCCTGGGAGGAGGTGAAGTTTCCTCGCTCCGCTCCTTACAGAGCCTTACAGAGAGGATGATTCATTGCTTGTGGTACTCTCCGGATGCAGTCTGCATTCGTGCACACACACTCTGCAGCCACAGATAAGAACTACAAACTGCAAAAATGTCAGAAAACTCATTTGCGTGGAGACTGCGCGTCCATTGTCTCTGCTGCTCTGATAGGGCATTTGCCCAATTTTATCTGCATCTTCCCCTTTGACCCCATCTGCCAGGCCCTCGAAATGGAAATGGTCAACGAATAAGCACAACCATAGTGTCATTTTTTAAATAGTTTTCACATTGCTTTCACTATTTGGGAAATAATTACTTATCCATTAATTCATTTGCCACACAAATATTTATGAAGGGCCAGTTATTGCTTTTTAATGTTTTTAGAAAAGAATTCAAGCTCCTTTCCTACCACCCAGCAAGCTCTCTGGTTCTGGCTTCTCTCTCCGATATAATCTCATGATAACTGCTTTCTTTGGAGCTCTGTTTAGCCCCAGGCTTTTGTTCTCATTTTTCATTTTATTTGAATTATTTTTTTTCTGGTTCTTATGATGCCTGTTTTTTCCCTCATTTCCCAGAGCTTAGCACAAATGTCATTTTTTCAGAGAGACTTTCCCTGAGCTCATACGTTAGCCATGGTTCTCCAAAGAACCCACAAGAGATGCAGAGAGAAGTGGAAGTGTCTAGACATGAATGTATTGGAAGGAGTTGGCCCCTGTGATTGTGGAGGCTGGGAAGATCCGCAGTCGGCAAGCTGGGGGCCCAGGAGAGCTGACGGTGTAAGTTCCTGCCTGAGTCTGCGTCTGAAGGCAGGGGGAGACTCCTGTCTCAGCTGAAAGGAAAGAAAGCAGAGAGAAAGAATGCTCCTTTATGTAGCTGTTTTGTGCTTTTCAGGCCTTCGACTGATTGGATGCGGCCCACCCACACTGGGGAGGGCAATCTGCTCTATTCAGCCTGTTGATTCAGATGTTAATCTCTTCCGGAAACACCCACATACACACACAGCTGGGATAATGTTTCACCAAATATCCAGACACCCCATGGTCCGGTCACGTTAACACTTAAAATCAATAAACGCAATCCACGTCTCGGTTGTCCTTCCGTAATTAATGCACAATTGCCTCATCCTGCTTATTTTCTCCTCGGTGTTTATCACGGAGTGCGCACATCTTTCTTATTCATTCGTCACGTTTACTGTCTCTCTCTCTGCAGTGTGAGCTTCGTGAAGGCAGGCACAGAGACTGTCACGTGTATTTCTCTGTCCTCTGAGCCCAAGAAACACTTAGCATGCAGTTTCTGAATGATATAAATATGAATAAAAATAAAATAATTGAACGATGAAATAAGAAAGGTCGGAAGACAATATGAACGGAATGTTATGACAGTGTGGAGGGGTGGGAGCCTGCTTCTCTTTGAAAGAGTCAGGAAAGGCTTTAAAATGAGGAGGCATTTTCCTGAAACATGATGAGAATCCGCAGACAAGGAGCAGATTGGAGGCAAGATTCACACCACAGACGCAACAAGGCCGGGGGCCAAAGGGATGAACGTGTCCCAGAAGTGGTAAGAAAGGGTGCCCAGGGAGCAGAGCAGATGGAGAATGGTTTTACATGCAGCTTCAGGATGCCGACTCCACTTGGCAGAAGCTGGGAAATCGACAGAGGATGCGAGATAGAGCATGTGGCGAAATGCATGCAACCAGCGAGGGCTCCAGGGACTGTCAAGGAGAGAGAGCGTAAGACCAACCTCCAAAGGATTTATGGCTTAGACTCAGCAAAGATCAGCTCCCCCACCAGGGTGACTACTTTCACCTTATGTAATAACCCCTAGACTCATGATACACTCTTTGCAATACATTAGCATGCTAAATAACATGTTATGTGATCAGAAACAGAAAGCCTATATAAAGACACAATATGGCTGACACAGCTCTTCTGAGAAGTCTCCACCTCTTCCCAGAAAGAACCTGACCAGTCTTCCTCCTTATTGAATGCCCCACCCCTTAATTAAATGAGCCTCAGTAAAAGAAGCACCGTATTTTGCCCCAAATAATAAGCACCCACATTTCTGTGCTCATTATACACAGGACAATTATTATGTTGGTGGTATGTAATCATTATACCCATGTGTAATGCACATCCTTATTTTTCCCAAAAAAATTTGGGCAAAAAAGTGCTCATTATACACGGCAAAATACAGGTAAACCCCACTGCACTGCGGAGGGGTTGCTGTGTGCGGTAACCTAACTCTCTGTCTCACTGCTTCACTAATACACTCCCTTTCCCTTTAAACTCTATACTTGCTCAACGTTTGAATTCTTTCCTGAGTGAAGTCAAGAACCCACAACAGGTCCCAGACTCTCAGGTCTCGGGGATCAGATAGAGTTTTGAACAGGAATATTCAAAACCTAGTGAATGTTTGGAGTTCAATGTTCCAGAATGAAGTAGCTCATATAATGGGTAAGAATGGGGAGGACCAGATGCCCAGGGTCTGAACAACTGGCTGATGAGGGAGCGATCCTTCGTGGGGAGTGGACGTGGCTGGAAAGGAGGTATTAAACATTCTGAGCAGTTCAAGCGAAATAAAAGAGGAGAAAGTAAATTTGAGGAAACATCTGGAGTGGAATTTATAAGACCTGGTGAAGAATTATATATCGGATGACAGGGATGAAAAACAAGAAAATCTGTTACAGGAGCAAGGTTTGTGTGCCTGATGCTTCAAAACCAAGGCCAATATTGAAGACATTAGAGTTTGGAAAGGTTTATTAATCTGGAAGGCCTGGCTGGAGAAGATGGGAGTGCCTCACGGCATCCCACAAATCCGTCTCAAGAGTCTGGGCTGCAAGGCGTCTTTTTTTGCCAAGGGAAGAGAGAGGGCAAGGCTAGGGTGGGTGTGTGCTGTAGACAGGCAGACATGACAAAGGATCCAAGGAAGAGTGTAAAATGTCTAAATCCCTTTGTTCCTGGTTGGCCCCGCTCATCTGAGTCCAATTCTGGAGTCATTACTTCGTGCAGCTCAGCTAGCTACCTGGAGACCCTACAGTCACCCCTCCATAATCAGGTGGTGGGAATTTTCTAAAGAACACTGCTCACCAACGAGGTCCAGAGGGAGAAGATATAGTGCTCAGTTCCGAACCTCGTCACATTTCAGGACAACTCTCCTCCTCAGAACGGGGAATCGATCCCTATTATCATCTGCATCATCATCCATCATCCTCGGCATCTTCCTTTTCATCTAAAGCAGCAGCAGCTCTTATCACTGGGCGTTTATTGTGATGCCATTCACTGTGTATTGAGTACTTACTATGCACCAGGATTCTTCTGTCTTCTCCGCACGTTCACCCACGTAAACCCCGAGTGAAGTAAGCCCACGTTAGCACTTGTTAGAGCAGAAAGAACCGAGTCGTGGGGAGGTGAGTGATTTGCCCAGGTGGGCGGGGCCATCACACTCGGAGGAAGTACTCGATGTTAGCATCTCTCAGAGCCCTGGTATATTTGGAGCACCGTGATTATTGCCTTTTTACAGAAACAAGGACCGCAAAGTGTCAGGGTACCTTAACTACCCAAGGCCATCCAGCCCACTTCTAAGCCAGGCCACAGAGAGGGGATGTAGTACCTGACGATTAGCTTTTGATTATAATGTGAGTGTCTGACATTAAGCTGTTGATGGCCCTGAGATCCATTCCAGAGATAGCCATCTCCATTGGACGGACTGCCAGCTACGCAGCTAGAGAGAGCCAGACTGCCCTCCGGGGAGGTTCCCCATTTAAAATCCCCTGGTGACCCAGATAATGGACCATTTGCTTCACTTTTAATACCCACTGTTATGTTTTTAATTCATCAGTAAAGGCTGAACCCCTGAAACGCCAGGCAGTCCCACCTTGAAATCACCACAGAACTAAACAATGAGGGGGTCTGGTGTGAAGGTCAGGGGCAAAGCTTTGCGATCAGCTCGAATGTGGGTTTCACTGTCCACTTATTATTGAGCTGTGTGACCTTGAATGAGTTACCTACCTTCTCTGACTTTCTGTTTCCTAATCTGCAAAAACAGAGAGAAAATACCAACCTACTACAGTTGCTGAAAGGATTAAGCAAGACCTAGGGTGTGAACCAGTTGACACAGTGTCTGCCACACGGTGGGTGTGTGACAAGTGGTAGCTATTGTTCCTCTTATAGTAGAGATGAGCCATGTATTTCATCGCTCGTGCTCTCTCTGAAATGCAGTTGAAGTCCCTGGCCTCTGGCAGCTCAAGCAAAGTGGGTGGGTCTTCCTTGAGTAAGTGCAGAAAGGAGAAATAATAGTTTGTACTGCCTCCTTCCTCATGAGCTCTCCCACCCCAGTTCTTTGGCTATTTCTTGTAAGTCTCCTCCTATTACTGAACCCAACCAAGTTTTATGTGCCCAATGCTTCTTAAGTCCAAAACTCAAAATGTCAGGGTTTGGAGTAAGGAAAGTTTATTGATGGAGAAGGCACCAACCGAGAAGATGGGAGACCTAATGGTGCCTCAAATCCCCCTCGCTTGCTGGACTAGGTTAAGGGCTTTGGGGCTGAGGGAAGAGAGACACAGAAGCCCTGGTGGGAGAAATTTTAACCAGAGGAGCTTAGAGCTTATCCGTTTATGGTAAAGGGGCATCAACACCTCATCTTCCTGGACAATGGACCCTTCGGTCCTGAAAGGGTTCTGGTGTGTAATTCCAGTTGTGTCCTGGCCCTCTGGTTCCATGGGGGAGAGGGATGGGACTTTGGTTCCGGGTGCAGCTGGAGGTCAAAGTTCTCTCCTCCGCACGTGCTTCATCAGCATGACTTGCAGTTTTGTCTGTTGTCTCTGAAAAGCAAAACAGTATCTCATTAAACAGGACAGGACCATTTTGAGTTGGTTCTGAGCATCAGCTTCTGTGGGACATTATTCATGGACCCAGTTGGGCTGGGCTTGTGTCTTTTCTTAAAGATACCATGATGCTCCGAACCATATGTTATTACCTTCATCATTACCTTACAAGACTATTTGTAGTTGTTTGTTTATATGAGAGGCTTTGGGCAAGGATGGTGATTTACTTATCTTTATATGTCTGTTATTGGTAGTTTGGCTAGAACATCCTAGGCACTCAAAAATGTTTAGTTCAATGAATGAATGGCCAACCATTTCTATCCAACAGATATTAACTTCCTAAAACAAAACAATGTCTACCCTTTTTTCCTGTGTTCTAGCCTAGAACTTTAAAGTTGCTTTTATCTGTTAGTTACTGGGTCCTAGTCCTTTAAGCACTAATCTGCTAATTCTGCATTGAAAAAGTCCATCTTCAGAGATACATTTCTGACTTTGGACACTGGCTATCCCACCACTCCTCCTGCTCTTACACTCAATGGTTTTCGGCACCTCTGTGCAATTTCTGAATGCAACGTGTGCCCATCGCACACTCGGGCACAAAGACGTTATGTCGTTCATAGGACTGGCTCGGTGAACAAGGACGCGAAATTGAGTTATTTATTCGGTGACTCAGGCTGTGATGACTAAATTGGAATTTGCTTCTGTACCTTGAGGGAGTGGAGAAGAGAAATCTAATAGATTGAATGAGACGGCTCTGTGTCTCTCTGTGCCTCTGCCAGGAGCATTGTGCAGGGAATAATTAAGTGCCCAGAAGAGGAAAGCTGGCCGTGAAATAAAGAATACCGACTTAGCACCCGTAGCGAGAGGCCAGGCACGGGGCTGCCCTAAATGTTTCATGTTAACAACTGTATTTTTCTGATCTAGAAATTTCCCATTCACAAGTATTACTTTGTGGGGCATATCCAGCACTCGACAGCATTGCAATGCGTGTTTTTCCTCTGTGAGCACCAGGTAGTAGCAGACTGGGGAGACGCCATAACATGTTGGAAGGTGAATGAGTTTCCATCACTGACGAGGATGCTGTCAGGAACAATATGTGCTCTGGAATTTCAGTGATGGATAACAACCCCCATCACTTGTATGGGGGTGCCTTTAGTATGTGGGGAAGGGACGATCCATTTTCTCTCCTGCTCATGTGTCTTAAATGTACCCCTGCCTCCCTGCTGGGGACATGCCCAGCAGCTTCAAAAGCATTAGCATATATGTGGATGGGATTTGATCAGTAATTATTGACTGTCAATACTCAGGCAGTTAAGCATCTGTCTGTGTGACTGTTAGCAAGGAAAGATGGAGGAAATGCTAAGCAATGCAGCCCAGTATGCCAGCATATCTCGGATCAGCTCAGAACGGTTCAGAGAAGATGCCTAACTCTGACTCGCATTTAGTCTTGGCATAGCAGCTCTCGTGAGCACTTTTTTCTTAATTCTCCAGTCTCTGCCCTTAAAAATGGTTCACCCCACTGATTAAACATGAATCAGTGCACGTCGTAGGTCATCGCCTTTGTGCACCATCCTGTTTTTCTCGGCATCCTGTAATCGTCAAAGATCCCGTCTCAGCGAATCTACGTGTACACATACTTGTTTCTTTCTGACAGATGGGTGATATTACAGCTTCATTCCTTCATAATTTTTCTCTATAAATACAAATGTTTATTGAACATCGGCGATGAGGCAAGCAAGGTAGATAGATGCAGATTTTCTACACCGTGAACAAGTATCTCAAGGCTACTCCCCTTCCTGGGTGTTAGGTCGGAGTCGCTCAAGAAACTGGACAGATGCCGCGAGCTAAGGAGAACAGGGTTTATTAGCGGGTGGTAAGAGGGAAAGTGGAGCCGACTGAGGGAGGTTGGGGAGCCAACCAAGGGAGGTTGGGCCTCGCTCGGTCATTCTTAGGTCAGGGTTTTTAAGCACAAAAACCTGGGAAGGGTATCAGAGTTTGATGGGCTACAGCGGGCTGCTGGGTGCAGGCTCAAGTTAAAGCTGCATCCTGTTACTCCGGATAGGCCGACCCCAGACCCTAATCTTCACCTGTTTTTCCTGGGCCGGGTCTGCAGGCAGCTTCCCACGGTGCCATTTTCTAGTTCCATTCCTCCGAGGCCTGCCTAGGTCTGTCACTGGGTAGCAGACCTCTTCCTGGTCCTGGTGGCCCCGTCCAGTCGTCGCTGCCTTGTTTCTCAGTGAAGGACACAGACGCCCCAACCACAGTGGAGTCCCCCTAGCTCCTGTTCCCCAGAAACGTCATGACATTTGGCTACAGCAGGCTGCTGGGTGCTGGCCCCAGAAGGGACAGGGAGGTGCAACGCTGTCCTCAAAGGCAGCTCCCCTCTGTCCGTGGACCCCGGCTGCAGACCACGGGGCCCCTCATCAGTTTCGTGAACCGTCCTCACCCAGCCTTCCTTTCCGAGCCCCACTTCCATGGAGCTTTGTGAGACAGGGACGTATTTCTCATTTTCTTTCAGACAAGCTTGGAAAGATCCATGTTTCCCTCTTTCAACTTCTACCCTAAAAACAAAAACCACCAGAGAAGCCAACCAAAAATCCATCGGTCAGAATCAGTCTGTGCATTTTTACCAAAGAAGCGCTCTGCTTTCTGTTCAATGCGATTGACTTCAAAGTTGCTGCCAGGCCCTTTCTTGCCCCTTTCCTTTCAAATCACAAAAGTCACTTAAGCAACGTTGACTGTTGCAGCAAATAATATAAGAAAAGCAAAGAAGTTGTGTCAAAAAGTTTATCCTTCCACACTTACTTGTTTCCGATCTCGTACTATATAGTAGGCACATCTAACCACACTCTTATCCACACGTTTCATCTAAAAGGCTTTTTTTTTTTTGAGCCACATACTTTTTCCAAAAGAAACAACGCTGCAATAAATATTTCTGAATTTCTATTTAATCTAAATGAGTAGAGGAAGTACAGCAACAAAAATACATTA
>CM052546.1:84806948-84858259 GCA_028533065.1 Trachops cirrhosus | reverse complement strand
CCTCATTATCTCTAATCTGGGCCTTACTAACTGCCTCCTAATTGATCTTTTTTGCAGGTCCTTTCTTCTGCTTCTGCTTTCTGCCATCCAGATAAATCTTCTTAAACCAGGGCCCCGAGGGTGTCCCTGCCCTGCTCAGATGCCCTGGAAGACTCCCCAGGGCGAGCAGAGTAGAGGACAAACCTCAGCCTGGTCTCTGAGGCCCTGGGGCTCAGGCCCTGCTGCTGCAAACCTCTTGCGTGTAGGCCTTCCCCACTCCTGCCGAGCCTTAGTGGGGCCGGGGGGGGGGGGGGGCGGGGGAGGTGCTGGTTCTGCTCTTTCACCCAGAACTCTGTCCACCAACTGCTACCTTCTACTCCTTGCTCATCTTTCGGAGCCATCAAACGTGACTTCCGTACAGCAGTCCTTCCCTGAATTCCTCAAGCTGGAGGTAAACACTGCCAATTTGGAACTTCCAGAAGTACTTTATCTGGTGGCACTTACTGCTCTGTATTTTTTTTACTGTTGTATTTATTCATTTATTCATTCATTTATTCATTCCATTCATGCAACCAACAAAGTAGCAAATGCCTTGATAGCAAAGAAAAAAAAAACTCCATGAATAGTTCTTGAATGAAAATAAGCTTGCTACTTTTTTATTTTTATTTTTATTTATTTTTGGCCATTTTACCTCTCTCTCATATCGATGGAGAAGAATGTCAGCAGCTGTTTGTGAGATAACTGTGGCTGCTTTCCTGCACATTCAACAAGGGACTTAAGTTGAGATCTCGGACATACATTTTATTTTTTAACGTTCAAGAGAAGTTTCCATTTCATCCTTGTTATTGTTCCTTTGGCCAATCACAGAGAAAAACAGATATATTGAATGCTGTTGACAAGTCATGCTTCGAGGCAAACTTCCCATCAGCTCGTACCCTCTCCTTTTCTGGCAGATTCCACCTGTCAAGGACGGAGTGGGGGGCTCACCGTGGCAGGAATTCGTGCTGGTGCGAGGCCGGCAGGCAGCACTTCAAAGCCCGCACACACCCCACCATCACCCAACACTTTTGAAAGCATAACACTAGGTCACCTTCTCCCTAAGCCCTCTTTTAGGGTGGCTTTGATCCTCACAGCGGGCATCAGGTGACACTTCTAATCTTATTGTAACAGGAGAGATGCAATGGTATTTGCGATCTTCTTCAAAGATGGAAACTTGCATATTCCAGTCATTAAAAAGTGTCCTTTTTTCCTTTCCTTTTCTTTCTTTCTTTCATTTTCTTTTTCTTTCTTTCTTTTTTTTTTGCTTTGCAGTTTTCTCTGCCAGCTCCTACAAACAGCAGCCTGTACTTAGAACCCAGCTCTAGATGAACGGACATTCAATAGAGAAGCATTTTGCAAATGTTACAGTTCACACCAGCATTGTAAAACTATCCAATGAATAGGCCAAATGTAAAAATGGTTTCCATGAAAGAGTCACTTTTTTTCTTACAGTCATGATTTTTACATTATTTTTACTTGCTTTTATTTTTTTATTGACCTTCTAAATAATAAAGATTGCTTTCTGAAGTTATGTAATTTATTCGGCCATAAACATTTATGTTTTTATTTAGCTAGAGTTGAGAGTATGCACTAAGCTTTTCAGGGAGAACCTGACATACGTATCAGCTCTATTCAATATAATATTGGCACATTTTTATTTAAATTCAGATTTGCGAGGCTGTCAAAACCACACAACACAAATGGTCCTGTATTATAGTCACAGTAACACTTTTTTACGCTTGCCATATTCCCAGTGCGTACAGATCTCTTTTTAAAATATTTTAATGTTACATAAACTTCCTGTAGTTGCTCCTTCTCTCTGACAAAAAAACCCTCAAAATCAAAAAACACAAAATAAATCCAAATAGAAATAATTCAAACCTAACTTGGGTTTTTGGCATACAGGCAACATCTACACGGCTTTTGATTTCTTCCTGTTAATTTCCCGCACGGACAGCATGGCCTGCGTCACGCGAGGCTCACAGACAAGTTTCCGGTGCCGCTCGTGGCTTTCTGTGTGGCTCCTGCTGAATACGCGGTGCTATCAGGAGCCCTGAAACAAGCAACACTTACGCTTCCCTCCTGCTTTTTAAGTTTGAACATTTCCAGACGGGCAAGATAACTCCCTTAAAAACAGTTGCCATATGAAGTCACCTTTCACTGAGATCCTAACACATGCTCATGATAAGCAGTAAGTAAGCTATGAAATATGATAGACATCAATAAAAAGATTTCAATTAAGTTGGCCATGTGGTGATGGGTTTACAAAAATGCTGCATCAGCGAGGAAGTCACTGTGGCTTGAGATAGTCAAATATAATTTATGAAGGAGGGGACTGGGAATAAATTTGAGGAGGGGTACAATTTTGAGAACGCACAATAAATGCCAGTGTTGGATTCCACTTGAGGGAAGGGTAAAGGATGAGCATAAACAATGTGAACCCAAAGGAGAGTTGATGTGATAGCCCAGTGCTTTGATTTTAAGCAAGAAATGTCAGCTACAATCACCACCACACATTGCCTTTGTAAAGGACCCTCTCCATTCATCATCTGCAAGGCACAGCCTCAGCACGCCTGGACCACCCACACCCACCCAGCCACTGCTGGTGGGCCAAGGGTCCTACAACACCCAAGCTGAGCCACTTAGGTTTCTGTCCCGGAACTGAGACCAGACGCCTGGTAACAGAGTCAGTCAGCGTTGGACGCTTGTGCAAGGTGGTGGATTTCGAGCCTGGAGCTTCAGAGCAAGAAGGATTAAGACGTTTGTGAAGGAGCCGACTCAACTGACTCACAGAGACAGAGAGCTACAGAGTAAGTAATACTCTGATGAGACCAGTGCCCGTGAAGTCCCGGGACCTTCCTGAACTTGACTTCCTCCATCTAAGCCAGCTGGAGTGGTTTTCCCCCTTCCTCTAAGTAATCTCTGATACAGCGTTTCTTTCTGTCAGCTTTCATGTATTGTTGACCTTGCTCCTATGTCTCAGCTCTGCCATCTTTTCTGCCATCTTGTCACCTCTGCTATTTATAGATCTCTTTCCTTTTTTATTTCCCTTTTCTATGTTTTCTCCTTATATCTTCTCTTCCCTCCCTGGTAGCTGACCAGTACTTCTCAGCATTATCACTGAAAAGGTTTGGTCATGTAACAAAAAAGAAACTACAATGAATTGACCAATCTGATTATATTGTAATGTCATTGTCCTGGCCCCTTGCTTATTTTCATCATGGCTTAATTTGGGAGTATTTTTTACTTACTTTGGATTGAAAATTATTCCAAAATACTAACATTACTAGATATTTATTCATGATTCTCAAAGATGCCAAAATAGCTCAGTTGAGAGAGCATTAAATTGAAGTCTGTGATTTTTAAAAAGACTTTATATATTTATTTTTAGACAGAGAGGAAGGGAGGGACAAAGAGAGGGAGAGAAACATCAGTGTGAGAGAGAAACATTGATTGGTTGCCTCTCACATGTGCCCCAGCTGGGGACTGAACCTGCAACGCAGGCATGTGCTCTGACTGGGAATTGAACTGCTGACCCTTTGCTTTGCAGGAAATACCCAATCAAGGGAGCCACACCAACCAGGGCTGAAGTCTGCAATTTTAATGTGATCCTTCAGAAGGCTCTTGGATTCTGGCTACAAGGAAACCTGAAAGGGTTACTGCTGAGGCAGCTATTGGGAGCTGAGAGACTGCAGGGCCTGGTGATGGGGGAGAGTTTGCTAAGCTTATCCTGTGGGGTCCCGGATTTGTTTTGTTTACTTTCTTGTCTAGCCAAATCTTGTCAGGCCCGACTTTGCAGAAGTTTCTGTGCGAGGCTCTGAGTCACGGCGATGGCTCTGGGTCACACCAGTAGGAAATCTGACGTCATCTTCTCTCTGAAGAGAAGGCACACTACTCAAAACGTTCTAATTTCTGTTTTCCTCCTGGAACTACATGGCCCTCCCACTTTCTAGACTCCGAGTGACCTGAAAGAGTTAATGTATTTCTGAGCACCTGTTCCAATTTGGGAGCAACTCAGGGTGGGGGAACGGGAGTATGCGGGGCCTCCCTGGCTGGGCAGAAGTGTGCAGGCATTCTGGACACTCTGCATAGGTTGCTCTTTGATTCTCTCTTCCCTTCCCCCAACCCTGCCTGTGGACGTGAGTGGCAACTTAAATGAACCAGAAAACATCTCTGGAAAAATCTGCAGTGTGCCTAAGGAGGCAGCAAAGCATTGAGATGAATGGGCCCAGGAGCTCTCAGAGCAGAGGAGGAACAGCACCTAATATTTATGGGATCATTAAGCTGCCGTGTGCTCTGAACCTAGGAATCGGAGAGGCGTCATCCAGCCATCAACCCCAAACTTCTACTGGCATTTATCAAAGTCGTGGTCCCTCCCAATCAGGGACGTGGGACAGAGCCGGGCTCCATTCCAAGCTGCACCAACATAACTCTCCTTGCGTCCTAAGTGAAAGGATATATTTCTTCTCTGGAAGTGGACAATTGCTTTTTTAAAAAAAATTGTATTTATTCATTGTCTAAGCAACTCTTATAAGTCTTAAGATCCCAGGGGCGGGAGGATCCCAATGTCGACTCACAGAAGTAGCTTTTACTGGCCACAGTGCTGCTAAATTCAACAGAAAAGCAGAACAAGGCCTGTTATTTCCCGAAGACCAGGGTCTGCACCCAGGTTGGTCACATGGCCATTTCGTGACCCTGGGCTGGTTTTTTGTCTCTTCAAGTGAAAGTCTCCTGATTCTCTTCCTCTCTAAAGTGGGAGCCGCCATGCCTGCCCTGTTATTCATTCCACACAGGCTGGGTTCTTCCCCTGAGCCACCCACTGCGCCACACACAAGGGGGACACAACAGCGGCCAAGCACCCTTTGTTTCTGCCCTGGTGGAGTTTAGGAGTTTAGTGGACCGAGAAGCGCCAGGCGTGGTGACGATTAAGGGAGGACAGCGCCCCACGTGGCAGGAAGAGGAACCAGGACGTGCTAACTGTGGAAGGTTGGCTGCTTGAGCTGAGACCCCAGGACAAGTCCGGGATCCTGGACATTGGAAGGTCGGCCTGATTCCAGGCCCAGGGAAGAGCGTGTGTGTGAAACAAAACTCAAGAAGGAGAAGAGAATGGTGTGTGTTATTTACAACGTGGTGATGTGGGGAAATTAAAAGAAAAAATGCATTCGACAGAGCTTTATAAAGTGTCTCTGGACATTCGCCAAGGACCATCGGGGCCTCGGCAGAGCCGTAAAAGAAACCCTGTAAGAGACCCGATTTATTTAAATGCACTTGCTTCCTCTCAGCTAACGCTGCTAAATGCTTGTGAGGCTCATTTCTGTGGCGACGGGGTAATCAAAGCCTGGAGCATAATGACAGTGCAAATAAAAGTCTCCGGTCCTTGCTGATCTCTGATATTCCGGCCTGCAGGGGGCGCCAGGGAGGGCATGAGTCCTATCAGTTGTGTTAATCAAGTAATGACACTTTTCCCTTCTGCCATCCACTGACCAGGGCTCTGGACCAGACAACAGGCACGACCACGAAGTTGGGGCGGCTGTGGGGTGGCCATTGTCCTCCATCTCTGCAAGTGTGAGACCTTGAACTCAGGGTGACGGCCGGGTCTCTGTGCCTCTCTAGGTCTTGTGGATCATGCTACATTGACTCCTATGCATGCGTCTTGATAGGGATGAAAATGAGCTCACCTTTGCTCAGAGCCCTGGTACCATTCAACATACTTTCTGGAAATTACAGAAGAGGTATATACATTTTTTTCTGATTCTGAGATCTCCAAAGAAAGACTGCAGGCATCTAGAGCAAGAGTTGGCAAACATTTTTATCTTTTGTAAAGGTCCAGATAGTAAAGATTTTAGGATTCGCAAACCACATACAGTCACCATAGCATACCATCTGTGTACGTTGTAAGTGCTTTAAAAACATAAAAATCTCGGTTAGCCCAGCACCACAGAAACTGACCACAGTGCGGGCTGCATTTTGCCATCCCTCAATCTAGAGTAAAGCTGGATCAGAGCCAGGGAGTCCAACCTGATACACTAACTCTTTCTTTGCTCTCTTTAGCATTACTAATTGTCAAATAGATGCTATATGCCCATTTAGCTTTCAGTTTACATGGGATAATAGGGTCCTTTTGGAGACTTTTGCTTTCACACTACTTGCAAGCTAATGGTTACCTGCCACAGTTTCATGAGTGATGGTAGAATTCATGACTCCTGGGTCAGAGACAAAGGATAGTTTATTCATCCCCGCAATGGCAGTAGCCAGCGTCTGAGCATTTTTGCGCTGGTTCCTCAAGCACCAAATCCCACAGGGTGACACAGACAGGGCCAGGGTGCCATCAGCATCCAGAGTGGGTCGCCCAGCAGGAGAGGAACCTTGAGTTCATGGAACTGAATTGGTTCATAATGGCCAATACACATACTTGCTGTTTATCTCTATCATGCCAGGGCTGTAAGCAAATCTGCTTTTTGCTCTGGAGGGAGATACTACTTCACAGTTTATAAACATGCTTGAAAACACTGTCCATAAAAAAAAGGGGGGAAGGTTATGCCTTATTAGTAAGACATGTAGAACCACAGGAGATACATGAAACATTGTCTTTTAACAGGCAACTGATATCTATTCACGCCAATGTGACAGTCGATCAATTTTAGAGACATGAAACATCAAGTGAGAATTAGTTATTATTCTTTCTATAATAACTAAAAACTTTGTACAGGGATTTGGGCTCCAAGAGCAGCAGCGGAAGGGAATTAACGAAAAAACTGAAAGAATGACTCATTTGGAGGATTTCCAGGATAGATGGAAGTACTCTCTAAATAAGGGAAATTAAATGATCACTTCCTTCCGTAGGCAGCCCATTTTTCCTTCCATGGCACCCCAAATGCTATATAATTTGGCCGGATTCAAAGAAGAAATCAGTGGGAAGGCCTTGAACGTGGCCCATGATTCACGGGGGAAAATGGGAGCCACTAGCAGCGGGCGATGCGGGGTCAAGAACAAAGAGAAGAGACGGGTGATGGCAGAGTAGCTGCGTTAGTGACTCAGGGCGGTCCGGAGGGCTTGGCTAGAGGACGCCACGGTAATGGCTCTCGGGTTCAGAGTTTTCCTTTTCTTTTCTTCTTTTAACAATGTTGCTAAAGTGCATTTGAAAGATGGTGCCTGGTGTAAGACAGCTCTGTACAAGTCCATCCCTGAAAGTTAATGGCAGTTGAAGCTTCGATAGTCAAGTATGGGCTTCCCGTGGCTGCATTTCTATTTCAATGGATGCTCCCTCTTCATTTTCTGAGTCATCTTCTTCATGATTGAATCAGTACATAAAAGACCCTGAACCTCGAAACCCTCCTTCCTGAATGCAGTCTATAAATAAACAATAGGGCAATTTTCTACTTAAACTTCAAGGAGCAAATCCATAGTTGTAATACCACGGCGATGATTCACGAATCAGAATAATGTTGTTTTCTTCCATTTGAATGCAGTGTTTGCATTATTAAACTTATAATAAATAGCGTAAGTAGAACTCTCTTTATTTGGAAATGTGGCTTATCCCTCCCTCCCCTCACGTCGGGGAAGACTGGAAGAGTTCCAGGGAGAGAGGCATCATTTTGTGGCGTTGACAGTGAAGATTCCAGAACCCGGTTACCCAGCTAGCTTTGCGTCCTGGTTCAGAGCACAGAGCTTGGAGAGTGGGTGACTTTATCTGTTCCTCGTCAAGTTATTAAAAAGATGGTTTAAGGTAATGACTGTAAAGTGTATGAGACACTGACGGATGCATAGTAACCACTAAAATTTTTAGAAAATTGAATCGCATGCATCAAGAGCTACAATATAATGCTCAGTTGAAAAGCAGGAAATCTGGTGGTTAAAGATCAGCTGTGCCCTAAGCTTCAATGTGTAGAGACTCTAAATGATGATGTGTTTCAGAGGGCGGTGGCACTACTTTCTTGCAGGCAGCTAGGTTAGGGAAGATGATCTCATTGCAATCGGGTACTGGGCTGATTTGAGTCTGGGTTAAAAACCTTGGAGGGCTCTTTCAACTGCTCCATCCCTAGTATAGGGTCGATTATACGTGGGATGGAGTATGTACTTGGGATGCAGCCCTCCAAGTTCCCCAGCTGAGAGCCAGGAGTGTTTATTTGCAGGGCCAGCCCTCCATGACATATCTTGAACTCCATTTTTTTTTCTATTAAGCACTGCTTTTCTATTGTTTTTCAGCTTGGCTTTTCAGCCTCTTGCTTTGAATGGCTTAAATGTCTTGGTCTTTCTAGCCGACACTTAAATAAATGAATAACACTAGCAGCCCTGGATACTGTCCCATCCCTTATTGATTTTCCTGAGGGAGAGGTTCAGTGTTGTCTGAGAAGCAGAACTGACTCAGGACTCAGCCAGAGGATGTCTCTGCCTGTTTTCTTGGCTTATTTCTCGCTTCAGTACCAGCCAGCGAACCTCTGCAATGATGAAAACATGCTGTCCAATCAGGGAGCCACGCTTTAAAGTTGAGGAAGTGGATCTCTAACTTTATTTAGTTCTAATTAATGTAAATGTGGCACGTGGCTCTCAAATGGACATGAAAGCTCTTCCCTGTGACCTGAGGTACAGCCATTGACGATTTCCATGCAACTGGAAAGCATGTTATAGAAAATGATTAGGTAACAGGAGGATTGGTTCTAGCTTGTTAAAGCCACCTCCAGTAGGTGTCAACTCTCCTTCCCTGAGAATGGACTTTAATGAGGCAGCAGCACCTTTAACAAAGTCAAGAAAGGGTCGTCGGTTTGATTCCTAGTCGGGGCACATGCCTAGGTTGTGGGCCAGATCCCTGGTAGGGGGTGGGAGAGGCGGCCACACGTTGCTGTTCCTCTCCCTCTCTCTTTCTCCCTGCCTTCCTCTCTGTCTAAAAATAAATAAAATCTTAAAAAAAAAACCAACCGATGGTGACAGTAAAAGAAGTTAGAAACACTGACTTTTGTTATATTTTACTTGTTTCTTTGTTTTGTTGTTTAGGTTCCTGTTAATGGCGAGATCATATGGTATTTGTCTTTCACTGCCTGGCTTATTTCGCTTAGCATAATGCTTTCCAGCTCCATCCATGCTGTTGCAAAGGGTATGAGCTCCTTCTTTCTTTCGGTTGCATAGAATTCCATCAGTGACCAGAGGGGAGAGGGGAGGGCATTCCAGGGGAGAAGGGAAAGGTTTACAGGAACAAATATAGAGGACACATGGACTAAACTAGGGGGTTGGGAAGGGGAGGGAGGAGGGGAGGAATGGGTGGATGGGCTGGAATGGGAATAAACGATAGAAACTGTACTGAATAAACTAAAATAAAAAATTTTAAAAAAAAACCCTCACAGACACACACACACACACACACACAAAAGAAGAAGTTAGAGACAAATGAAGAAGAGGCATTTCCCCATCTTCAGAGCCTTCCTTCTCTTATTGACCTACCTTTGATGTCTTATGAAGGGTCCTTTGAAATCAACATCCAATGTGTTCACACTTCATTGCCACTGTTGTTGTTTTAGCAAAATTTTTGGTCACACTAAGACTTTCATGAAACCCCAATATACTGGCCAGACAAAAGCAGGAATGCAAGGCTCACGGCCACGCTCGAAGTCACGTCTCTCTTTCCCTACTGCCCCCTCAGGACACTGCAGGATGGTTTGAAAACTGTGATTCTAACAGACCACTTTGACCTTATACAAGAGCAAAGTGAAGCTCATACAAATGGAGTCCTGGCTTGAAGGCACTTGACCGTTAAAATAATTGGGACTAGCATTCTGGCTTCTCCCGGGTCCCAGGTCAGGGTTCTCCGTGATGTTGTTTCTCTGCATGAAGCTCTTCTGACTCCATTAATCTTGTTAATGCCTCTAAAAATAGGAGCAGCCTGTGCCCTATGGCACAGGGGTCACCTAAGTTCTATGTCCGGACCTGTTCACTCTTGTCTGCTGTGCCTTTCTCTCGTCTCCTTACCCGTACTGCAAGTTCCTTAAAAGTAGGAGCTGCACCACCATCCTCTCCTGTTACGGTCACGGTACACTGGGCAGAATGTAAATAAGCCTGCAGTCAATATCCATTTTTCGAAAGTTCACTGAATGCCCCGCAGTATCCTGGTGCCTTGGGCAAATACAAAATATAGAAAATAGTTTCTCCCTTCAGGGAGCTCAGGGCTTAGTTGGAGAAGCAAGGGAGCACAGAGGAAGAACTCCAATGGTGTCTTTTTATAGATGACCTGCATCAGAATTATTTAAATTCACTGAAAATGCAGATTCCTGAATCGTATACAGAGGTTCGGATTAGGATATAACTTTGAATGACAAAGCCAAATTCCTGGTCTTCGGTTGCTGACCTTCTCTTGGAAGACAAAGAATAAGCAATCAAGTAAACACCGTTGTTTTGGTTAGTGATAAGTGTCTCTGGCAAAATAAAGCAGATTACTACGATGAAGTGCCTGAGCAAAGGGTGTTTATTGAGATTGGGACTGTTAGAACCGGGAAGGCCGCCTTGAGGCTGGGAAATTGGAGCTAAGCCGTGAAGGAAGAAGGGTTCAGGGGAAGAAATTTATGGACTCGTAGGAGAGAAAGTGACAGCACTCTGAAGCCAGAGGAAGTTTGGTGTGGCTGAGAACAACATAGAAAACCAGTGTGGCTAGAAGGTTCGAGCGTTAGGGAGGGGGACCCAGGAGGAGGTCCAAAAAGTAAAATAGGGACAGATTATGTGAGGTTTTACAGACCAGGATAAGGAATTTTGTTATTTTAAGTGCAATGAAATCCATTGGAGAGTTTTAGCTAATATTTAGTCCAAGCGGGAACATAGTTTGCACTCAATAAATATTTGCTGAATAAATCAACAAGCCATGCATTACTTAACCATGTAAGAGAATATGCATTACTTAGCCATTTTATAAAATAGACATTTTCCCACTATAGATCATAAGTTTACTACATTTAGCATTTTGCATGTTATTCCATTATTGTTGAGTTCTAGCCCCAAAGTTTCCAGGGTCAATAGATAATTCGTAAAAATATCTTCTTCCAAAGATGCCAGCATGCATCCTGCACCGATTAGAAAAAGCACAATGCAGGGCCTTCCTGGGCCTGGAGATGAGATCAAAGACTGCTCAGCTTTGCTTCAGCTAGTCGTCATCTGAACATCAGATTGTCACGTGTCAACTTTCATATGTCCCCCGTCACAGTACTATCTTCAGTTGTGCATTTTGCCAAAGTCTCACACCCTGTTGTGAGTGAGTCACTGATGGCAACATCCTCACGAGCCAATGAGTAAAAAATACACTCGAGAGTCTCACATCATCCAGAAATACTTCCCTTCGCTAAAGTACCAGAGATTTGTGATCTTAAAAGCCTCTTGCAGGCTATCACTGCTACAATGCTTAGATTAGAGAATACACGTATTTTTCCTCCAAAGCTTGCCCGGGTGAACCCTTTACCTCCTCGGGGGCAGGCCTGTCAGGGTTAACGTAGACCGGGTAAGGTGGAGGCTAGCATCTTCCTGCTTGGATGGGAAGACCCTGGCAGTCTCGACCTTTCCAGGGCAGATTCTAATTAATGTCACACTCCCTCTTCTTGCTCCGAGTGCCAGGTGTGTTGGGGCGATGACCCTTCACCTACATTCTCAGCAGGTGACTTTCTCTCTTATTCCGTTCACCCTGGCGGGCTCTTCTCCATTGCCCCTCTCCTACCTGCCTACTCTCTGCCCTTCCCCGGGGTTTCCTCTAGATTCTTCCCTTAAATGTTGGTATATTTTTGGATTTTGTTCAGGCTCTTTGGTTTCTCACGCTACAAAAAACTCCCGCAAGATCTCATCTGTTCCCGAGGTTTCAATTCATCCACAGGCAGAACTGCACACCGGAAACCTATATAATTTTATTAGCCAACGTCACCCCAATGAATTCAATAACAATTAACAAAAATATTCATCCATAGGCAGATGACGCCCGAGGGCATAGGCCCAGTCACAACCCCCAAATTAGCATGGCCAGAGCTGAAATGGTGGTCTCTCCTCCCCCACCCACCTGAAATCTCGCCTTCACCTTTCTTTATCTCTGCCAATAACAGCCACACTGCTTGAGAACAATCCTGGAAGTCATTCTTGACTTCCTCCCTCCAATTAATCACCAAGCGCCATGAACTTGAGCCCCCAGCCTTGGATGAGCCGGCCCTTGCTAACGTCTTCAGCCTCCTTTGTGCCGCAACACGGCCCCGCTCTCCTGGGCTAAGTCTGGCTCCCTGAGGCTCTGACTCACTGTCCATACCTCTCGGCCTTTGCAGACCTTCTCCTTCTGCCAGGAACACTCTTCCTTTTGCTCATCCCCTTTACTAAATAAGATGTATTAGTTTTTAATTTCTTACTGTAAAAAATGACTTCATGTAGCAGTCTCTTCTGGGTGGTTGATAGTAGCTCAGGACCCCCTGTCTCCTCTTTCTCTTCCCAAGGCATCTTGACCTCCCCCTACAATAATTTAATATTTACACTTACTTAACAATCCATCTTCTCCTCCAGACATGTGTTCCGCACGACTCCCCAGTTTATGGCAAAGGGAAGTTACCCAAGTTCAATGCTGAATGACAATTAAGAGAACTAGAGCTTTCCCATGTCCAATGGCCACACCTCTGAGTCAAGTTTTGGGGTGTATAATATGAACAATATTTAATATATGGTCTGGCAGACCCAATTTAATATTTGGAGTCAAACTGTCCAAACTGTTAAAAAGCTTTTTAACCCAGAGGGTGCTATTAAACACGTGGGGTGGGGGTGAGGGGCGGTTCACAGAAGTGGCTGCTGAGTCCCTGTTGCTCACAAAGAAAGAAAAAATGGAAGTGTGCAAGAGAAATAGGAAAGGTGACCATGAGGCTAAGCACCAGCCCAATAAAGTCCGCTCTAGAAAGCTGTCCCTTTCTTTCTCCCACCTCCTCTCCGTGTCCCTTCTACTCGGGTATTTACGGAATCTTCAGAACTCCAGAAAGAAGTCTATAAAATCTATCACAACAGAAATGGGGGAAAGAGTGGAAGAAAGAAAAAAAAATCTCCCCTTGTTTATGGCAGTGGCTTTTACTTGTCCCATTAAAGCACTGTCATTGTAGTTTTCAAGTATGGATGTTGCCAATCTCAAGAGGAATGAAATAAAGCATGAGTAGAAATACACCGTGTGCTAGAGAGAAATCAGCTCAGCTCCCACAGAATTGGGGCTGTGGGCTAGTTAAAATAGAAATAAACTTTTAAAATACCAAAACATATATATGACGATATTTTAACCATATAATTGGATTCTCCCAGTACAGAACCAGATAGTAACTAATTCTTACCAAGCTATTATCCAGTACCAGGTTCTGTGCCTGGCAGTTTCTAAGCCTATGGGTACTCTTATTAGTTTTACTCTCCATGTGGGGAAACTGAGGCAAAGAGACTTGTCTAGGAACTTGCCTGGGATAACAGGGCGAATACATGGATGACAGGGACTTGACCCCGGCTGTGTGCCACGTAGGAACTCCCCATGGAAATGGGCCTTAAATTAAAAACCTGAACAGTGATGAGCTGGCGATAGGAGGTAATCTATCATCGGCAGTATTTTCCCATTTTGTGGTGCGCGGTGAGGAAAGGTTTCTCAATTCCACGTGCAGTGTTCCCATCCATTTTGCTCACGGCTCCATCGGCAGGCAACGTGGGAAGCCAAGACGAGGGAAAACAACCATAAAAAATAAGAGCAAAACTTCACGTAAAGCCTGCTCCATCAGCTGGCGTTGCCATTAATTTCAATAACTATCCAATTAAATTTGTTGACAGGCAGCTCATGAATCTCGGAGAGAAATGGATCATGCCAAAGAATCTGGGACCTTTTGGAGCCCTGCTGACTAATGTGGTCTTTCAGTGTGCTTATGCTTGATGCTAATTCTCATTGGCTGAATAGATGCTGGGTCATTTGGAAAATCTATGGGACTTGGCTTTATAGGTTGTCACTCCTTTTAAGAGGTTCAGAAGTGTACAGGCAGAGTTGATTAAAATTCACGTTTATTGTACATGCACTGGCAGAAAATTGCTCATTCCTCGTGATGCCAAGCGACTGAACACTCGTGTCTCGATCGAGGTAGCTTTTGGGTTAAGTTGGTGTTTGGGGATGGTCTGCATCAGCACAGATCAGACGCTCTGCGGGAAATCTACCTGTTTCCGCCCAACTTCGATATTCCAGCCACTGCTCCGGGTCACACACAGCTTTAGCCGTTTTACTAAACATCTATGTTCGTGCTTAGTGTGGCTGAGGCCAGGAAAACAGCAGTCCTGCGTTATACTTTTAACATCATTATTATGGGTTCCTGTAGCCCCACAAAAGGAGAATAGTTGGGAAGCAACTGAGAGATATTTAAATTGTTAATTATAGTCTCTCACTGCCTCACAACTTTATTTTTCCCTCAGTCTTCTAAAACTGCATCAGAAGTGCAAGATGACGCCATGATCCATGTAGTCACATTTATATATAAATAAGTCAGAAAGCGAGACAAATACTATATGATCTTACTTATGTGTGGAATATAAAAAAATAAATAAACACGCAAACCAAAACAAAGTCATAGACACAGAGGACAAAATGATGGCTGCCAGATGGGACGAGTCTGGGGGGATTGTGTGAAAAAGGCAAAGGTATTAAGATGTACAAATTGGTATTACAAAATAGTCACAGAGATATTAAGTACAGCATAGGGAATATAGTCAATAATAGTGTAATAACTGTGTATGGTGCCAGGGGGGACGAGCCTTACTGGGAGATTCACTTCACAAGACATGCAATTGTCTAAAATAACCACTGTGTGATACACCTGAAACTAATATAATATTGAATGTCAACTGTAACGGAAAATTGAAAAAGTTAAAAAGAGATAAGGAACGGCCACATAAATTCAGTACTGCAGTAATATAAGATGCTAACATTAGAGGGAGCTGGCTGAAGGAGATAAGGGCCTTCTCCGTACTGTCTTTACAACTCTCCCATAAATTTTAAATTGTTCCAAAATAAAAAGTCTGAAAATTATGTCTGGGTAGGTGGTTATAAATTGAGCGTTGAGCTGTTCTGAGAGTCTGCCAAGGGCTTGGTGGGGTGGGGGCTGGAGGGAGGCAAGGGGATGGGGCTGGAGAAAGACATTCCTGGATGAGAGAGGATGGTGGTTGTGATTGGATTGGAATTACAGAGCTTTGGGGGTAGAAATAGTACTAACTATAGTAGCAATCAATATTTTTTAATTGAAGACATTTCTTTTTTAAAATGTATTATTTATTTATTTATTTTAGAGCGAGGAGGGGAGGGAGAAAGAGAAGGAGAGAAACTTCAATGTGTGGTTGCCTCTCGCATGCCCCCTATTGGGGACCTGGCCCACAACCCAGGCACGTGCCCTAGAATGGGAATCGAACCCGTGACCCTTTGATTTATAGGCGAGCACTCAATCCACTGAGCCACACCAGCTAGGGTAGCAATCAATATTTTCACTCAGTTCTGAATGAGGACCAAGGACCTTGTTCACAATCTTTCTTGTAATGCTCGCAAAAGCCCAAACAGGTTGGTATTATTTTTGCCCTCATTTTATGGACTTAGAGCTCAGGTTGAGAGAAATGTAGCAACTTTGCAGCTTTTACCTGTTTTCTCAAACTGCATAATGAGTATATACACATTTCAGCTCAATATAATATCAAAACCTTTAAATTAGAATATACTTTCTTAAGTTTCTGTTTTAAGGTGAATTTAAACTGTTCTTCAAGAAAAGTTTCTGGTTTAAGTGCAGGAAGGTGCCTGCTTTGTTTCTGAATTAACTGTTGGTTACGGCAAAAGGAGGGTTCTCAACCAGGGGTGACCTTGAGGATCTGGTTTGTCACTGGCTGAAGACATTTTTTGGTTGTCATGACGGTGGAGGCGGGGCGTAGGCCAGATCTAGGACAGAGGCCAGGGATGCTGCTGAACGCCCTGCAGGGCACTCTTGCAACAGAGAGAATTATCTGGCCCCTCATGCCATTAGTGCTAACATTGAGAAACTTCCCTAAAAGGACCTAGTAAACAGAAAGTACTAGTCAACAAGTGACCGGCTCGTCAAAAGGAAGTCCCGGGAAGATAAACACATACAGGGTCCGGCTCCCAGTACTGATACACCATTGTTGCTGGGATGTAATTCTAGCTTTCTTTCAGTGCTGATATTTTGTGGGGAGAGTATTCGATGAGCCAAGGGAAAGAAAACAGAAGAATCAGAGAAAATGGCGAGTCTATCCATTTAACACTAAGAGTAAAATGTTTCCTTCTGTCTTGGGGGGAAAAAAGGCACCGACATAAGAAAAATCCTTTTTAAGGGCTTTAGACACCAAGTTCATTAGAACTTGGGGGAGCCCTACCTCTAAACCAAAGATTGAATTGAAATAAACCTTCCACTTAGCTTTTCCTTATTAAAGTGTTAAGTAAATGCACTAAAAACAAAGAATCAGAGGGCTTTAAGAAAAAAATTTAAGTAAAAATAAGCTATTGGGAAAGTAGCTACTTTAGTTAAACATTTTTATATACTATGCATTTTAATAGACACAGCTTTGAAAATGGAGAAAAACTTGATCACTAGATTCAGAGATATCCAGGCTGTGACATTTTGGTTTTTACATGTCTGAACTAAAGACGTTTGGGCTAGTTCGTGTTATTGTTTAGTAAAAACTCTCTTCCTTCCTACGCCACTGCTGATAGGCTGTTCCTATGACTTGCTTTGACCAATGGAACACGAGTAATCAAGGCCAGGCGGAGGCCTGAAATGTGCTTGTAGAAGTAGTGTTGCCTTGTGTCCTCTAGTGACTCACCATGAGAACCATACGCCCTGGTGGCTGCTTCCCCTTCAACTTGGACTTCAGTACAGCAGGTGGAGCCCACGGAACTCAGCCTCCAGCCTGGAGGCAAGCCCATAGCCTGCAGCAGGATCACCTGAATGAGCTCAGCCTACTTCAGCGGAAGCACCGGAGGCCTGCACACTGGTGTGCTTTATAATAAATGCCCATGATGGAAAGCCACTAAGTTTGGGAGTGCGGTGTGACACATTATGGTGACAAGAGCAGTAATCGATCAACAGGTCTTTATGATTTTGCTTTTCAATGAATCACTCTGAATGGCTTTCTGAGTAGACATTTGCAAATTCAGCTCTTTTCCCTACAGGGATAGTGGCTATTACTTCTGTGTTTTGAGTTGTTGACCAAAATATTTGGTTCCAGAGCATGCAAATGGCTCCATAAAGGCAGGCTTCTGCGAGGATTGATTTCTACACGCCGTAGAAAGTTCTTTCAAGTCACTTTAGAATTCTTTTGGGTGTTTGAATGAGTAGCCTTTATTAGTGATTTCACTCGGCTGCCTGTGGGGCTTTGAAATAAAATAAGCTTTGAGTCGGGAAAGGATCGGTGTCCCAGTATTATCTATGGCATTCTGGGGACAAGCTGAGTGGCTTCATTATTTCAGTCCCCAAATTTCTCAGAACATCTCTTCCATTTGGCTTGTGGGAAATGGGATGTAGCAAAGAAGGGACAAAACGGCACTTTGATAGGCAACTGATGAGCTGCTTAAACAAGGTTTATTGATTCCTTGTGATCAGAAATCTCATTTACATAAAATGAGGGATAATTAAATTGCATCTTAATTGTGATCTCTTCTAATTTAATTGAATTCCAACACTAGGGTGAGTGGTTGAAGTGCAAAAGCAATTTCTTCTAGAAACATTTTTAAATTAATTTTCATCCTGATTCACAGGAAGGGGGTAATAGGACCCCATGGGAATGAACCATTACATGGGCCTGTGTTAGGTTTTGGACAAGTCCATTGACATGGGCCTAACAAGCTCTGGAGGCTTCTAGGCTCACACCGGTCAGAATGGCTGTCATCAATAAATCAATAAACAAGTGCTGGCCAGGAAGTGGAGAAAGGGGAACCCTTTGCACTGTTGGTGGGAATGCAGACTGGCGCAGCCACTGTGGAGAGCCGTATGGAGTGATCTCAAAAAATTAAAAATGAAACTGCCTTTTGACCCAGAGATTCTACTTCTGGAGTCCCTGTTTCTCATAGGATCTCTTCTGACAAAGAAAGCTGCCCCGGGTGCCCCTGGCTTCAGGGCCCCAGCCACGTGGTGTCCCGGATCCAAGTGTAGGTCCGGGCTCCTAGCAGGTGAAGGTTACATAAGCGTCCTGGCGTCCTGCAGGTCACCCGAGTGGAAAAATGGCCCCAGCATGTCTGAGAGAGGAGAACACGCCAGAGGCAGCGTGGGCCCGGGTGCACACACATGCTCGCCGGTCTGGCACAAATCTCTTCCAGCCAAGTGGCTTTTCACATCTTTGGAGAAAGCAGGAGAGAAGGCTCCTTCTGCCAGACTCTGGGTGCCCTAAATCACTAAGTGCTTCAGCCTCGTCTGGGCTTTGGGGGGTTGGAATCTGTTTATTTTTATAGTTACGTGTTCTTTACTCTCTTTGCAGCGCTCTCAGTGGAGCAAGAGCAGACGGATGGGCCCCCTGGGTGCTCAGGAACGAAAGGCCATCCGTGCGTGCTGCAGACACGTGCACTGGGGCACAGGAAGCCCAGACCGGGGTGACCTGCTAATGTTGCTCACGTGGCACCCCTTGGCCAGGCCTCCCCCGTGCTCTCCTGGGAGCCAGGAGGACTCACTCAAGGTTAGGACACAGACTGGGGGCTTCAACCAAAGAGCAAGAGGAGAGAGAGGAGAAGGGAATTAATAAACACAGCTGGAGGGAGCAATTTGGGATGGGAGGGATGTGGAAGAGATGGGGGAGGGTGCAGAGGAAAAGGATGGTCCTTTTTTCCCCCTGGAGAAATATTTCTGCTGGGACAGCATCTGGGCCAGGAGAAAATGGGCCTCAGTCCCACCGGATCAGGTTCGCACCCGATGTCTTGGTTTCCTTCCAGGAGCACAGTTTTGTGTCTTCGTCAAGCCATCAGCGAGCCACTTAACAGAGTCGCTAAAAGCTCAGACTCCTGAGTCCAACCGGCAAGCACTCGGGTCTCATCAATGATTCACTCTGTTCACTAAGGCTTTGGTTTCCTCCTTACGGAATGAGAAAGGGGTGGTAGCTTTGTGGAGTCACTGTGAGTATTCGATGGGTAATGCATTGGATTGCTTAGCGAAATGTCTAACCCATAGGTCGCTTGCCACACATGTGTTAGCTGTGATGTGTAATGCCATGTGTAATGAGTATGACACTAACAGGAGTGAAAGAGATACAAAAAAAAACATACAAGCTTTCCTCCAGGAACTTACAGTCTGCTTGAGGATATGAGATTAACATGCAAGAAGTAACACTGAACAGCCCAAGGCAGTAGAAAATGAATGGACGGGCATTCTACGTGGTGTTACAAAGCCCTCAGGCGTGAAAAGCCAAGGTATTATGGTTAATTATCAGCCAAGCAGCGCACATAAGTAGGTGCTCAAGATGCACAGCTGTACTGTGCATATGAATCACCCAGGAATCCCCTAATTACAGAGGATAATTCAGTCCTGGGGTGGGGCTTCGGAGGCAGCATTTTCAGGAAGCTCCTAGGTGATGTTCATGCTGGTGGTCCTCAGACCACACCTTGAGGAGCAAGGTCTTAGAGAGGACTTTCCTGCTCAGTGACCAGGTGCTTATGCTGCACCTGTCAAGTAGTAAACAGACAGGAAGCTAAAAAAAAAAAAAGAAGAAGAAGAAGGAAAGAGGAATAGGCCACAGGGTCTATCCTAAATTGTCATTGCTCAGAAAAATGTCACCACCGCCACCACCAACACCAACAATGTTATCTACCTGAAACAACTACAGAAAAAGTATTCATTGAGCAGGGATGTGCTGACCCAGGCCAGATCTTGATAAGTTAAACAGAAATGGATAAGAGGGCCATCAATATGTGGCAGGACTAGTCAGGGGGCCCTTCCCAGGTAAATGGCATTTGAGCCAAAAGCTGAAACGATGACACCAGGGAGAAGGGAGGTGGACGGGGACACAGTTCAGGAACAGGGTCACCCAGCTCTGCATCCTTTTGCTTCTTAGAACTCTTTATTGTCACATGGTTCCTCTTGTGTTGCTCTGGTTACTGTTTGAAAAACCCATTCAGGTATTTTTGTGGTTGCCTCCCCGCCAAACACACACAATCGGTTACTCTCTTCTCTCATAGAAATCAAAATTCTATTTTTCTTGAGTCTTTAGTTTATTATTAGATGAAATCAAAGCCGGGTTTGCTTTTCTAGGAAGAAACAAAAAGCCTAGAAAAGAGTCAGTTCCCCAGGCCGCAGACCACGAAAACGTTTTTAACGTTAGAAGCGCAGCATCAATGGTGTGCGTGCCCACGCGGGGTGTGTGAATCTAGGTGCCAGTGTGTGTTCATTCTGATTTATAGTCACACCAGGCACATAGGATGAGCTTCCTTGGTGAGGAACCAAAACCAGCTTTGGTATCGTTTCCAGTTGAACAGATCCAAAAACATGTGCTGTGAATTGCTTCCCTTCTTCCTTGGTATTTTTCCAAAGTCCTACAAAAAGAGTTAGATGCATTTATCTCCTGGAAGCAAACTGAGGGGAAATTACAGGGCGGAGAATTAGCTGTTTATAGCGTATGTGGATCTATTCTGTGAACCCACACCCAGAGATGGAAAGGGTGTTTTGTGTCTGGGACCAGAACAAATAGGATTCAATAAGGAGGCCTGACTCACCCACTGACCATGGTCAATGGCCGAATAGAAGGCTTCCCAAAGGGAGTGATTTCCTGAAAAGGATCTCTTACACTTCAATCCCACCCCATTGCACTTACTTGTTACAAATCTATTCACTATGGAAGAGAGACTTTGGTTCCGCAATTAGAGAGTTTAGTAAAAATCACCTGCATTTTGGAGCCTTGTCACCTTTAGGGGCATGAGGACAGCCAGCCACGGCCACGAGTGTTACAACGGTTTGTCTCTTGGGAAATCACACTTCCCCAGTACCGGCTTTTCTGTTTAGTAGTGGCCTTTCCAGTTGTGTCTTGCACTTTCATCATTTCTGCCTTAAATGTCACCGGGAGAAATCAAAGCACCTGCCTTCTCCAGAGTGAGGGGCTGGGGTCTTGTTTTCTTCTGCTTTTTTATTTTTTTCTTGCTACTCGCACAATCAGCCGGAGACTGACTTTCAAAGAAACGAGCACCCTGTGTTGACTGACCAGCCCGGGAGTTGGACAGGCTTCGGACTGGTCCCATCTCAGGTAACGTCAGAAGCTACCTTCGCATCCCAGGAAATGTCGAAGCAGCCATCTAGCGTTGGACACAGAAATTCTAGGCTCCTCATTCTTTTCCAAATACCTGTTGGGGTTGAACCATTTCTTTCCAAGCAGACTTGGGGTGAGGCTGGAAAAGGCAGCCTGAAACGGGACAAGGGCAGTTTCTTCATCCCAAGTGGGATGGACAATGATGTCCATAGTTTGGTTGGCAAAAGGGTTTTAAACAAAAATGAGTGTAACACCTCAAGACAAAAGAAAAGACAACCCCCCTGGGTCCCCCAAAGAGGAGATGGCTCAGATATTGGACATAGGGCTGGGCCCGGGTCTCTCTCTCCTCCCTACTGGGAACTCAGAAAGCCAAAGACCAGAGGGGTAAGGAATCAGTTGGCCGGTCAGGTCCAGAGCCTCTGGCCTCCCTTCTTCTATTCCACCACAGCTTATTACATCAGAGGGGCAATTTCCCCTACAGAGCGGAGTGATGGAGCTGGACTCTCCTGGGAGAGCTGTGTAGGACGGCTTTGCGAAAGCCTCAGCCAGGCCAAGGGGCAGCTCGTGAGCAGAAATGGCCTGTTGGAAATGTCTAGCATTGGGCTGGAAAGTCCTGGCTCCAGTGCCCCCCCCCCACTTCCTGGGTAGCCCTACTATTTCAGGCCCCGGATGGGGGCAGCCTAGGGGAAGCTAGGTGAAGCCTGGGGTGGACCCAAAGTCACAGTGGGTGGGAAGTTGTCAACAACGACTCTCCTTGGCACTGTCTAGGGTCACCAGGGGGCTCTTAACTATGCATAACATTCACCCCATAAGGACAGGGAAGAATTATTTTAATCAGAGAAATCTGTGGGAACCCATATGAGCAAAGATAAAGAGATCGTAAAAGCAGCAGACTTTATAAAAAAGAAGACAACAGTCCTACCAGCATAGTGGCAGAAAAACTAAAGCTTAAAAAAAAGGCTCACAAGGGAAAAAAACCCTTTCTTTTTAAGACGCATTTGGAGCATAAATAAACATGAGAAAACTGTAGCTCTTTTTCTTGGAAAAGGTAGAACAACACTTAAGTATTCATTATTGTGCCAAAGTCTATTGAGTACCCCACTCCACACAGAATTCGGCTCAGCACCAGGATAACGATGAGACATATTTTCTCTTTTTAATACACAGAGGGTCACAGACCCTTTAGAGAATCTTATTAAGCCATAGACCACAAATGGCGAAGGGTTTAGGAGAAAGTAGGTGGGGAGGAAGAGAAGCAACATACAGTAAACATTCAAAAAATTCTGCACTCAAGTTCATGGGCCCCCAAATGGGGAGAACAAAAGCTTGAGTTCCCGAGAATATGAATTCCTAGTTCATATCTATTTCCTCCAATAGGAGAATGATTTTTCCAGACAGGAATGAATAAAACACATACTCGCTAAAATAAGTGGGAAAAAATCGTCAGAAAACATAAGCTGCTCTTGCTGAGTTTATGTCCATTGGTTATAAAGTTCATCTCAGGGCACCGAGGGGCGCCTATAAATAACCCTGCTAGCTCACCGCCTGTTTTCTTCCAGAAAACACGGAGAACAGAACACATAGGAGACCAACGATGGCACGATACCTGTGTTCTGCACCTGAACGCAAAATTCACGGGTTCTTTCACGTGACCTTGTGTATGAACAGAGCGCGCAGGCTCTGTGAAAACACAGCTGAGGGAGCGTGCAAACGCGTGGGGACTGAACGCAAAGAATCTCTACACCCAGACTCGACATTATGTATCCACGACGGTGATGATTTCCCAGAAAGCTTGTAGTGACCGTGGGGAGCGAGCGCCAAGCCGAGGGTGGAGCTAATATTGTAATGAAAGAATGGAGACCCACAACTGATGGATTTAAGTTGGGGTCTTGTGTCTTTGTTAGATTTAGGCTTAACAGAGGGCATTCAGATAATAATAGTGTCATTTCCCTTCACATGGATTAGGTCACACTTTCAATAGTACTGTGCGTTCTCCTGGGCGCCAGATTTTTAATAGTATATTGAAACTTGCGTGGGAAATTTAACTTCTGGTTTAGTGGCCCTGGTTTCAGAAACCATCCTCTCAAATCAACTCCGATAGAAGCATTCTTTTCTCCTCTTTTGTCATGCAAATGCAGCAGGAAGCAGGGGGGTGGGGGGGGGCGTCTAGTGTTTTCTTCAGAGCTCTCAGAATGATAGGCAAGAATTTCCTAGCTTTGCGGGTGGTAGAACAGTCACAGCTAACAGAGACTGAGAGGAGGAAGGAGAGAACCTGAGGCAAAACCTGCCTTAGGAAAAATGGAGAGAACCAGGCCTCACACTGCAAAACACATTCAGTCTTCTCACGTTTTCTTGCTCATTCTGTGAGCTATTTCAGACATTGACATTGAGAATGTCAATTGGCCATGTTGACCCAAGTGACTAGCCGATTCTTCAAAGTGCTCAATACAATTGTCACGTGATGTTATGTGGAAACCGTGTTGCCTAATGGGGTGAACATTTTATCGTAGGCTACCCGGAGGGCTGCACACGAGACCCTTTCTTTCTCAGCCCTATTTTTAGAGAGTTCATGCTGTACACGCACTTGCACCAGTCATCAGGAGGCTCAACGGCCAGCGGCCCATTTATGCTGCTGCTGTACACGTGGCCACATGGTGAGGCCTGGCCTGGAGCTGAGGTTGTGTGAAGGTCACCATGGCCGTGGCCTTCAGACAAGAACCCTCTTAGAAAGGGCCCTTCAGGCTGGTCCCTCGTACCCGCAGGCCCTTGACTCAGAGTCACACACTAACATCCCAAAGCAGTCATCATTGTTGACTTGCAGAGAGGAACATGATTCGGGGCCATTTGTATAAAAAACAGTATGCGTACATACCAATACATAGTCGTATACACATATTTTATGTACTCACATGTGAAAGAAAGTTATGTATCAGATTTAATAGTTGTGACCTATAGGTAGAGGAAAATGGGATTTGGGGAGAGAGAAAGAAGGTATAAGAATATTTTAACTTTTACCCCATGAACCTTGGTATTGTTTGAATTTTTAACACCTAGAAGATTTTCATTACCCTCTTGTATAATTTTTTAATCTCCTGACACAGAAGCCTATAATGATCTTAAAGACAAAAGAAAGAAAGAAAGAAAGGAAGAAAGAGAACAGGTGAGGGGAAAAAGAAGGAGGAAAAGAGCAGAAATAAGAAAGAAAGAGTATGTACAAATTATCAAGAGCCAAATCCATGAGCTCTGAATGAGCGGAGATCGATGGGGTTAGTTCAGAAAGGCTTTATGAAATGGTAGAATTTTGAGCAGAATTTTAAAATAGCGATCACAGTATGCTCACTATAACCTATAAGATGCTCACTGCAGAAAATTTGGACAATACAAAAGCACACAAAGGAGAAAATTCCTACCACCATAATTCAACCTCTCTGAGAAACCCCAGTTGATGCGACCATGACCTTCTATTGTCCTTGGTCATTTTTATACTATGTTTTAATGGCTGACAGAAGCATGCCATCACAAAGAGGAGGGAGGTGGGATGGGAGGCTGTTCTAGAAGAGCAATGGAGAAGTGTTTACCTGAACTGCTCCTTTATCGCAGGCCTGAGGTCTCAGTGAGCTTCTTCAGGCCTGGAGTGTCGCTGCTATTTATCTCCAAAGCTTCGGCCGAGTCCCAGCCTCCCTGAACCTCAGGTATCTTCACTGTAAGGTGGAGATATTCTCTTTATCCTTCCCACCTTGCTGCACTAAGTCCCCCAGACAGGGACGAAGCACGCCCCGATTACAAATCGGTTCTTACCTGGAATACAGAGGGATTGTAGCATTGTGCACATTTGCAGACTGGCTTACAAAAGCCTACTTTGCCCAAAAGGCAGCTGAAATGCCACACTGGATATTTATAATATTATGATTTTCTACCCAACCACCACTTGCGTGCGTATCTAGGAAAATGCATTTTCTCTGCCTGGAGAGGAGCCTATTGCTAGCCCTGCCTGTAATAGTAGGGCATCTCTGGGCAGCATTGGCAGGGACGGGAGAGCGAAGTCTAGGAACAGATGTCATTGTCCAGGACACATATCACACGGGTCAGCCTCATAACGACATTCGCCACAACAACACATGACAGCAACAATGGGAGCAGTCACCAGTTTTGGAGGGACATTGAGGCTCCTAGTGTGCCTTCCATGCATTATTGTGTTTAATTCTCACATCGACTCTAGCACGCAGTCACAATTATTTCCCCCGTTTTATAAAGAGGAAATGAGGCACAGAGAAGTCAGTAGCTTACTCAAGGTCACGCAAATTAGTCTGAGGTGAGTCAGCATTTAAAGTCATAAAATGACTGAACTGCCCTAGCTCTTATCAACTGCTAATATACAGGCAGAAGAGGGAACCTCGGATACAAGTTTTGCGACCTGCCATCACTAGGGAGTTAGGCTAAATTATTTTGGAGATCATTGGGCCATTTTGTGAGGTTTTCTAAAGGGTAGGCAGATGGTAGCAGAAGTCTGACTTCTCTCCCCAAGGGATGTTCCACAGACAGTTGCCCATCCCCTTCCGTCCCCCATCCCAGAGATGCTGTTCCAGAGCAGATTTGGGGTGAGTCTGGCATTGGGGAAATATGTCCATTTTCTTGGTAGCAGTAAATGCTGTCACTAAGGAAGGTCATTTGAGGTTCTATGAACAAAGACTGTGACTTTAGGATCTGGGGGGCGGTGGGGAGATTTATGATCATCTCACTGTCCCCTGCAGTGCCCACTCCTCCACCGGTTCCCTATGTCTGAGTCATCTCTCAATTAGAATCAACCGCCCATAGCAGGCTCTGCTTCCGAAATGCATCCTGTGATTTTAGCATCTACACATTTTTCCCCCTGTTTTGCTGTATTGCTTATAATGTTTATGCAGCTGCTTGGAGAGCTAAATAAATATGCAATCAGTGTGATGCAATCATGTTCCTTCCTTATCAGCCAAGGGAGAAAATGCCAACTTGAATGTTACGCCGTTTTCAAGAGCTCTGTGATGCAAAATGATAAATTCACTTTATTGATGGGATCTTAATTGGAATCCCAGGGAAACTGGAAGGCACACAGAGCTCACTTGTTTGTGTTTTTAATAGCACTGTTTGGCTCAGATTGGACCATTATCTCCCTCTGGCTCCTCAAGTGATGGAGAGTTTGGGTTTCTCAAGTTTGCCGAAAGTGGAACACTATCTCACAGTATTTCTCCTGGTCTTTTCTGTTGAGCTGTTTCATATGGGTTTTAGATTTTATTATGTTTTGAGAACAAACCACCGTAAGATGTGAGTGTGTGTATTTCTGCTCATGGTCCAACAATTAGAAGTTCAAGGACAGTCATTCATGTTCATTCTATCAACTGACAGTATTTATTTATTCACTTGTTTATTCAAACTTTTTTATTTAACAAATATTTATTGATCCCAAGCCATCTCCTTGACTTTACTGATAAACAGACAGGAGATGGACAAGTGAGACTAAAATTTCATCAGAGCTGGAGAAATGAAGAAGCCAACCACGTGGCCAGTCCTGGGATAGAGATGTGTGTTGGTGGGAGGCTTTGCAGCCCCACAGGCTGGATTTTTGATAATGCAAGGGCGTGATGTGACTGGCTTTTGTCTTCCGTTGATTCTCCCACCCGGAGGTCATAGTCAGAGTAGATATCTATGGAAAGAACCCAAATGTCCATCAACCAATGAATGGATAAACAAAATGTGGTATCTCACCGAGAGACTATTATATCTGACCATTGAAAGGAATGAAATTAACATAGGTGACCCTTGAAAGCATTATGATAAGTAGAGGAAGACTATCCTAAAAGACCACATCCTATATGATTCCTTGAATATGATATATACAGAGCAGAGAAATCTGTAGAGACAGAAAGTAGATTTACAGTGTTCAGTGCTGTGAGGAAGAAGAGATGGGGAACAATGGAGCCTTCACCAAAGAGTATGGGGTTTCTTTTTAAGGTGCTAAAAATATTCTAACATGCTCATGGGGTAACAATTGTACATATTTGTGAATAAACTGAAAAACCATTTAATTGTATGCTTTAAATAAGTGAATTGTATGGGGTGTGAATTACAGCTCAATAAAACCACTTTAAAAAGAAGTGGCTATGTCATAGTAGCGCACTCTCTCTTTTAAGCCTGATGGCCGTGGTTCAGAGCCAAGGGCTGACACAGTGACTATGCTGACTGTAGAGCCCTTTCCTTGAAAATCATAAAACCTGACTGTCTTTTCCTTAAATAAATAGCTTTCTCCCTTGAACGCTTAGAGCATTCAATTCAATTGTCAGACCCACTCACTTTTATCTCTTTACTTGTCAGTTTCTCGTAATCGATCGTGAACCTATTCAGGGCAAGGACCATTTCTTATTTGCCTTCGAATCCCCAGCACCAAACATCGTGCCTTTACAGCAGGTAGGTTCTTCGTGAAAATAGAAGGAAGAAGGAAGGAATGGAGAGAGGGAGGGAGGAAGGCGTGTGGATGGGAGAGTACCATTTCGTCAGGAGCCACGGACCCCTAACCCCTGGAATATGGCGGCCTCTCTGTGCAGTCTTTGTCAGACTCACGCTGCCGAGGCCTGAATTCAAGCAGCGTGCACTCGGATGGCGGCTTAGATGGGGGTGGGATTTATGCACATCCGTGGAAATTCATAATGCCTGGAGTTAGGGTAGATTAAACTACTTAATCTTGGTTTACAATCACTATAATACTGCTCTTCAACCACTGTCTATTGGCAGCTTACATATTTGAATTCCAGTGTACATATTTCCTCTATACTGTGTTGTTTATAAACTCAAGTTCAGGAACCTTAGTTTCTACATTTTATATGCCTCTCAAAGTGTGAACTATAAAGCGATTCATTAATAAAGACTTATTCTCTGAATAAATGGCTGAATGACATCATTTAATGACTTTTATAGGAAATTTGACACTGTGTGAAGACTTACTTTTTCACTATGTTTATTGATCTTAGAGAGAGAGAGGAAGGGAGAGAGGGAGAGAGAGACATCAGTCAGCTACCTCCCCCACGTGCCTCAACTGGGAACCAAACCTGCAACCCAGGAATGTGCCCAGACTGGGAATCTAACCCCCAGCCTTTTGGTGTAGGGTCAACACTGCAACCAACTGAGCTGCATCGGCGAGGGCCACGTGGCAAGTTTTAATAGTGAGGATTTTAGGAGTTTTGGTATCCACTGTTCATTCTCTCCTAGAATTCTAGTTACCCGATGTGTAAGTCTATACCACAGGCATTTTTTTGGTGCTGACATAAAATATATTTACCAAAAAACTCTTGTTACCTCCAATACAAAGAGATCTAGTTATGGCTTCCATAATTCCTATGGATATCAGAGGCCAAGTGCAAAGAACATTTTCTCTTTGACCTTGGGACTCCTGGTCCCCAGGCACACCAGCCCATCCTGACCTGATTGTCAAATGCCTGTGTGTGTGAGGGAGTCAGGCGCTGCCCAGCTCTCTCTATAGCACCATCTGCTTTGGGTCCAAAATGTAAATCGGTATCACCTCTAAGCCCTGTTGAACGTCTCCTACTGTATGATGCCAGAGTGGGTTTACAGCTCGAGTCCTGGCCTGCTCTGATTTTCTGTACCTTCTCAGACAGGGCAGCTGAAAACTGAATTGGAAATCTGTTAGCTGCAAAGGGACATTTTTAGCAAGGACAACAAGGGTCACATTTGTCACATTTTTTACGGGGAACATTTTGGGGGAATATGAAGCAAATTATTCAGTCAAGAATGTGGATTTGAAAGTAACATTTGGGCATCTTGGAGCTGCCCTATTTGTTCTGAACTGGGGAAACCTGATCCAGTGGGGAGACACTGGCATGGGCTCGGGTCCAAGAATTACGGGTGCTATTTCCAGGGCTTCCAATAAGGAGGCGTGGGGGGGGTGGGCAGCTTCACTAGGCCTGGGACAGGGCCAACCTCAGGGCAATGTGAGGCCACCCTCGGTGTCCCTAGGTGGCCTTATGTGTGAGGAAAATCAGGCAAGCTCATGCATTTCTGTATTTTGCATCTCGTCAATCAACTGGGCTTCTTTTTTTAAAAGTTTAATCCTTAACCAAGGATGTGTTTTTGTTGAGATTTCTAGAGAGAGGAAAGGAGAGAGAGAGAGAGGGAGAGACACATCAATGTGAGAGAGAAACATGGATTGGTTGCCTCCCATATGCGCCCCAGCTGGGGAGACTGAACTTGCAACCCAGCTATGTGCCCTGACCGGGAATCAAACCCCAAACCTTCTGGTGTATGGGATGGCATTCCAAACTGAGCCACCCAGCCAGTGTTTGACCAGGCTCCTTGACTGCTGACATGTGATGAAGGCTCTGGGGAGAAAGGGGTTGTTTTGAATCCTCCTCATCCCTCACTAACTTCTCCACATTCATTCATTTGCTTCAACAAGCATGTACTGAGCATCTACTATGTGCCAGATCCTGTTCTAGATGCTGAGGATGCCGTGTGGCATGAAACAGTCTCCCCCGATGGGAGTTACTTTCCGGTGGGGGAGCTGTGCTCATGGGGGCCAGGCGGAGGAGCCTCCATTGTCTCCCAAGTTTTCTGTAGCTGCCGTGGATTTCCCTTCTAACTGGACATTTCCCTGACCAGAGGGATTCATGTGAAAAAGAGAGAACATAAGACACAAGCAACAATGATTATTCCAATTTACGAGAGTCAGAGTCCTCATCCTGGGGAATAAAATCTAATTCCTGACAAGGGTCCGTGATGGGCGATGAGGACAGGAAGTAAGAGGTAAGGCTCCAGCGTCAACCCTGTTTCCGTTTGAATCTCAGCTTTACCTCCGACTGGCTATAGGTTAGAAGGTAAGTGCCATAGACTGAATATTTGCGTCTCCCCAAAATTCATATGTTGAAACTTATCCCCCCAAGGTCATGGTGTTTGGAGGTGGGGCCTGTGGGAGGCGCTTGGGTCCTGAGGGTGGGGCCCTCATCAGTGGGCTTAGTGTCCTTGTAAGAGAGCCGCCAGAGAGTTTGTGTGTCCCCTTCTGCCTTAGGAGGACACAGGGCCCGTGGCTGTCTATGACCCAGGAAGCATGTCTCACTAGACACCGATTCTGTCTCGATCTGGGACTTTCCAGCCTCTAGAACTGTGAACAAGAAGTCCTTGCTGTTTTTAAACCATTCAGTCTACAATTATTTTGTTATGGCAACCTGAATGAACTCAGATAGTAATTTACTGCCCACATCTCATCTTCCTTATTTGTAACACGGGAATAATAGTAATAGCTACCTCACAGAGTACGCATGAAGAATAAATGAGGTCACGCATTTCAAGTATGTGGCACATTGTACACATTCCCTTTATTTTTTAAATTTATAAGTTCATTTATGTGAGCTTACTATAGATATGCTGGCTTAGGAGGAGCCCGAGCTGTCCCGCTGGGCTTGTACTCCTCGCTCTACTCGATCTTCTTGAGGCCCTGTCCTGTACATCGTCCTCACGTCTACACTGGTCTTGCTGAGGTTCTGCACACAGCGAGGGACAGGAAGTGCTGCTGAGAAATGAACTGGATACCACTGACACCGCCGTGGTGGAGCTGACATAAACAGCGCGTGAAGTCACCTCACTTCCATCTGCCTTACTTCCGCCCACCGTCCCCGAATGTCCCCGTCAGCCGGGGTCCAGACCTCAGGCACGCCTGGCCCCTGCCTTTCCTTTGTTCAAAACACCCAGTTCAACTCCGACAATTCATCCCGTGAATCTTATTCCGCCACCACCTCCCCTGTCTTGAAGTTTACGATTTCACGCCTCCCCCTTTTTTTGATGAAGTACTTGCCTCTGATTCAGATTAGGGATGCTAAATATTCAGTTTTCCTCCATTGAGGCCGTCTCCCAGGAGCCATTTTATCATCACTTAACAAATACATGTCACGTCGGGTCCCCACTGCCTATACATCCCTACGAAAGGAGACAAGCACGGGGAATCGCACGTCTGAGAACTGTCCCGAAACCTCCCTCATTATCTTTATAAACTCGAAAAGCAGATTCGACCTCTGGATATTTATTATCCACAGGCAGTGGATACTTGCCATATTCAGGAATCGGCCTCTCACGTGTGGACACTAGTGCTGTGTGAGGCAACAATGGGTCGTAAATAACAACTCGTCCGATGATACTGCATTGATCAGAGCACAAGAACACTCCCTTGGATGCTCCTCGCTCACGTGATTCTGAAGCCGAGCCTGCTCACACCGAGAATAAGCAACTCAGACCAAGTTCTTTTCCTTGTAGCTTAATCCACATCAATATTTATCTATCAGTTCACATCATTTTGATTTTGTACACATGCTGTTCCTGTACTTGACTGCAAATAGGAAACGCCTAGGAAACTTTGAAAACAAAATTTATCCTGGATTTCCAGAAAAAGCAGAGTGACAGGGAGTGGATTTATCCTCCCGGTTGAAACGAGTAAAAAGTAGAAAATAATCTATGGAACACCGGCATCCAGAAGATCGAACGTCAGACGAGGAAGGACAGCGAGGGCTGAGCTGGGCCACCAAGGACATGAGGCCTGGGACTGCCCTCCCTTGCCCGGAGAGAGGTTCTGGAAGTGGCACAGGCAGGGGGGCCTGGGCGGAGCCCTCTGCCTCCCGGATTGCAACCTTGGAGCTAGAATTTCCGGGCTGCCAGGGGAACTACAGTCGAGAGTGCAGAGCACGGGACAGGAGAGAGGTCTGGGGAGCAAGAACCCGGAGACCACCAGCGGTATTCCCAGAGCTCAGCGGTGGTCAGCACAGGAACGTAACGAAGCCACTCCTGGCTGGGAAAGATCAACGCTAAGACGTAGAAGAAACTGCCCGGAGCGCGCGAAGGGCTGGCAGCATTATCCGTCCACACAGAGCACACAGATGCGATAAACGTTAACGGGAATCTGGGTAAAGGGTATGTGGGTTGGTTTTTGTATGTTTTTGTTTTTCCTATTTTATAAATCTGAAATTATTTCCAAATAAAAAGTAGTAAATAATCTTGACTTTCCCAACTAAAGGCTGAAATGAATGTGAGAAAAAAATTTAACGACTCAAAACCAAAACAAAACACAACAAAACAGAACAACAAGCCCAGAACGAGCCAAGCGGGCATGAGTCAATCTAAAGGGGAAACGTGTCTTCCTGCTGCACAGCGGTCAGGTCCGTGTGGTTTTCACTGTCGGTTTAGTTGGTGTGGGCGGAGCGTGACTCCGCAGAATGGCTCAGGCTGGGAGAAGGGAGAACCAGAGCAGCTATCAGCGAGCCTCAGGGCTTCCCGAGTCCTTCCTTTGTGATCCCCAAGTGATCAGGGAGGCGCCAGGTCTGCCCCTGAGGGCTCCAGGGTGCCTCCACATGGGCGTGGCTTAGCCTCTGACAGATTTCTGGATTTAGCCAAGCCGCATCCCGCACTGAATGCCCTACTCTCAACACCTTTTCCTTTCCCCATTAAGCCCCTCAGCCAGGGAAGCTCCAGGAAGCAAAACAAAAGATAAGAGGTTCTTCTGAGCCTCCCGGGCCGTGGGTGCTGTTTACACGCACTCCTGAGATGTTTCAACACCGCACTTTAGGGGTCTTCACCCACGGCCTCCAGCACCCCCTGGTTCAGGATGGAAGGGCCCTTCCTTGCTGCATCGGAGAATGCTTCCTTGTGTAATTAATGGCACTAAGTAACGATAATCCTTAAGAGCTCAGGTTGTCAACCATTCTGAGTTTGAACCGAGTCCGCTACTAACTGCAAGAAAGTTACTTAACTGTGCCTCAGTTTCCCTACTGGGTAATAGGGTACAAGCTGCCTTGTGAGGTGGGAATGAGTTGATGCTATCAAGCACTTATCCCAAGAAGACAGGAAGCATTTATTACATTTAGTTATTGTTTCAAAATTCTTCACAAAGCACGTGGAGTGGCGAGATTTTAGGCTCTCCGCGTGCTGTGTTCTGTAATGCACCTGCTTCTTACTCTCTTCTATCCGATCCCTTCTGTTTCTTCATCAGTCCTTCCACCGACTAGGCCACGTTCCTGGTCCACAGTCCCTGAGCCCTGAACACGCACACCTCTGTGCACACCCACACACATGCGGGCAAAACTTGATGCTGTCAAAACCTCCTGATGTACAAAGCGGGGTCTTTTCCAGATTAACCAGAAATGTGCTCTCTCTGGCCAGAGAGCGCAGGGCTCTAGGCAGAGAGAACGATGGATTTGGGAGGCCCTTCTGGCCCCAAACATCCATCGGACACCCCAAAGTCCCGATGTGTTCATTGGTTTCTTAAGAAGGTGGGTATTTAATTGATTTTGGGCAGGGACATAGTAGGAACATTTGCTTGGGTTCCAACCATAGCTCTGTCTGTCTTCTGAAGATTCCTTAACTCCCTGCACCTCAGTTTCACCAGCCACAAAAGACAGACCTACATAGAGTTATAGGTGTGAAGTGCTCACAATAAGCACACCGTTAATGCTGTGCATCTGTCCTTAGGAAACACTAAAAGATGCACACACAAAAAATATTTGAACAGTGTTTACTATAGGTAGCATTGTTTATTAGAGAAACTGGAGTCATTCAGAGCATCTCCCAGACAGGAAATTGGTTCAATAGTTCAGGGTATATTCCAGGAAAAAATACAGGTACTGTAGTCAGCAGTCTGGGAAGTGGACTAAGGGGTGAGGGCTGGTGAGATAAAGATTACCACGTTTCATAATAAGCCTGCTCATACCGATAGTTTAATTACTTGTATGCGGACAAATGTTATATGGATTTTTTAAAAATTAAAAATGGTGTCGCAATAAAAAATTCAAGGTATATTAATTCAGCATAGTACTATGAGTCATTAATATTTATGTTATAGGAAAATATTTAATGGCATAGGAATACACTCATATATTAATGAACAACAACAAAAATGGAAATTGCATATCAGTATGGTTGGTTTTATCTTGGTTTTGTAGGAAAAGAAATTCATACATGGGCATAAAAAGGCTCTCATCTAAGCCCTAAAGGATATGTGTATTAGCGTGGTTATCTTTCTGTGGTAACATTATGGAGATTTTGAGTCTTTTTCCTGCTTAGCTTCTATTTTTTTACAATGAATTTACATTGCTTTTGTGCTAAGAAAAGTGGTAAAAGTTAATTAAATTCTAATAAAAAGTATATATAACCACAGGAAAAATTGGAAAGATATACAGCAAAAATGAACTGGCGCTTGTCCTTGGGTATCAGACTGTGATTCTTTTTTCCCCCCTTTGCACTTGAATGTATTCTAATTTTTCTGTAACAATCTCATATTACTTCTGTAATAATAAAAGCCATAAAATTCCATTAAATTTTCATAAAATGCACGTGCTGACCTAGGAAAATTTGGAAAGATATATAACAAAAAGCGCCGGCAGTCGGTTATATTTGGTGTAAGACTAAAGCAGCTATGTTTCTTTTTGCCTTTTAAAGACTTTCTGAACTTTTAGAATGAATACAGGGTCTGTCTTGGATGAAAGTAAAGAAAACGTTATTAGAAAGAATGTTTGCCCGTCAAGTTCCAGAAGCAGTTTCTTGGGATAACCGAGGCCCTAGGAGAGTCACTTGCAAAGTTCCGAGCAGTTGACGGAATGGACTTTAAGATCAGAGCAGCACCTTGTCTCATGGAAGGCGCCACGGAGGGAAAGAGGACCGTAAATCTATGTCCCTATATTTGTCACAACCCAGGTCAAGTAAATTCCACACCCCAGTCATCAAAGCCAGGCTCACAAGGCCCAATTCCATCTATGGAAGTCTACCGACATCTGGTTTTTAAATGCACAAAATAATATTGAAATGACAGATTATCTGACTAAAAAAAAAATGTGTCGAGGGAATAACTGCTTTGGGCGCCGACAGCCATATCTCTGCTAAAGTCCACGTGTACACCAGACATTGGGAAGGGGTGGCATTGCCCCCAGCAAAGGGGGTCTGCCAGGGATGTCCTCTGTGCTGAGGCACCTCTTCACGGATGGGGATTAGCCAAGGGACAGCCATTTCAGTTTGATAAAACTATGCATGTTAGAAGACTCTAAAGGAGTTTTCATTGTAATACTATTTCATGGAATCATGGCAGTTCATCATGAATTCTTCCCAATAGGGCCTGAATCAATGACTATTTTTGAAGCACTTACATTTTTAAGACAGTTACCAACAGGGAAAGCATTTTCATGGGAACTTCTGTAATTACAGGGAAGCAGTTGCCAGCCCCCAATGTTAGGTCACACGGAATGTAAGTGTGAGAGCCAAACATTGAACTTGACCATCAAGCTCCAAGGCCAACACCCTTCGCTCTACAAAACTCCGCTCCCGTTCTAGTTAATTGGAGACCTTGACAATAAACAATGTATTGACTGAATTCCATGATTTTTTTTCTTTTCTCGGGTTGGTTAAGGGTGGCATCTGGTGTCTGAATCCACATTTTCTCTTTTTGACATCTTTCTGCATGGAAGCTGCGGGGAGGCCCTGTGCTCAGCTCCTGGTTGAACCGTGCTGTGTTCCTGTTGAGTGAAATGGCTGTCGGTAAGGCTTTGGTGTGATTGGAAAGACTTTGGTTTCGTTCTGTTTCATTGCAGCAGAAAGCCTGGGAAGAAGGGAGAAGCTGGAAGCAGAAGCAGGTAACTATGGGGGGAGTAGGGACGGGCTACCCTGGGCAGGGTCGTTAAACAGTGCAGCTGGGAGGTAAGGAGATTCGAGGGGGCTGGGTGAGGTAAGGAGGGTAATAAAGTCACAGAAGCAGCTGGTTGTGTTACGCCACACTCAGAATAACACGAAAAGCCCACATACCACGCACACTAATTTGGCAGTAATCTGAGAGAGAAGCGCATCGATCCAATTACTGTTCCTGGCACCCCAACCCACTTACTACCTATCAGCTTTTAAGAGCTGAAATACCTCCAGGGCCAGAATGATGACATGAGCCCCAGAATAAACAAAACTCATTTTAGGGCTTGTGAGTCACCACGGGAGGCTCGTATGGCCACGGGCCACGTTTCCTCACGGACATGAATGAAACAGCTCCTACATCTGTCCCTAGGGAACCTCTCCGTCCTCTGTCCTGCTGTGTAACCATTTAGGCAGCGGCGGTTGTCCCTGATCTCACAGAGCAGCATCTGCTCTCTCGCGATCTATAGACCCCGTGTGGATGTGTGGGAGGGGAATCCCAGACGCCTGTACTTGCCAGGCTTTGGGGGTTAAGGGAGGACCATTGCTAGGTGCATTCCAGGGGCAGAAATTAAAATTCCAAATGCCACGTGGTCCGGCCCTTCCTTTTTACAGATGAAGAGTTAACAGATCTAAACACAAGTTTGAGCTATTCTTTTAAAAAACATGGGAGATTCAAATTAGCTCCTTTGTCTTACTTATATATTCATACATATTGTATTCTCTTATAAACAGTGGCTTCTGTTCCAAAGTAACATGGAAGTAACTTCGGAGAACTCTCCACTGAATGGTGGGTGCCCCACCCGACTCCTGGCCCTCCCGTCTGTAGGTGTTCTCTGAATCTGAACTCCCAGGACAGCAGCTACTGACATTTTGTCACGTAAGTGGCTCCTCCAGTCTCTGTCTTCTCTGCTACCCACGGTGCCGGTGGCTCCTGTGCATCGAGGCGGAAGGGTCTTGCATTGTTGAACAATTGCCACCTCTGGGCGTGGGGAGTGCAGGGGGTACAGGGCCTTTGAGGACAGGATAGAGCGAATCACAGCCTGTACTGTAAAGGTGGAAGGAAGCTTTGGAGGTCAGCAGAACAAAATGCATGGAGTCCATTTGTTCAGCATATGATGTGAGATATCGTTACGGAAGAGACTCCAGATGGACTGCTAGGGCGTGAGTGTCGACACTGATAAACCACCTGTGTCGGGAGGGAGGGGAAGTTACTAAGTAACATCCCCAGCAGTGGGTGGAGCAGCCTCACACCTGGAGGCTCACACCTCTCAGTAGGAGTGTGCACAGCAGGGAGGGAGGCCCGCTCTCAAGGTCTGGTGGGAGAGAGACTTTGCAAAGGAGCTTGGTGGACGGGGGTTGATAGCCAGGAAGCTGGAGTGACACCAAGAAAGGCACAGAGGTGGGGATTAGCAGCCACCGAACAAACAAACAAATGACAGAACCCTCAGAGACCACAGAGTCTTGCATTTGATTTTTTCCTTCAGGAGGAAACCAAGGTCCAAGAACATAAGGGACTTTGCCCAAATTTTCACAGAATTAGTGGCAAAAATAGGACAAGGACTCAGGGTCCGTAGAGGTTGTACCATCTCTCCCAAAAGTTTACCAAGTATTCATCTGGAGGGAAGTCAATGCTCTTGTAAAATTGTGCACAGCTTTTCTCCATCGAATGCCCCAACGTCAACTCCTTCTGAATGACGGCATCGCCACTGCCCGCCAGTCCATCTAGACAAAGCCCCTGGCACTTTCTTCCAGGAGTGCGGGTGGGCCAGCAACGCTCGCGGTGGCTGGCGAGATGCAGCGAGTGAAAGAATACCTTTAACTTATTCATCACAGCCGCTGCCCAGGAGCCTCAGAGGACTGGCTCCTGTCCTGGAAAATTTGGTAACTAGTTCTGTGAGCCTGCCTCCCCTGATTGCATGTCGAATTATTGGCCAATAAACTAGACCACCATTCTCGAAGCGTCTCAGTTTTTCGTGGGAGCGGCACCTAAAGCCCCGAAAGCAGATTGAAAGGTTTCTCTGGTTTCCACTCAGGGCTCATAACAACACAAAAGAAAATTTGAGAAGAAGCCTGTCCCTGGTTCAAGGCCAGCCGCAGGAGGATCTCAGGCTAAGAGAGCAGGTGTGAGGGGCTTGCCACGCAGACGGAGTGAGGGGGGTTGTAAATGACGATATTCAAAGCGCAGGTAAGTATCGCCTTTTCAAAGCGGAGCAAAGGAAGTCAGACACGAGCGTTCATGCTGTTCTATTCCTTTCATACGTGGTTTTAAACACAGGAAGAACTAATCTGCGTTCTTCCTGGACATCTGAGTCTGGACATCTGAGTGCCAGCTACATGGGTGTGTTCACTTCTTAAACTTTGTGAAACTGTCACTTACGATTTCCTCACTTTCTGTCCAGATGGGATGCTTCTGTGGACCAAGAAACGTGGGGGTGGATTGTATCGAAAGTAACCCCCCAGGATGATCTGATCTCAAATTCCTAACTGAGTAGGTCATGGTGGGTAGTCACCCGCCAGGTTAAAACTTCTATAGTTAAAGGCTTATCTTTGCCTTAAGCAAACCCTGTCCATTGTTTCTGTGCATCTAGGTTGACACACCTTTGAAATGCCCCCTTTAGAGCCCTCCTTCAAAAGTGTGACCGCTCTCAAGAAAGTGCACAATCTTAACACGCAAATTACAGGGTACTGTAGCCCAATCTCTGCCTGGCTTTCTCCCACCTTTATGTAACCCTCTTGGTTCCCTCCCTTGATTTTAAACGCATCAAAGAAGCTGCAAACTGTTATTGTAAGAAGCACTTTTTTCTTAGTCTTGTGAGATCTTGTTCAGGAGTATTCTCTGCTTGACTCAGATTTTTGTAAGAATTCTCTACAAAGGCATCCTTGTGAGTTACCATATCTTGCTGCGTGCAATGCGTGCTTTTTTGCCCAACATTTTTGCCCAACTTTTTTGCCCAACAACAGAAAAATAAGGATGCACATTAAAAATGGGTGATACTAATTCTATGTCTATATAAATGTTTTTCAATTCTTTTATTTATGCTTACGCATTAAAAGTGTAACTCTAGAAAGCAATAATGATATCTGTATGCAAAATAATAGCTTGGAATACAATCATCAGTTTTGTTTCTAAATATAAATAAATATAAAATTGAATTAAAAATGAAGGCGAACGATTTTGTTCCTGAAAGTTTGGGACAAAAACGTGGGTTGTGCACCGCACACAGCGAAATATGATACCTCGTTTCTACTGGAAAGAAGCAGAAAGCTTGAGGCCAGGATTCTCAGTATGAGAGATGCTCAGACCTGAAGAGGGTCCAGGTATCACCTCTGCACAGTTTTAAGGCGCTTGGGCCTAGGTTTGGCAGCTGAGGGTGTGTGTGGGGAGGAAGGGCAGGTGTGGATGGAAGTGGAGAGGGGAGTGCAAGGGAGCAACTGTTAGAGAAAAAATGTGACGACCCTTCGTTCAGATGGCGAGGAAGACCTTATTCAAAGGCCCCGCTGTGCTAGGCTGTGCAGCAGGGCGGAGAGATGGGGCTCAACTCCAGACAGGACAAGGGTACCTGGGGAATTTCCAGGCAAGGAGCAGGGTGAAGGTCAGGGGATCATAGAAAATTACCGTGGAAACATCAAGGCCAGGGCATTCTTGCTAGACAGACTAGACAGGATTCTTGCCGAACACGGAGCAGGATGATAAGATTTCCTGGGTGGGGATGAGGGACTTGATCAGATACCAAGGATGGGGACTTGGCCTAAACTGACTCAGCAGAACTCTTATTCCAGCGGAGGCAGGAGCTGGCAGATGAGCAGAGGCCTGAATAAGTAGGGAACGAGGCAGCGAAGATGGGGGGGGGGGCGGGGGAGACGTGTCCAGTGGTGATTCAACAGGTACAGGGAGCCCAAAATGGGGTGAGGACAGGTTAAGCGCTCTTCCACCCTGACAGCTTGTTTCATAACATTTGATCGATTCAGTCTCAGCAATCCTGGCTCCCAGCAAATGAGAATTATCTTACAGGTGTTCCGGTGACTTTTGGGTGTTATAATCCCACATGTCTTTCAGGAAACTAAGAATCCCATGTTCAAAATTCAGCCACAGTCCAACTAGGCACTTAAGCTTTATACTCAGGTGAGAGTTCTTTCTAAACTATTTTAGTTTAGATAGAAAAAAAATGTGTTATTTGGGCATTTAGAAAGTCTGTGTGTGTGTGTGTGAGAGAGAGAGAGAGGAAGACAGAGACGGAGAAAAGGGGGGAGGAAGAGAAAGAGAAATGATGTAACTCCAGACCACAGAGGTTCTGCGTGTTACACATGAAGTCATTTGTTTATAATTGTTCAGAAGAGATGTTTACCCAAGGACCCGATAGCGATGTTGAGACACCAGTCGGACATTCAGGTTACGTGTTTGTTTAGACAAGAACCAGTGGCCCGGCCGAGAAGGCACAGGAGAGTGAGTCGACAGGATTCTACTTGTCCAGATCCACCAGCTGAACCCAGACACCCGTCTCTTCCCGTGGCCTGCGTTTCTGGGACGTCTGAAAGGAGAAATGTGGGAAGTCCTCCGTCAGCGCCAACTCGAGGATGAAGGAGGCCAAGGAAACAGAGGCTGGGGCCTCAAAGACCGAACAGACGGCCTGGATTTTTATTTGAGGTTCACAGTCCTCTGGCTTTGGACATCATATGCTTCCTCATATTTACTTGGTTCTGTTTCTAGACTGTTCTCTGGCTGTCTAGTCTTCTGCCTGTGCCTATTGTCTACATTGCGGTGGCTTCACAACATACGTTACTACTAAGTATAATGACTGCCTCTGCTCTGCAGTACTGGTGTTAATGTTAAGAATATGCAAAAACTCAAAACCCCAGGACAACAACCATCCGAGGCCCAGCAAGCTGAGCGTGTTCAGATATATTCTGTTAAAACTGGATATTTACATTATAGATATAACAACATAATGTATAACATAACATAACCAGGTGTGTTTTGTTAAATTGACGAGCAATCACAAGCGCACCTAGGCCCACGGATTCAAGGATGTTGCATTAGTTGAACATTAATAACATGTGCTCTGCGTCTAGATCAAAGGGATGAACCATGGGATCATTTCAGTGAATGATGAAAGAAAAGGGCATTTGATTTAATGCCACATCTATTCCAGGTTTTAAAAAAATATCCTAGGAAACTTCCATGATTGAAGGTCCACATCTCCAACCAATAGCCAACGCAGTCTAGCCTGTGCAACGTGGCAAGAAGGAACTAAACGAATCTCAGATGTTGAAGAGAGAGAGAGAGTACTTTCTGCAGATGATCTTACTCCATGCCCAGGAAATACAACAAAATAAAAGCAGAAAACACAAAATTGTTTTTTAAAAAGGATACTATTGCTTTGGGTTTTCTGATTAGTTAATTTCTTTATATAGCTTTATCCGTCTCTTCCTTTAGTCTACCTTAGATTTAATTTTTTACCTTTTTCAGACTTCTTAAAGGGATCACTTTGCTTGCTCCTTTGTTATTTTACAGTGTGAGTGTTTGCGTTCTGAATTTCCTATGAGAAAAGCTCTGGGTGCTATCTGTAAGCGTTCACCACACCTAGTCAATTCTAACACACACTTTTCCCCTCATGTGGTTACGTCTCTGAGCAATTCACGTTCCATGGCATTTTGCCATCATGGTGGCCAGCAAGCAACTGTGACGTGGTTGTCACTGCCCGAACTCGACCACACGTGTTTGTATTTGTACCACTTCGCTTGAGAGATGAGCATCGTTGGTAAATGCCACGTGAAATGTCTTCAAAATTTCCCCTACAATTTGGCAGTGAATGAAAGTTATCCTGGATGCAGAAATACATGGAAACAGATCAGCAGGACACACGTGTATGTGAGTAATACACATTCTGATATGAGACAAACTACAATACTGTATTTTTTTTACAAGGCAGCTACTAAATATTTTACTAGCCCTAAGGAAAAAAACACATCTCCAAGCAGATGAAGCTGTGCTATTGTACATTTTGTTCCTGAGATGCATGAGGAAGGATTGCCCATCAGACACTAAGCAAACCAACTGAAGCGAGGAAAAGTTGCCAAATCCCTTGGAACAGACAGAATAACTTTCACAGCAACGAGAGCTGCTGTGTCTCACACATGCACAATACAGGCCCACTGCCAAAGCCTCACCTACCAATTCGACCGAGGCTTCCTGCTGATTCTGAACCGAAACTGCTTCAATTCTAGTTACGCAGATTCCGTTGAGAAGAAAAATCAAAACTGTGATCAAATAAGAAATGATGAGGAAGCACAGCCTTCTTTGTCATGGCTCTGAAGTGTCCTGAGAAGGCTAAAGATGGTGAGGATGGTGAGCTCCTGAACACGGGCTACAAAAGCATCCGTCTTTGCTTCAGGATGCCCTGTATCACTCCGACTGGCTGAAGGTCGCTGTGATATTTATAGTTATCAACTGTAGAACCATACCTGAGAAGGAGATGGTCCTCAAAGACATTGTTGGGCAATTTGCATAGAAAAATGGGTGAACCCAGTGGGTTGAGCAGATGGAGAACTGGCTAAATGTCATCTGGGAAAGATACGCAGGTGAGTCCTCAAGGGTCAGTGGGAGTTTCCCAGGAGGATGAAACAGGAGAGGTCATTACAAACCAGAGGAAGCGCTCAACAAAGATGAGGAAGAACCCAAACTCACTTGGAGAAAGCTCCAGTTTGGAAAGGAGCTTCGACACAGCCAGGGACAGGTCTGCTTGGCTGAGTCATTGCATATCACGTAGAGATCTTGGTGGTGCATACCTGCTTAAATCACACTCTTTGAGGTTTGTCTACTTCCAGTTTATTTCATTTGTTCTCCCCTATGCCTGCCACACAGCTTATTGGACATTGATAAAATGTTCTTGAGTTGAAAATACGATTTTTGTAGCTTCAGTGTTGTCCTGCAGAACGCTGAGCACCAACAAGGCCTCGGTACATCTACTGAGTCGTGGCCTTATTGGCCAAAAATGTTCTTGAGCTCAGTTGGCATGACTCGTCACCAAACACCATCTGTACTGTGTTTCTTTCTGCTTCATATTACTTGCTTTCCCCACCATAGAGAGATGCTCCCTCGGGTCCCTCCATAGTGCTATGCCTTCCCCGACATTCCATGTCACCTTGACGGCTGCTTGTCCCTGTCCCTTGCCATTTCATCCAAATCTACGCAACCATGAATAGTTACAGGTATTGCCAAATGTGATATAACATTTCCTCAAAGCAAGGGTTCTTTGGGAATCAGCTCAGCTCAGTTTGGGGGAAGAAATAATCCTATATTTCATCTGTATGAAATGAAACAGTATTGTCATTTGGTGGGATCCTATTTTAGGTCTCCTTATTATTGGCAAAAGCCAAGGAAGTTACACCTTTTCCCCATCACCATCAAATAAATGAAAAGAAATAAACAAAACACAGCTCAGTCTTTGGCTCGGGGATTCGGTTGAAGCTTTCACATTAATAGGAAGAAAAACATTTGAGATGTGCATGACAAATATCCAAGAGTGGATGATTTATTTTTTGAGTTGGAAGTTTTCAGTCTATCCAAGACAAAATTAAAGGTCCGTGACTAGATATGAGAGGGACGGGATGTAGAGAGACAGACAGACAGGTGGGCATACAGACAGACAATGGCCACTTCATAAAACATATTCCTGCTTTCATTTCAAACAGAAATCTTACTTATTTAACAGCAACCATAGGCCAAAAAAAAATTTTCCATCTTTCTGGATTTATGTCACTATCGAGATTGCTGGTGGTGCCTTTGTTTTAAGAGAATGCTCTGTTTCAGAGTGAGGATCGATTACCAGCTTGCGCCACATAAGGAGAGACACTGAATATTGTAACCCCAATTTACCATGTCACTAATTTGGCAACAGGGGTTGTTCTTAATGGGGTGAAAGGAAGACACAATTTTTCTTCTGTGTCTTTAGAGCCAATTTTTTTTTTGCTTCCTAAAAGAGAAGCAATGTCACAAATTTCATTACTATAATATAGACTGTGAGAGCTGGCAGGGACATTAAAAGGTATCTAGTCCAATCCCCTCATTTTATAGATGAGAAAAAAATAAATAAGTGCCTCATTCCAGACTTTACAACAAGCCGGCAGCAATGCCCGTGGAGAACCCGAGTTCTGACATTATGTAAGGGTTCCGCTCAAGGCAGCCTACGGACCAAGTGATGGCCATCAGAGGCATCTGAGCTGCCCCTGCTGCCGCAGCCTGGGCTGCAATCAAGTTCAAGAATGCTTAGGGTTTCTTTCTGCAGGTTCATTGACTTAGGAGGTACAAATAAAAAATACTGAAGCAAGTGTTGTTTGGAGGGATTCATAATTAAAGCTGAGAAATGGAAACTCTTATCATGGCACAATAGCCATCTAGACAGTCCTTCTGAGAGAGGTGATAAACGCCTGCAGGCATCACCTGGTTCCCCAGAAAAGGAGACTGGAGCCTGAGCAAAAGCCTCAAAATCACATAGCTGGAGAAGAAAGAGCCCTGGAGCTGAGGCATCTCCTTCCTGGGCTGTGTTCTGCAGCCCGAAGTGTGTGTAATTCTGTAAAGCATTCATGAGTCAGTGAGAGCACAGGCCCAATCAATAAATAATATGGAGAGTGGAGAGACTGAGGTTTCTCGGCAGCTTTACCAAGATCTAGTAAAAGTGATTTTGGTCCCCTTTGAATTGCAGTCTTTTTGCTCTGAGCTCTGCCAGAGGTCTTTATTTTATTTGTTCTTGCATTTTGGATGGCCTCTTTGTTGGCTGTGGGTTGGATTTGATGATCTCATTTCACTTGGTCCTTTCCTGCCTGTGTCTGTGGTGGGAGTGGGTTGGAAATGGATGCCGAACTCGCTGCCTGAATGCGAGGGAGGAGGACTCTCTCAACGGCCCCCACCCTGGTCTGCCCCACTGGACGTTTGACCTGCATTTCCCTCTCTCTCCATTGGGTGTAAAGGCACTAATCTTGTGATCCTATGAAAAAGCCACAATAATTAACTTTGCTTGGCATTATTCTTAAACAAAACAATATTTTTTATAGCTTGGGAGTTGGTGATTTTCTAGTTATTTATGGATTTTTTTTCTCTTTAAAGGTGAATTATTGTATCACCAAGAAGAGGCAGATTAGCATAATAAGAACCTCAGAGGGAGACACATAGATGTGAAACCCAACTCGGCTAATTACCAGCTGTGAGACCTTGAGCAAGACACCGGTGTTGGGAACTGCCCTGCCTGGTTTCAGGAGCTGTAACCCCCCCACCCCATGGCTAAGGCTTTGTGAGCGACCTTCCGACCATAAGCCACTAAGGAGACAAAGCTTATCTCCATGGCAGGGTCACTGCCTCTGCTCCTTTTACTTCACCCTGCCTGGTCCCCAGTGCTTGGTCGGTTAGCCAATGACAGGTAAGATTCCTCAAGGGGGGAGCGATCTAAGACAGGCACGATCACGTGAAGGCCCCAGGGAAGGACTTGGGGGACTATATCAAAAGGGGGTGATGGACTCTCTCCCCTCATCTTTGACATAGCCTGAGTCCTCATTCTGTCTGCGAGAAGTTTCCTAATCTCCTGACTGCCTTACTTCCCCTGCCTGACTTAAGCCAGAAACAATGCCTTAAGCCTGAAACAATGCCGGTGGTGGGTGTAGCCCTGTGCTGGAAAGGGCGGGTTCCCTAGGGCGATGAGGCCTAAGAAAGAATACGTGAAATCAGGTGAAACCTGCTTTGTTTAGAATGCTCTCAATTAAATGGTAAGGGTCCAAGAAGGAAGTGGGTTTGTTTCCCAAAGTTTTATGGCTCTTTAGCTATCTGACCCTGACGCAAAATAGGCCCTCAGAGTTCTTTGTATGTTATCTGTTGTTTGATCCTTACTGCCTGATAATGATTAATGAGCTTTACGTATACACCCTGTATTGCTATGCAAATTGAATCCAATAAAAGTCTGTCAAGGCAAGGATCCGGGCGCTCTCCCCTTGAGAGAGAAGTCACGCCATCCCTTTTCCTCCACAGGACTCGGTAGTCCATCTGAATTTATTTCATCTCATCCGTAACGCCGAGGACACTGAGGGCCGGTGTCCGCGTCACACTGGCATTCTCATTCTCGGAACTTGAACTTCCCAGACAGGGAATCCAATACTCACTTCATAGAGATGATGGGACATTGAGCAAGATGACATGAAAAACACACTTGACACGTGGTTGTCACTCAATAAATGGGAACAACGTTATTATTTTGTTCTGCAGGAACTTCCTCTATATGTGGGAGTCAGGGAAGAGACACTATATCACAATCTTCAGTGATTGTTTCTCTATTTTCTTTGACTTTCAATTTTTGGTGCTAGTGAGTTCAAGCAACTATTGAATTTAATGCTAAAACTCTACAACTTAAATGTTCTCTAATAACCCCAACAAATGGTAAAGACACCAAGCCCTGGTCAAGCGAACATAGGATTTGTGGGCTATGTGAACCCAAGGCCTAAAAACTTCAGTTACTTTAATATGGGCGCAAACCTGTCCAACTATTTGCCCCAAAGGAATAACCAGCAGGACTAACTTATCAACTAGTCGAGTGAGCATTCTCTCATTAGGATGCTAATGATACTGTAATTAGAAAAAGAAAATAGTAAAATGGAAACAAATTCTTTCTGAATAGTGGGCCTAATTTTGGTTCACAGAGACAACGATTAACCAGAGCTGTATCATCTCTACCTGCCTTAATGCAACCTGTCAGGTACAAGCACACCTGATAAAGGATCGAAGAGACTGTCCCAGCCTGTGTTTCCATACGGCCTCTTGTTACCTGGTAACCCGAGGGAGCTCAGCGGGGACCCTGCCACGCTCAGACAGTGATCAGAGAGCAGTGGCTGCCCATTCCAATCCTTCGGGGGAGCTTTTTAAAAATAGTGCTTCCTGGGCCCATTAAATCAAAATGTCTAAAGAGGAGGCTGGGGCGCTGATATTTCTAAGAAGCTCCCTAGATCATTCGGATGTGCGGGCAGGAATGGAAATCAGTCTTTCAAAGGGAGAGAGAAAAAGGCCTGTCATTTGGCACCTTTTAAAAGACATAATATACCCAGTGACACGGAACCATTTTTAAAAGAGCCAGAAACATGAGCTCTGCCTTGAGAAGGGGAAGAAGCATTTTAAAAATTAAGCTAAAGAAATAAGGGTCTAAATCCAGGACTTCCTCTCCTAATTTGATGGCACAGCCAGGCCGATGACCACAAAGAGCTCACACACCAGCCGACAAACACAGCCTCTGAGTTGCTGGCCGAGGGGGACACGTTCCTTGATCTGCTAGTTTTTCCCGCCCTGTGTCTTCACCTCCCTGGAAGAGTGGAGAGTCTGCTTCTCACTGCGAATTCCTTACATGTCTCCACATTTCAACCATCTTGGTCCTTCTGGACTCTTATTGTTTGCCCTGGTAAACAACCGATGTCCCTTCTTCCTTCAAAACTTGGTCTAAGCACCTCCTCCAGGGAGCCCTCCCTGATAAACAAAATGCACACTTACATGTTGCCTGGAGCCTCACTACTCAGTGTGTGCTCTGTGGAACAGCGACATCTATCAGCATTATCCACCCAGGAGCCTGTGAAAAATGCAGACTCTCGGGCCCTGTCCCAGACCAACTCAATCAGACTTGGCATTGTGACAAGACCCCTCGGTGACCCAGGATCGAAGGACGGGTGTTGGGTGTGGGCTGCCTTTTGTGGGAAGTCCACTGCACAGGTGACATGTAAGTGCTCTGGGGTTCAAATGGCAGTGAGCTGACATGTGGCTCCTGATTCTTCAGCTCTACTCCCTCCCCCCACCCAGGTGTTAGGGATGCTGAAAAGAAAAAGAAATACATTGCCTTTCCACATGTCCCCGTAAAGAAAGCAAGTCTTCTCCATATACCAGTCAAGGGAAAGGATGGGTAGTAACTTTTTAAAAACTGAGATCCAATTCACGCATCATAAAATCCACCCTTTTCAGGTGCCCAATTCCGTGGTGTTTAGTGTAGTCCCTAAATCATGCAACCAAGGCCACTGTCTAATTTCAAAACATTTTCATGTCTGAAAACATGACACAAGAGGAAAGCTCATGCTAATTAGACCCAGACCCTGGCATCCAGGGTCTGATGTATCTTTTTCTCTATGAACTCACCTGCTCTGAATATTTCATAGAAATGGAATCATACAGTGCGGCTTGCGTGTCTGGCCTTCTTCCCTTAGCGTAACATTTTCCAGGTTCAGCCACACCTGTGCTGGTCTCCTTCCTGAGAAGGACTCTCTTCGTGACCAGAGTCTGTCTGGGCCCCCCTGGCCTTTCCCACTATCTCACTTTCTGGACTTCTGTGTTTGTCCCTGCAGGGGCCAGTGCTGAGTGCTCCCTGGGCTTTGGCTCCTCCCCCAGCTCATCAGTTTCACTTCTCCGATGAATTGCACTTCCTATTTCTCATTATCTGGTGTCTGAACATGTGGTATTCAGATCTTATCACCAGCGTCCATGCTCTTCCAACCTCCTTCAACCCCACCTTAGTCTCCTGGGGTTGTTTTTTAAGTCTTTATTGGGATGTTAATACCAGGCACCATTAAAATATCTATATAAATATACTTTGTCACCTGAAAGCAGAGGTGTTCAGAGAATGTGAATAAAATGAGAACTAGAATGCACACAGATGTAGGCAAAGTTGGCGATAGTAATACCGGTTAGGGATATTGGAGAACTACCCCAGGAAAGAAAACAATGTAAAATTTGATTAGACTGTATGCAAATGATACTAATTATAAGTATTTACATAGACTGTTGGGCATAATTTTGAGGTAACATTTGAATACAGGTTGGATGGACTTGTGTGTGTCGATGTGACTCTCAGTAACCTGACCCAGTTCTGCTCAGCCTTTGGGTGTGTTGCCCAGGGCACTCGGATGGGAAGGCTCGGAAGCAAGGAGCACGCCCATTAGGCGAAGATGAATTAATTCTTGTAGCCAGAAGAGGAACCACGAGGATTAACCTCTTCAGTCTCTGGTCTCCTTCACCTTTATCACTCTAAGATTTTATATTTTGGTTAAAAAATCAAAAGAAAACTTAAAACAGAGGACCTGCAGCAACACTAGCCATAGAATTATCCTTTGCTTTGAAACGAGAGTCCTTCCTCTGAGTTTCTGCTTATCGGGCCCGTTGGTTTCTCTTTAACCATCCAACCAATTTCGCAGTTTCCGAGGCATGTTTCCAACCATCCACTGGCCTTTTTCAAAATGATTTTTTAGAAGACAGAAAGTCTCAAATAAAAGGAAAAAATACCCAGAGGAAAACTGTGTTTCAAGAATTCATGTACCATTGCACAGTCGTGGAAGCAAGAAATGTGTGTTGAATTACTTGCTCTCGGATAAAGAGCCTGTTGAATTGCCCACTATGTGCCCCATCTTGAGAGATATTATATGTGTAAACTTCCATACTGGGTTTATGTACCTACACGTTGAGGCAGCGAACTAAGAAAGTTTACTATGACATAATGAAGAAGGACACCATGCAGAGTAATAGCTGGTAAAATCATTTGAAATACAACTGGTGTTAGCCATCCCGTCACTAAGAAAACCATGGCTTCGTTCACCGGGGAGTTAAAGAGCAGTGATACGTCATTCCCTCCTGACTTCCTTGTTGGCTCCTCTCCTTTCTCTTCCACGAGGAATTGCGAATCTTGAACTTCACGGTAAGTGTTTTTGGTGGGCAGGACCTGGTAAAATTACAAGCGTGTGCAGCCACATGTGGACAGGTGCCAGATGACATGACAGCAACTTTAGAGATGAGGGGGAGGGTGGCAAAGAGGTCAGCCTGAGAGAAGGGAGACTGACCGGCTCAGAAGCGATCAGCCTGCAGCCTGGACAAAGCGATGCAGAGGAAATGGTAAGCATGGGCTGGTGCAAGAGAGGGAGAAGGTTATGCAGCCTGAGGAACAAGCAGCCTCGGAGGTAATTATAGACATACTGTGTTTTAACTTGACAGATACTGCTTAGGGATGTCCATAATTGTGAAAAAAAAAAAAAAAAAACAGAAACACCCCTAATATCTAAAATATACCATATTTCAGTAAACATAACATATATTCACAAGGCAGCATATGGTGTAATTATGAAAAATGATCAGTAAAACTAATAACTTAATCTATACCTTAGATATCACATTAAGCAACAAGAGTAATTACGTAATTGTATGCATAGCATGAGGACAACTATGTAAGAAATGTTGAGAAAACATGTATTAGGAAGGAAACTAAAATACTTCTACTGGATATAAAAGGTTATTTTCTTAATTTTTCTATTTTCAAAGTCATGTTATGAGCATATATTATATGCTTAATTAAAACTGTGGGTGAGCAGTGGCTTCTCAAGAGAGTGGGTTACTCACACACTGTTCTCTCCGAAGCACATACCTCTCTAGGCCTCGTTGTCTGCACGTGCGGAGTTGGATGCCCACACATAACGCCCTCTCCAGAGCACTGCCGGAGAGCACCGGGATGAGTAAGGTGACGCACATGACAGGCTCTTGTTCCCTCTAAAGACTGAGAACTCGTTTCTGGCCACTCGTAATACGTGTTTGATCACACTTGACCCTTTTGTTCTCTCGTGACGCACAGTAACTTTGGACACATACATTCTCATGGTGTAAAGTTCAATCATTAGTGATTATGAGTAGAGTGTACTTAATTCTCCTTCGACCTCTATGCTCTAAAATGAGGATTTAAGTATTAAGAATGATTACTAGCAAAGTCCAGGAGACTTAAACAGAGACAACCGGCGGCCCAGCCCGACAGGGAAGCGAGTGAACATTATTAGGACATGGGACAGTGGTGAATCTACTTCTCAGATGTCTGATGTTCAAGTTTCTTGGGATTACAAACATTTTTGAGCCATTTCCAAGTGATAACCTTTGAAGGTATAAATCACACAGATCACTGGGGCCAATTTTAAGCAATATGAGAGACAAATAGTAACGTAAGGATTCCACGGTAGCTCAGAGAAGCCCCGAAACAATAAGCCGGCCCCGAGGAAAGAAATGAGAATCAGGAAGGAGTAAGACACCCAGGCAGTTATCTCCACTCCTCCGGCTCCATGCTTTCAGAACATCTGCTTTCAGTGTTTTTGTCGCCTGAGCCACAGGCACCACCGTCTCCTAAACTGACAGAGGGTGTGTCCACCTACCCAGAGAGAAACCGGTTTCTCATTGATTGCCTAATTCTAAATTCCTGGCGATGTGACTCAACATAGCCCATCTTGCTCAATTCCTCATTCCCAACCCAGTGACCAGTGACCTGAAGCATAATTACAAGTACCAGACAGCTCCTGGGCTCATCGCGCTCTCACCAGGGGATTTGGGAAAAGAGGCAGCCCCCCAGAAA
>CM052546.1:84784395-84806448 GCA_028533065.1 Trachops cirrhosus | reverse complement strand
GCCTCTCTCAAAATCATGAAGTTCAAAAAACATAAATTCTATTCATGTATTTAAAGAAGAGAAATTGTATTCATTTTCCTCCTTGTGTGTTTGAAAAGAAAAAGAAAAAGGGAATACGTCTTACATTCTATCAGAAATTTAATATTTGGACTTAGAATCCACGAGAAGAAATGTGTAGTAAGTTTTAAAAGAAATGTCCAGATATTTTAAATCACTAACTACAGATCCACCCAACTCCTTAATGTGCTCTACCACCAGTTATTAGTCTGAGGAATACGAAACACCGTATGAGAGACTTACTTTTCACTAACACTGCGGTAAATGCAAATAATTCAGAACAGCCCTAGGTTAATGCCTGTTAACTTCCAGCTCCACTTTTCTAGTAAGAGAAAGAGTCAAGTCACGTCCAGTAGAAAAGCTATTTTAAAAAAGTAAACATCAAAAGCATTTCATTATAACATTTGTAAGCAAATGGCCACAAAACCATGCCAAATGTATTGACGTAGAATTGGATGCGCCAGAACCCTTCACCTGTGTCACCTTCCGCAGGTCTCGGTCTGCTGTGAATCTTCCCTGAGGCCGAGGTCCCCTAGGCAGCTATCATCATAAGACGTAGAAAATGTTTGGACGGCATTCCTCCCCTGTGCCCACCCCCACTCATCTACGCATTGGAAGCCCATGGAGTGCAAGCCACGTATGGACCCAGTGAGATCGGGAGGCTGTACCCGCTGAAGCTGACTTCAGTTTGCTGGCAAAAGGGTAAGAAATGGATATTTGCTATAGTGAACACTCCATCGTTAATGTCACCAAAAATGTCAAGTGAGCAAGTGGTAAGAGAGGGATGGGGGCGACCTTAAGGAATCCCAAATGGCAGATTGTCACAAATATTTATCAAAGAGCCTCTGGGGAGAGCATGGAATTGTACCCAATCCATCAGTCGGTGACCTGATTGATGAGCAAAGCTCGGAGGCTGGTATAGAAACCCCTGATTCCTTAACGTGACTTACTTGACACTCCCCTACCTCCAAGGAATTACACATCTAGAAGGTGACAGCGGGGCTGTGGGAAAAGCGGTGAGCCCTGGGAAGACGCGTGCTGGAGCTATCCTGCCTCCTGATTCATTCTCTCTGCATCGCAGAGGACAGAGAACACTTTTGCCTCCTCATCTCCTCCCCTAGAAAAACGTGCGTTCCTTCCCGGTTATGTAACACAGACAAGTTACCAGAAGTCAAACAGGCTTGACCCCGAGCTGAGGAAAAGAGGCGGAAACAAGACACGGCCCAAGATGAGTTTCATTTATATAATGAAAATAAATTTTTACACAATCAACAGAAACACACCCAGTTGGTTTTTTTTTTTTTTTGCGAAAAATATTTTTAAATAAATTTTTGTCTTTTTTTTTTTTACATTCTGATATACATATGTAACAAGGGTTATGGCACTGTCACCAGAATCAAATCCAAAAGAAGAAATTAAACAAAGGGAAAAGGTGGGGAGGAAAGCGATCGGTTTTAATTCCTTTCTGTCTCCAAGCTGGCACATCTGCACTGCTTGCGTACCGTTTGGCCGCCAGCCCTGACTTGTCCACTCAAAACACCCTCGTATTGCACAGTGAAGGCATATGGTACAACGGTCAGTCCCTTGCTACTTCAAAAAAAAAATCTCTTAAACCCAGAAAGGGAAAAATATAATAATTCAGAGTACGAAACACACAAAATCAACAGTATCCTTTGTGTCTTTTGAGAATGTGAAGGGTTCTCAGACCACACGAGCTGCCCCGGGTTTGCGCGCCACGGGTGAGCAGCCCAAGGCTCGGTTTGGTTGGGTTTCTGTTTTCTGCATGAACGGCCCATGGAATCCCGGGTCTTCATGATTCAGTGTCTTTTCTACTTACTTTTGGTTTTTTTTACATTGGTTTAAAATGTAGTATATTCGGTCTATGAACCTGCACAGACTACATAATCATAAACGCTACAAATAGCTTCAAAGGAAAAGGGGAAGAAACAAGTTTTATTATATGTTTATTGTTGGCTTTAAAAAAAAGGACTTCAATTAGCCTCCCTCCTTTATCAGTTCTTGGGAGGGAAATCTCAATGGGCATCAAAAATTAAATTCTTCTCACACTTGTTAAAAATAAAAAGTTTTTAAACCAGTTTGTCTCCATTCACAAACTTTATCCCCATTTAAAAAAAAAAGAAGAAAGAAAAAGCAAAGAAAGACTCCATTCTCCTTCCTCTTCATCTCGTCTCCTGATGGGGAACAGGAGCCCCTCCCGTCCAGCCTGCTGGAGTCACACGACCGTCTCCACGCCCATCAGCTTTGGTGTAAGGATCCGCGGCGTGACCCCGTTGTTCAGGTCTTCCTCGAACTCCAGCAACTGCCCCATGAAGTTGAGGTTTGGGGAGATAATTGGTCGTTTGCCTTTGACAAATTTATAAGCATCAGTCATGGTCATCCGAGTGTGCTTCATCAAGTAAGCGATGACGATTGTGGCAGAGCGGGACACCCCGGCCTGGCAGTGGATGAGAAGCCCCTTCCCGCACTGGTGAGCTTCCTCTGGAAAAAGGGAGAGAGGCAAGAGGTGAGGGGAAGGAGACAGTGATGGGAAGAGTGAGTTAACTTTCATCCGGCCTTGGCCATGCCATGGTTTGTAGAGAGAGAATACATTAAGACGGTTTTAAACCCAAGCATAATTTGATGGTTCATTGTGTATGTTTATGTCACAACCTCCGGAACCGGCTAAAAGCAATCTTGGCATAAATAAGATGCTGCATTTCTACATTTAAAGAGAAGAGTGGGCGAAGGAATTATTCACAGTAACAGTTCACTTTGCAGGTGATAGCAGCCGACTGGAGCAGAAGCCACAATAACAATTAATTGCCATATTAAACAAGCTACTCAGTAGACCCTTCTGACTAAGGATCTTCATTCCAATTGCCAGACTGTGTGACTTGTCAAAACTAGAGTTACTAATAACATCTCTCCTTCCTCTGATAGAAAAAAAAAACCCAGTTCTTTCCTTCTGCTATAGAACAGCTCTGTACAGGAACTGGTATTGAATAATGAGAAGTTTAGTCTTGCTAAACTAGTACCGAGGTTAAAGGAACAAAAGTCAACTAGAAAGTTACTCTGTTCAGCTTCTTACAGGAAAACCCTGCTGTAAGGTTAGCTGAGGACTGTGGTCCCCAGGCACAGGGGCCACCTATGTCTGAACCGATAACCCCTCACCCACGGGAGCCTTTGGCATGTGGCGATGACTTAAAAGCTGGAGGCATTTCAGCAATGGATCAGAACCCAGAGCAACTGGAAAGGGCCAGACTTCATACATTTCAGATATACTCGATACGAACAGTTCAGGAGAATAGCTTGTGGGCACTGCCTGAACCGATTCTTAATGATGCTTCTAGACTAAAAGGCATCTCCAAGAAAGTGTCCCTGAAGCGGATGGTATCAGTTAGGTGCAGAGCTGGAAAGAACAGCAGGGTAAGTAGAGTCATGATTTAACTTAAACCATCAAAAAATGAAATGCTGTGCAATTTTTCATCTTAAAAATCTGTAGATCGGGCTTACTTCTCATAGAAAAAGTATTTGGAGAAAGTAGGTCCCTCTTTCCATGTCTTCTTTTCAGCACACACTAGGTACCAAGTGCCACACTGAGACTGGAAGGCATGGCGGTAAGGAGAGGAGCTACCGAGTGTTAGGTTTGACCACTGGTCCCACTACACACTAGGCAGGTGACCCTGTGGGAGTCCCCTGACTCCCCCAAGCCTCAAACCTTCTGTCTGCATAATGGGAATAATACCAACTCACCAGTCTCAGGGAACATGGGAATAATATCACCCAACTCAGAAATAAAGAAACGGCATAATTAAACCCTGAACCTAGACTCTGTGCAGTCAGTCCACTTAGACTCTCAGTGAATGTGGTTATGTTCATAAAATGTACCATGTTTGTCCAAAAGCAAGACTAGAAGATTTCGGTTTACCCAATGATGTAACAATGAAAATAAAATCGGGCCTGTGCAGGCCACCAGCCGGAATTGTCTTTCAGGTTCAATGCCGTTTGGTACTGGTTGTTCTCCATCTGAAAAAGCAGCTAAGCCTGAATACCTCAAGGAATGGGGGTGCTTTGCAGGCGGTCCTCTTAGAGGAAGCACATCGCATGCTACTCACTGAAGAGAAACAATTTCCTAACTTCCCGCAACGGGATTAGGTCAGAAGAATTGCATCCATAACATCGTGTACCAACCAGGGAGTTCCTCATCTACGCGATGACAACAAACATTTCTCCCTCGGGGCTCAAGGCTTGCTTCAGATGTTGTTAATAAAGAATGTAAGCGACCTTTGCGTCCACGTCTGTTGCCAGTCAGGAATGAACAGGGCATCATCAACCTGGCCCCAACTTACTGTGGGAGGGCCCTGGCCTTGGAACCAAGGGCCCTGAGTTCTGGTCCCGTCTCTGCCACTAAAACTCCTATGACCTTGGAGAAGTCACTTGACTTTTCTGAGTTTGGTGACCACTCACAACTTCCTGCTGGACTAAATACTCTATGGTCCTGCGCTGAAGGCACAATTAGCAAGCACAACAGCGGGACAAGGTGGCCGGAGCTGTCAATTCAACAGCAAATCCACCAGACCCGACAGCTGTTAAACCCAAGGCTTTTTTCTAACAGAGGGGGCACCAAACGTGAGTGCATTCTTCCCGGAACACAGGCCAGTAAAAGGTGCTGCCACATTCAGGAAAAGTACTGGGTCACTTCTATGTGATAACAAAGGGAGGGTCACTTGAAAAAAATTGTCAGTAGCTGCTAGATGCCAGGTGTTCCCCAGGTGATCCTCTGAGCCTTACAACAGTTTGGGGCTATAGAAGCAACAAAAATTAAAGTTAGGATTAAGGTTCCTTCTGGAGATTAAAGCCTGCTGCTGCTAGAATGATCCTCCTTGGGAACCGCTCAGGCCACACCACCTGAGCTTTCCTACTTCAGTGAGTCTGGAGGAAACTGTCTCAGGAAATCTAGTACCATCTCGCTGGCGCTCACGTGCATGCCCTTTCCTGCCCCATGTTTAAGAACCGAGACAAAGCAGGGAGAGGGGAAACAGCCCATTGCCCTCCCCACCTCCAGTCCTCTCTCTCCCCGGCACTGATGGGTCAGGGAATGGTGTTCACCACAGCGTTTTGCTTGAGTGACATAGATTCTTCCGGAGCAACCCTTCAGCAATGCTACGTTTGCCTCAACCTCATGTACAGAGTCTATTCCAGCTGCAAGTTCATTGAACTCAAGGTAAGGGGCGTGTGGTGAGTTTGGAGGTGGGTAAAATATACTCACTACATTCTATTTCCTGCTTGGGGCTGTGGTAGACCAGAAAGCCACAGTACCAGCTCTGGTCTCTAATTCCTTACTTTCTATCCGTTGTTTTACAGAAATTCTGTTCTGGAACACATCCCTGCCAAGCCCCACCACTTTTTCATTGAGAACTTGAGGGAATGATTTCTAGTGGAACAGATCCCAGCCAAATGGAATTACTGTTCTTTTATATTCATCCTGGTGGATCCAGTACACTCGATGGGCTATGACTTAGGAGAAGACTTGGGCTGCACCAGGCAGCAGAGCTGCGGGAAAACCACTCAGGTGAGCTTTTTTACTGGAAACCCAGACATTAAATCTTGAACTTGACCTCAAAGCAAAAGCCAGAGCGGAAAGGAAGGCAGAGGAGAATGCCCCACGGGGAGATAGTTACCAATGAACTCGAAAGCCTCTTCGAAGTACTGCCGGAGGTTCTGCTTGTTGCTGTCGGTGGCCGGCAGCCGCTTGTAGTTGAACAGGCCTTTCTCGTAGTGGTAGAGGGGCAGGTGCGTGGTGACATTGATGACGTAGCCAATGTTGAGCCGCTGCATGGCGTCCAGGTCCTGCGCGTCCTGCTCGTTGCCCAGGAACAGGAAAGGCAGGATGGGCGTCAGCTCGGCGTTCTCGATGTCGGGGGTGGTGGGCACGGACTGAGGTAGCACGCTGGAGGCCGCGGACGCACCACCGCCCACCTCCCGGCACTCCTGGAGCTGGAGGGAGTTATCACAGAGGTTCTCATGGTTCTGCTTGAAACTGCTGAGTCCGCCTGGAACACAAACACAGCGAGCGTGATGACCCCTGGCTCGCCCCGTGGGAAGGAGAGCACGCTGTTGCTGATACAGCTAATAAAATGAAATGGAAGTCCGTTTGGAGGCTCGGGAGGGGCTTCGGAGGATTTCGCCGCACCTGAACTTGGGAGATGTGCTCTGTGTGCACGCTGGGCCGTGGCCCCTGGAAGGAGCCCATACGACCTCAGACAACTTCCGCCGCCCGACTTCCAAATTCGATCTGCCTCAAAGGGCCACGGCTCAGCGGCCTATACAGAATCAGGCCCCCGGGAGCGGAGCGAGGCTCGGTGACTGTGTGGGGAACGTGGACCAGCACCTGGGCCCTGCAGGCATGAGGCTTGCACCCGTCCTCCTCTCGCCTTCCCCGAAAAGACAGCGTTGCTGCCAACACAGCAGAGTGGTCACGAGCAGGGACCTTGCAAGAGCCTGTGCACCATGGCTGGGACCCCAGTTCCAATCCTTCCTGGCTCTATCACAGGTGGACGTTAATTTCTCTGTGCCTCAGTTCCCCTGCCTGTAAAATGAGGGTCGTGGCATCTACCCCTTAGTGTGACTGGGGTCTGGGATGAATGAACACACATCAGGTACTCAGCACACTGCCTGGCACAGTGTCGCTCAGCAGAAGTTTGCTGGTTTTGCACTGGTAATATTTATACGATTGCCCACAGGTTCAAGCAGCAGAGAAATGCTTGGAAAAGACAAAAACACAAAAGGAGCTGTGAGGTGAGCTTTCCTTAGGATCTCCTTTTTGATATTCTCCATGTAGATCGCTGACAGTTTTCCGCCCCGATTTCCAGCAGGACTCCATGTGACAGCAGCCCAGACCCTCGCCCAGGCCTTTCCCAGCTTGGGCGGCCACACACCCATCAGGAAACCTCTAACAATCCATGAACACACACTGTGGACCTAGCTTAAGGCTCTGCCCTGCCTCCTAAATGTTACGGGTCTGGTGGAAAAGGCTGAAAACCGTACCATTTTTAAAATGCAGACCTCCCCTGCAACGGGGGGTAGAATTACTTATGAGAATATATCTTAAGGAAATCGGCCGGTTACCTAAGATGTTCACTACAGCATTATCTGTTTTATAGCAAAGGCCAAGTTTAAGAAAAAAATTGAGGGGGAAAGTTAATATAGTCATTCAACGGAACATTATGTAGCCGTTCAAGGTTGTGAAAACATATGAAAGCAAAGAGAATGTTTCTGTTCAATATTCAATGAAAAGAGCCAATTCAAAAATATCCACCATGCACGTGATCAAAAGTTCAAGGACTACACAAAAAAGAACAATTTGTGTAAGTTGGGAAATTTATGGATCATAGTTTGCTTACATTTTTCCTTTAATATTTGTTAGATGCACCACACACACGGATAAGCTTGAAAGATTATTATGAGGATCGAATTATTCAATATACAAGTAAGGGCTATGCAATCAGACACCACTGCCACCCAATTAGCTCTAATTCAAGTCAAACAGAAATAGACGCGCTCTGGCCGTTCCTTTGAAAAGAGGAGGAAGCTGAAAAGCTGAAAGCTCCCAGAACACAACATTCACGCCCCTGGGGAGATGCCTTCCATCCCGGCTTCTCGGCGGCTTCTCGAGGGTTTCAGGAGGTGAGTCAGGAAACGAACGCATGAACAGGATGTGGCTGTGTTGAAACAAGGACAGGAAGTCTATCTGTCCCCGAGCTTCTGAACTTAACACGTGTCCTTCAAGTCTCATCTGGAGCAACCACGGCTGCAACCTGGACCTCGCATCTGGGCTGTTCACGGCCAGCGCACGCAGAGCAGGTCGTGTAAACCAGGGAAGTCGTATTTTTAGGTCCGGCTGTGACCCCAAGATTATTCCAAGGGGTGATACTAGGATCATATCACTCATCTGTGTCAAAACCTACCATTTCTTTCTTTTTTTTTTTAACCCTCACCCAAAGATATGTTTATTGATTTTAGAGAGAGAGGAAGGGAGAGAGAAACATTGATGGGAGAAAGAAACATTGATTGGCTGCCACCTATACAATCTGACCTGGGATCGAACCCACAACCTAGATATGGGCCCTGACCGGGAATCGAACCTGCAACCTTTTGTTGCATGGGATGGCACTTTAACCAACTGAGCCACCCAGTCAGGGCCTACTTCTTCTTTTTGAAAAGAAAAACAAAAACCATAAATTCATTTTAATTGATTTCTAGAATTAAACTTTGCCCTTAAATGTTATTAGTTTATTCTGCTATGAAATCATGGCAAAAGAAAAAAAAGTTTGGGCTAAAGAGATCATTTTTAAAGTATACAGAAGAAATGGAAAACCTGAAAAACTTCACTAGGGAAAACATTTGAATAAATTGAAATTACCCACTGTCCCCGTCACAAGCTCCACAAAAGAAACGAAAGGGTTATTTTAAAATCTGCCCAGCATGGCCTCTGTAAAGTCCAAGTAAACAGTTCCACCCTGATTCTGTGATGGGAACCCTAATTCACTTTTTCTTTTCCCAAAGAAAAAGGCAGTTGCTACACTTCTCCATATAAGATGAGAGGAAAGAACAACAAAACGAACTCAAAAGAACTTTCTAAGGGGGTGGGGAGAGGGAAAAAAAAGAACTTCTCTCTGTTCTTATTTAGGGTACACAAGCTGTAATTTGTCTTAAAAACAGCTAGTTTAAAAAAAAATGCACGCCAGTAAAACCCCCCACACAGAAACAAGCAGCATCCAGCTTTTTAAAATTCTGTCTCTACACCTCCTTACCCAATGACATCAGCTGGAGGCTCCCCACCTGCCCAGTTGCCATAGCAGTTATACAAAGACATACAATGACATCAGTTGGCATGATATCAGCTCTTTGAGTGCAAACAATACAAGAAGAAGTACTTTGTTTAAGGCCTTTGGTGCAACTGTGTTCTGGGGAGGCAGTGATGTAATATGCTAACAGGTGGCATGGCCCTTCCATTTGCCTAATGGGGAAAAAACCACAGGGGGCGGGGGTGGGGGCGAATTCGAGACAGACACACACGGAAAGATCTGAATCCCAGGGGGTGCTCATGTGCAAAATTCGGGGTATATTGTACGTTTAAGCCATGTGGGAACTCGGCTCGGAGACTATTTAGAGATGGAGTGGATAGAGAAGGAAATAGCGTACTTCAAACATATTAGCTGGGCAAGAAAATTCTCAGTGAAGGGTGTGAAGAAACAGCCTCCCGTCTGAGCGCTGGTCTGATGATCAGCTGCGGCAAGAGCCCTCAAGAACCTCAAGGAGGCCTACGCACATGACATGCACAGTGGTGGTTTTAGAGTCAGGTCTGCAGGGAGAAGTGCTTTCTCCTCGTGCGTGCAGGGTGGAACTGGAAGCTGGGAATGGGGGAGGGGAAGGAGGGGGGCCAATAAGGTTTTCTCTTCCATATCCTCTCCCCCATCTGACCCCATCTTATTCCACTAGGGGCCGAACTAACTGCTCCCTGGCTGAGGAGCTGTGATGATTCCGATTCAGTGAGAGCTCGGATGATTTCGTGTTTGTTATTAGTACTGAAGAATGTAACAATACGATAACCAGCAACTGAAGCAGAGGCAGTGTGGCGTGCTGGTTAGCGGCAGGGGTTAGAGGCGGACAGACAGTCCCAGGCTGCAACGGTGACTCTGCCTCAAATGAGCTGACAGACCTGGCGCAAATTGCTTCCCCTCATTAAGCCTCGGTTTACTGATCTGTACAGTGGACATAATATCACCTACTCCTAGAGCACAGGAAACCTATGGAAATACGTTGATATGTAACCAGCTGCTTGATAAATAAGGTCTTATTGCCCTGATGTCACCCGGCCGTCCCACCTCCAGCTTATCCAGCCACACGGCGGTCCTCAGGGCGGTGACTCTGAGTCCAGACTGCTTGGGGCTGCACCCCAAACACAAGCTATGCCCTGACCCTGCGCAAGTTTCTTGCCTTTTGGTTCCTGAGTTTCCCCATACACAAAACAGGGGTTAAACTGGTTAATAAAACTACAGTCCTTCAAAACACTAACACCTATTAAAGCACGTGTTTTAATACTTTGGGAAATTGCCCTTTTAAAAATCTTGAAAGATTCTGCTCCATATAAAGACTCCAATGGTAAGTAAGCAAATGTTCTTGAGTTCTTCCTCTTAAAATCCTATTTAAAAAGAAGTAGGAACCAAAGTACACGAGCAGTTTTAAAGTTTAAATAAAATGCTCATAAAGAAAGCAACAGCTTCCTGTCCTTCCTGAACAAATAGCTCGAACTTCATGTTTTTTTTTTTTAAATCAAAACTTCCCCAAACAAGGCTGCATGTGTTTGGATTCCTGTTTTTTTCAGTGGGGTACTGAGTGTTTAATTTAGCTTTTTAACCTTTTTTATTTTTCAGTTACCCTTTACACTCAGTGTTCTTGAGTCTTAGCTTCAGGTTACAGCACAGTGGTTAGATAATCATATAGAATTGACTGATTGAATAAAACTGCTCCCCTCCCCTGTCTTGAGTCCCCCCCACACCCGCCCCTGCCCCCATCCCCTCCCAAGGGATCTCCTGAGGCACAACTGCTTGTAGTTATCAATGCAAGCATTTCCCAGGCCCCAGCGACAATGATAGAGGCAATGCATTTTCAACCCTTATCCCCAAACTAGGTTCTCTGCCAGAATGAGTCGGGTCAGCCCGTGGACGCCAAACGGCACCCTTAAAGAAAAACACGGAGACCCGGAGCTCACTCGGGAGGTCAGTGAGAGGACAGCCCCACGGAAGCCTGGGATTCACCTTTGGGTGGGAAGCCTCCCTTGGTGGATGCTTTTCGGCTCACGTTGCTGTTCTGGCTATTGCGGTCCTGGAAAGAGAGGAGCCTGCGTGGCGTGATTCAGGAGCAGTGCTCTGCGTGGCAAATTACAGAAACCACAGCCAAACGCAGAATTCGTAAGCGAGACATTTCCATATTCTGGAGACGGACAGCGCTTTTGCACACAGGCGTCTTGGTTTCATGCTAGGCTGGGAAGGGAGCGCTTTCCAGAATTTTAACGAAAACTCTCGGTGAAGGTCAGCAAATGGAATTAACCCCCAAGACACGTGAAGGGGGACTAAAATGAGGCTCTTCTAGAAGCTTGCTGCCAGCATGCTGAGCGCCCCTTTCTGTTGCCTACATTTTCCTGACTGGGTGACTAGTCTTTTACAGTCAAATGGGACTTGGATGGAAGCGGTTAAGGACATACAGACCAGAGCCAGGTGGCTTGAGCTGAAAATCCAGGCCCCCATCACTAACTAGCTGTGTTTCCTTGGGCAAGTTATGTACCATCTCTGCACCTCAGTTTCCACATCTGTAATATGGAGATGGCAGAAGTATCTAACTCTATGAGGCTCTTAATATGGACAAAATGCTCCATGAGTCAGATGTAAGCACTATACATGGGGCGATATTGGTATAAAATGGAGCTCTAATGGAACCCCCCAGCGGGTCCTCCATGGAGACTGGAGTACATCAAAACAGACTGCCCGACTCTGTTTGCACAAGGACCCTTGTGGAGGATACAAAGCTTTGGATAGACTGAAGTTGGTATCAGGCTTCCAGAGCTGAAACTCTCAGAGAGAGAGAGAGTCCGAGTCACTTCATACTTTTTGGGAGCAGAAAACCGCCCGCTTTAACAAGAGAAATATTTGGGATGCCAGCTAGATCCACAGAGATCCCTTCTGCTTTTTGTTTTCCACCAAACCGTCTCTATAGTCAATGGAAGGACGGGGCCTTTTACAATAGGAATGATTTCAAGTTCATTACCAGGTGGTATCATCCACACTGTTTCACGATTGTCTCCCCACGAGACAGTGTATTTCTTTCCTAAGGAGAATGAAGAGGGCCTGTACTGAAAAAAGAGAGTAATTCCAGTGACAGTGCTGTGTCACTAGGTGTCAGGTAAGAAACAAAAGGATAAAGAAACACGTGTTGTTACCCGGGAAAGAGAGAAACTTCGAGGGTTGCGACTTAGGCAGTTTTGATGGTGGGGGACCGTGAGTCGGAAAGGAGTAGCCCTCTGATCATCTCGTTTCACTGCTTTCAAGTAAAATGACCAATATTTGAAAAGCCATAAACAAGGAGGGAAGATAATGCTTAAAACTTTAGTGAAACAAACACTCGTTATGGTGAATCCAACTGAGAGCATGTTGATTATTTGGGCAAATACCATTAGGTTTCCAGGAAGGTTTCTCTGTACATCAGTCCCTCGCCTCGTGAGCTTCCTACCGTCGGATGTCCCTGGTAGAAGAGATGAGTTATTTATAGATCTATTTTAAAAAGCAACTTTAGAAGGCAGCCCATGAAACAGGAGGCAGCAGGGAAAGAGTGTCGCCTTGAACTTGGAATGATGGCTCTGCCACGTGCCAGCGGTGTGACTTTGTGGAAGTTACTGGGTCTTTCGGAGCTCGCTTTCCTTAACTACGAAGTGGGGACACAGTGAGTAGTCACCGAGCATCATAAATAGGTTCTGGGACTTCAAGGACAACACTGACAATGTTACACAGACTAACCGATGGAAGTAAGAGTTCAGCCCTGTAGGCACCTCCCCAAAGTTATAGTGAGATGGCTTGAACTAAATGACACTTATTTGAGGACCTGCCATCCTAACTATCAGGTGTGCTGTAATGATCCAATGACATTGGGTGTAAAATACCCTCCCTGGCACCTGTAAGAAGGCAAACAAACCTGGTGGCTGTTTGGATACCAGTGGGCCATGGAGTGGCCCAGATAACAAGAGCTCCCGGTGGTCAGAGGCCAGAGGATTACCCGAGGCCTCCCGGTCAAAGCAGGTTTTGCGATAGCCTTGTAGGATGGTGCAGTTGGTTCAGAGAACTGGGGAAAAGGAGACCATCTGCCAGAGCCAGTCCCAAGCAGGGGAAAGGATGCCGAAGCGGTGGCCACAGGGCACCCCACCTGCAGCGCTGTTCTTGTAAAGGTCGTATTCAGTGTTGGTGGGTCCCCGGGGGGACTCGACAATGCGGGAGCGACTGGCACGCAGAATGGGCTTGGGCCTGCGCTTGGTGCTTCTCCCCGGAAACCTCATTATAGTTATTGTTTGTGTCCTAAGTTGCAATAGAACTGAAGAGAAAAAAGGACATCTAGGCTTATCAAGTGGCCATAAATGCATCCCTAGCAAATGCTCTGGAAACGTCTAGAACTTTTAGGAACACGTGGACATTGCATCAGCACCGTGACTCAGGTTAGCCCACCTGCTTTTGTTTCCCGCAGACTATCTGCCCTTCCTGACACCCCAACAATTTGGTAGATTACAAGGACCCAGCATTCGAGAAATAAGCTAATACTTGACTATAATATACACCGAACACCAAAGACAGTAATTTTGCTCCTTTCTAATTTTTGTCTAATCTGCAATATGGTTTCAGCTACATTTTTGGTTCTGTATACTTCTACAACTATGTTCAATTATTAACTTGTTTTGGGGAGGCGCTCTTATTTCTTGTGTTTTAAAATAGATTGCTTCCTTCTTCGATAGGTAAAATCTTTGTAATGTACTCCATACAAATATTTTTTTTAAAAAAATTCCTATCTAAATATCTCTCTCAAAAACGGTGAACTGAGTCAGAAAGATCTAATGATTTAGGAACTGTGATAGACTACGATGAAGCTTTCATTGTATGCCTTCCAGGAAAAGCTGACCCTGCCTGTTTTATCCAGTTTAAAAGGCGCTCCCTGTGCCCACCTCACCCCACCCACCCTCCCAGCACAGAAGGCGCCTTGGGTGCACACAGGGCCCCACTGCCGAGCTGGTGCAGAAGAGGGCTGGGGTCCAAGGTCAGCCTGCTGCAGTAGCTCAGCCGCGCAGAGGAGGCAGCTTCGAGTCCTGACCCCGGGAAGGGAGTCGCACCTCTGTGCCCCCTTCCTGTGCTTCCCTCCTTACAGCTTTAATGAGTACCCAGTGTTTGGGATACCACAAGTTTAATTTGTGTGTATTTGACTAACACAGGCAGATTGTTGGAGAGGCTACTCCACAAGTATGTAAATACAGCCTGTTTCTTTAAATCTGTTACCTCATTTATTTACATTAGAACAGAAAGCACTGCCAGTAGCAACAGCTGATGACAGTCATGTAATTTTCCACAAGGACAACAATCAAAAAGCGTTGTGTTATTTTAACGAACAGATGACTTTTCTGTGAGCGGGACTCGAAGGGGAAGATCTGTGAGTTCCCACAGCCAGGAACTCCGCCAGGCTGTGCAGAAGTCGCTGTGACTTTAAGGAAGAGCCCCTTTCGTCCCCTCTTCACCAGGGTCAGCTTGTGTCCCTCCTTTTCAATCTCTCCCTCCCTCTCCAGTCTCCTAAACTCTTCAGAAGCATAAGAGAGAAAACGCGAACAAACTCCTGGTGCAGGAAGGTGGCAGGGATTCTACCTAGAATACAGCTGATGCTTGAACTTCCAATGAATCCACAGACTATCTTTGAAAGCCATTTTTAAAGGGTCGAGGGTGGTTTAGGGAGAGGGGTCAAGCCCCCTCCCCCGCCCCCTCCCCCAACCACAGGGATGGGCCTGTTAGTGCCCAGAACCCCATCTGCACGCGCACCTGTTCGGGCTCAGACAGGTTTCACTAAGAACCCCCTGAAGGCAGGGGGCTGCCATAACTGACTGCTCCCCGCCGTCCCCTGTGCCTGGACTGGACAGAGCACTTTCTGGTACGTCCAGTTGTCCGCTTCGCCCCCAGTTCCTATTGGAAGGTCAGTCTGCGCACCGGGAGCTCATCTGCCTCTACGTTGAGCTTCACTCTCACGAACAGAAATGCCCGTGGAAGAAAGTGGAAAGGTTTTACATACCCGACAGGGCTCGGGGAGTCATCGGGTGAATGGCTTCCCGCTAAGAGGCATGCCCATCACAATACGGGCTGGGTGTGTGGTGGGGAGAGGGCTGCCAGCACAGCCAAGTTCAAGCCCCGTCCCTGAAAACGTGCAAGTTCATGTTTCCTTCTGCTTTCCCTAAGCCTCCATGCGGAAACTTCACCTGTGTCAGCACCAGCAGGCTCCCAGGGAGAGCGGCCCTCCATAAACACTCAGCTCAAGCCTCTGGGTTTTCTTAACAGACACACCAGTTGTAGTAACACGTTTTTTTTTTTCACTTTTAGAATCTCTTTTATCTAAGAGCAAGGCCTCAAACATTTTGGGGCTTGAGTGACAAGCTACCCCTTCCCCCTCCCCTCCTTACTCTCTCCCCACTGGTCAGGGTCCAATGGGAGGGGACGGACGATAAACATATAAGCCTACAAATAAAAAGGTAATAATTAATTTTAAGAGCCATGAGGTACTCTCCAGTTCCTGGGTGTGTGGGTGGGAACTAATTAGATTGGACTGACGGGCTGTGGAAGGGGCTGACGGGAGGGAGTCTGGGAGAACAGCTGGGGCCCAGAGAACCACCCTGTGGTGAAGGCAGGACACGCTCGAGGCCTGGGGTGATTCAAAGTGGCCCAACGTGACCAGCGAGGCACAATGAGTGGGCAGGGAGACAGGGACCAGAGGAGGTCCCGGAAGCCTACAGAACGCCTCTTAAGCACATTTTGTAGTTGGGGTTTTACTCTAAATTCAGTGGGAGCTCCTGAAGGTTCAGAAGTCCATAAAAGGTGATCAATACATGTTTGAAAGAAAAAGGGAGAGAGAGGGAGAGAAAAAGGTGTTAATTTATCAGACGGTGCAATGCTCCTACACTCCAGCACCTGGGCAGATTCAACACTTTCTTTCTCTGAAAGCATTTTTCATACCTGCGATGGACTCATTTATGCACCCTCCCATTCGTACATGAATTCCTAACCCCCAGTGTGATAGCATTTGGAGATGGGGCCTTTGAGACATAATTAGGTTAAGATGAAGTCATAAGGGTGGGGGGCCCTTATGATGAGATCAGTGCCCTTATAAGAAGAGACCCTCGAAGTTTGCTGTCTCTCTCTCTCCCCCTCCACCACTGGAGGGCACAAACAGAAGGGGGCCATCTGCAAGCCAGGAAGCGAGACCTCATCAAACCTAACTATGCAGGCAGCCTGATCCTGGCCTCCCAACCCCCAGACCTAACAGCGTACCACTTTTAGTTTTGATTCCCAGTATAGCTTACTTGTTAAAAATATCCATTATAATTCTGACTTTCAAAGAACCACACCAAAACCTGTGGACTGGCTGAGAACCTGACCCCTGGGAGCCAACCCCAGTTGGTATCACATCTTAAAGTCAAGCCAGGAATGGTCCAGCCGAAAGGAGCCGCATGCCCGTAAGAGACAAGACCAGAGAGCCTTCCAGAACCTTAGTGCTAGTAGCCAGCTACAAGCAGAGAAGCCCACTCCTTTCCCAAAGACTCTTATCTCCCCCGTAGTTATACCTTCCTTGTGAATCAGTGCCGGCCCCTGCCCTCCCTGCAGCATCTATCCGGGCCAAAGAATATTTTAGCTGGAGGCTTCCTGTGTCTTTGGGAGGCGACTCTATACCTTTCCTGTTCACTAAAAAGTTCAATACTGGTTAATCCATCAAGATGGATTAAGGGAAGGGGGAGGGGGGAAATCCATGAGCTCATACTAGAAGGCTGCAGTGGAAGAATGTTAACAGGAGAGCGCCATAAAACACAAAACTATATTTTTCCCAAGAGTTCAACCACTCTCCATCATTGTTTAATTCTCTGAAGAGAGGGAAAACATTCTTTGCTTTTCGGTGCAGAAGTTTAAATAATGAAGCATTACTAAACAAACAAACAGAGGAAAGCCCAGAAAAGCTATTCATTAAACAGACCCACTGTACAAAAGGAAGACTGTTGCTAAACCACCCACCTCCCCAGAGGACCGACATTTATCTTAGACCCCAAATTAAACACATCACAGCTTCATAGCAAAACTATGTTTCCCAGTGGGGTTTAAGTAGAGTCCAATTAAATAAATCTCTGGAAATATCAAGAGCAAGCCTCGAGGGAGAGCATAGTTCTACTGTGAAGCATTCCCAGTAGAAATTACATTCACAGAAGGTCATCTAGAAACATCCATGACAAGAGGAAAGGGGGAAAGGCAGGAAGCAAGGGGAGGTTACACCGGCGAAGCCCGGGGGGTCCACTGCTTGGTTGTGTGTGAAGTGTGTGGCCAACGACGCTCTGTGCCCCTCAGCTTACTCTGGATGAAACCCCCAAGTCCAAAATGACAGCTTTCACAGTGATGTGTTTTAGCCTGACCTGGAGGTCAGAGGGCTGTGGCTTAGGGAATTCAGAAAGTGGTAGGGGAAGGGATCGAGTGTCATCCTCAAAATCTGAGCTGTTTTTACTGAACCAATGTTTTCAGTTCACAAAATGCAGAGGGACAACTTCCTCAAGTCGCTGAGTTGAATTCTATATTTGGCAAGAAGACTAAGATTACCGATCGACTGCCAGAAAGAGCAGGCATGAGCTCTCCTTGGACAAGGACTTGGCCCGCTGGCCATGCCCAACAGTCACGCCACCCCACAAGGGCTGATCTTGGAAAGGTCAGCCTGAAGCCAGGTGAGGCCTCCGTGCACTGGCAGAATCCTGAGGTTGCATCGTATCAGAAGCTAGCATGTCCCCACCTAGTAGACTGCCTTCTGAGATTAAGGAGGAAACAATCAAAAGGCCGGGGCATCTCTGAGAAGATGGGCTACGATTCTATACTGTCAACATGAACTTGAGATTTAGTGGAGGGCCAGCCAAGTTCAATCTGGGACATGTGCAATGGAGAGATGGCCTGGGATGTCCCCCACATCTGACACCATCGGCTTTCTCAACCACATCCCCTCACAGCCCTAACACCACTCAAGGTGACAGAAGTCCTGACCGCAAGGACTCAGAACACAGCTCTCTTTCCACATTGAAGTGATACTGGGTTCCAGCTCTATGACCTCCATTGCCACTTTTCTAAAATCAGGAGTTTGGATAATCTGTATGTTTCTCCCCATTCTAGCACTCTACGATGTCCACACGGCTTTGGTAACCTGGTATGGATGAACAATAGCAAGAATGAGCCCAGCGTTGTAGGGTGTGTGAGGCCTGGGTGATCCGCTTCTCACCGCAGGGCCTTTGCACTTGCCGCCCCCTCTTCCTGGAACTCTCTTCCCCTTATTCATCACATGGGTGATTCTGACCGCAGGCCAAGTATGATTTCCTCATGAAGGTCTCCCCTAACAGCCGATTCACAGCTGCCCTCCCATAGCTCTGTTGTGTTATATCATGAAGTTTTGAAGTTTTATAACCTTCAAACCACTTAGCACCCTCTGAAATTACTTGTTCATTTCTTCACGTGTTCACTGTTTGTATTATTAAACTGTGGACCCCAAGAATGCCGAGCTGCTGTTTGCCTTAAAGGAAACTGATCGTAACAGTTCACAGAAGAGGGGGTCAGGCTGCCCCCACAGGACAGCAGGATGATCTTTGCCAGTTGCTTAGCCTTTTCGCACCCTAGTTTCCTCATTTGCAAAATGGAGCTAATAATGTTTCCAAGAGGCAACAACAGAGTTATTGTGCAAACTTAATGAGCTAATACTGGTAGTTATTAATAGAAATGGAAAGTATTCACTGGTTAGCACCTGGAGTAATACAGTAAGCCCTCACTTAACATTTTTGATAGGTTCTGTGACTTTAAGCAAAATGACATATCACAAAACCAATTTCACTACAAGCTAATTGATATAAACAAGAGTTCTGTTCCTATGGTATCTCATCAACGTTATAACAAAATGATGTTGAACAAAATGACGTTGTTCAAGGACCTGCTATGAGTGATTTGTGTAGTAGCTGCTCATTAAATATTCCTAGGTTAAATGAGATGAGAAAGTCCAGTTAGTTGTAAAGCACCTACTATGTGCTGTTTAGCATAATGCCAGGGACTTGGGGGGTTAAAAAAACAAAAAGTATGTATTCCCTGAAGATAAGTACTGTCTTCCAGGGTGGCCCCAATATGCTCCTGTGAAGTCCACTTTCTAGGAGGTGGTGACATGAGAGACCTTTGCCGGACAAGGAACAGGACTGAGCATGAACAGAAGGGTCATGGTTAACATGACCACAGGCAAGAGAAGTGTCTATTTTAAGGAGATAAGGAGCAACCAAACCAAAGAAGAAAAATAAAACACATGTGATCACGGTTTAAAAATCCAAACGAAAGCCCCCCAAGAAAAGACAACTGATTTGAACGCGGTGCTGACAAAATGTAAAGGACACACGCTTCAAAAGTACGATTCTAGTCTGTGCAAACTATTGAAAAAACAAAACACCACAAACACTCTGTAATCATATGATCACCCTCCAGCAGTTTCCTACCAGGAACTCAATCCCAACATCAATAATTAAGAATCTGGTAGCAAAGAGGTGTCAGTACACTTGGATGTCACTGCCACTCACGTGGTATCGTCTGGGGAGGGGACCCCAAGTGTTGCAGGCTGGAGCGGACTGGGCATGGGGGTGTCAGAGGCTCCCCTGTCCCCAGGATGAGGCTGGTTGCAGGAAGACTGAGTGATTTTACAAGTCTAGAGTCTAACTGGCCATTGTCGCCCAGAACGTGGGCATCGAGAGACAAGCAAGTTGAGCTACGGTGCTTAGTCTTCCGCAGCGTCACGCCCAGCGTATTTCCAGACAAAAGGACATTGACTACACAGCAAGTCTGACCCCCACGACAGTCACACAGACTCCACAAGTGAAGAGCACGGCCCCCGTGAGCTGACCCCACTTCAGGGGTTCCCAGGCCATCCACAATTCCGACCAATGGGCTGAACGTTCTGGGATTCCACTCCCTCCCCCCACTTGGATAATTTACTAGAAGAACTCAGAGATCTCAGGAAAGCACTACACTTACTATCACGGTTTTATTGTCAAGGAGACAAATCAGGACGAGCCAAAGGAAGAGACACGTAGCGGGAGGTCTGGGAGGGGCGAGAAACCCTGGGTACCCATCGCCCTCCCAGCACGCCCACGCGCTCATTCATCAGGAAGCTCATCTGAGCTTGGGAGTCCAGAGATTTTCTGGGGGTTTCAGTACACAGGCATAACTGATTCGACCATTGGTCATGTGAACTCAATCTCTACCCTCTTCTTCCCCGGCGGAGCTCAGACTAACACAAGCCCCAACCTTCTAGCCACATGGTTGGCCTTTCTGATGACCCACCCTGTTCTGAATCATCTCACGAGCCTGAGCTCAGGTGTGATGGAAGGTTACCTCCCAGGGCCCAAGGACAAAAGCCAGACAAATTCTCTGTTTTACAACAATTCTGCAATGGTGGTAAGCATGTTCTCCAGAATCAGGCAGCTCTCAGTCTGGCTTTCTGCTGTGTGACTCTGGGCAATTTACCTAACCTCTCTCAGCCTCAGTTTCCTCATCTGAGACGTAGGATTAATAGTACAGTTGTGCCCACACAGAGATCAGCACCACTCAGTAGAAATGTAACGCTAGCTACCATGTGACAAAATTGCTTTCCGGTGGCTGCACTTTAAAAAGTAAAATGAAACCGGTCAAGTTAATATTAATAATATATTTTATGTAACAAGTCCAAAATAGTATCATTTCAACATGGAATCAAGAGTAAAGTAACTATTAATGAAATATCCCACAGGTTTTCATACAAAGTCTTTGAGGTCCAGTAGGTATTTTACCCATGAAGCACCTTTCCATTTGGACCAGCCCCATTGCACGCGCTCAGTAGCGACTGTGACGCACGCCTTCCACCACGGACATCGTCGCTGACGGTGCAGGTAGAGATTGTGACTGTCGTTATCCCCATTCAGTGAGTTGGCTCACAGTGCCGTTCCATCCCCATTTTACAAGTGGGAACTAAGACGTGTGCACATGCGTGTGTGAGCAGTGACCAACGCCTACCATCTAAGGGGCAGCAAACCACCCGGTGTCAGTCAGCTCCCACCAAACCTCAAACAGCTGATCTCCTCCTGGGAAAGAAACACTCCACTTGGAGCAGAGGCTCACGGATGGACTGTCCAGAGCATGCTCTCTTGTTCCCGTACTCCCACATCGCCCTAACACACATTCGAATACTGGCAAAAGGCAGTGGCCATGCGCAGAAGCTTTCAGTGGGAAAAGATGTCCTTCGAGCACGGTGCCGCTGGAGGGGAAAGCCTTGGAGAGGTCTGAATGGCTGGGGGTGGGGGAGGAAGAAAAAGTGCAGGGAGCAGCGTGTCCAGGCCCTTTCGGGCCCCCACCCAGAGTCACTGCTCAGCCACCGGCTAAGGAGACCAAGCCAATGACCCTGGTCTTCACTCACTCCCTGGAAAAAGCTTCACATTATAAATCCAGAAAAATGTCAAGTCACTGGTAGGAGATTGATTTCAAGGTAATTATTTAGGCAGCTTTGTAGGATCTGATTCTCAGCACCCAAAGCATTCTCAAAGGTTTCTAAAAAGATGCCGATGTTACTATGAAAGCTCTGTCCCTTTAAAAGGCGTGCCCCATGTTCAGCTTCTCCCAACTTTTGGAAGAGGGAGCTGCCTGTCACCCTATCACTCATTCCGTTCATACGGTTCTCAGTGGGGTTAGGGTGGGCTTCCCAGCCACCCTCAAGACAGGAAAAAAGAGGTCCACCTAATAAGGGCAGACGACTGCATTTTTACATAATACGTAAGATTAATTATAATGAATTCAATCCAACTCACACACTTTATCAAGGAAGACAAGCTAATTATCTGTTGGAGAATTAGCACCTATTTAAAGGGCATTTTACCTCAATTTAGCAAAAAGAACTAATGGGAATTGTCTTTCCATTCTGAGACACTTTCTGACTGCGTTTGCTTAAGCACTCTGAAGACTTCAGCCCCTTCTTAAAATCCCCGCGTTTAAAAAAAAGAGGTGGGGTGGGGGCTGGAAGACACAAACACAAATTCCACAGCATCACACAGCCTCATTCTGCTGTGCGTGGAAAGCTGTTCCTTTCAAAGTGTCTCCTCAACAGTGCGAACTGGGAGTGACTCATGTTCAC
>CM052546.1:84759269-84783895 GCA_028533065.1 Trachops cirrhosus | reverse complement strand
ACATAAGCAACTGAATACCTTTGGGTTTCAGAGTCTTTGGGACATAGTCACACGCAATCGCCATCCCCTTGGTCTTACCCACCACATCTAACCTTGTGTCTGTCTTTCTCCTCACTCCTCTAATTCCCATTCTAGAAAGTGAGTGAGAACGTTAACACGTGCAGGAGAGGGAAGCAGCACCCTCGTATCCACTGGCTATCGGAGAATGCATTCTAACGTTCTCCCCATTGACGACGCAGGGAGCAAAAGCATCCCAGCGCTGGGCCCGGGCTCCACCAGGCACCAGCTGAGTGACCTTGGACAGGTGCCTGGGCTTCTCTGGGCCTCGGTCACTCATATGAAAACGGGAGTGCTATCACAACATAAAGTGCTCGGAGCACAGGGTCTGGCGTATAACAAGCATTTCGTGAGTGTTAGAGATGATTATTGCAGCTTTCACGTGTTTCTTTAATCGATGTGTTACTCCTTAGCAGCCTCTACCATAACCCAAATGTGAAGGTTCCTGGGATGTGAATCAGAGTGAGGTCACCAAAAAGTCACCTCTGCTCTGAGGACACAGAGTAGGCCACTCTTCTTGGCGCTGAATTTTCGGTTGAGGTGATGGCAGAAAAGGGAGCAAGGGAGAAAGTAGTATAACTTAGGGCACCCCGGGGGTCAATCACAGGGAGAGGAGGCGTTAGGAATGGGATGTGTAAGTCACCTGAATCAATAAACAGCATGCGGCCAGCCAGGAGAGAACTTGGGCATTGAGGCTGTGAAACCTGGGTTTCAATTCTTTTCTTCCAACACACTGGTTAGTAACATGGGGGGAAAATATTGCATCTGTTCCTCAGATTCCCACCTGAATAACTGGAGATTTGAAACCTGTCTCAAAAAGCTGAGCTGAGAACCAAATAAGACGCATAGATGACAACCTTGTGCTTAGCACATAGAAAGCACTCACGAGCTATTAGTGTTTTTTTTTTTCAAATGATCTGGATAATAATTTCCTAATTTCAAGGATGATAGGCTGGTCAGACCCAGAGTAGTTACATGAGTTAAGCGGTATTCTGCTGTCAGATTAAAATACCATTGCATGAGAATCACACTATGATTATAAAGTCTCATCATCATCATCAAAATGTGCTATTTGAATAAAACTAGAAATGCAAGACCCAAGTAATGTCCCCTGTTGCTTCAGGGAAGATCCTCTTACAAGTCTGCATCTAGTCTTCTTGTTTTAAGAGAGAAACAGACCCTCCGTGATAATGAAACCTGGGCCTCAAGTCCAGGAGCAGAAAGAGACTGTCCCCGTCACCCTGACAGCGCCCTCTGCCCTCACACTGTCCTGTTCTCACTACTCCCCTGCCCTTCCTCCCTCTGCTCCCAGTTTGTTTTCTCGTCTCCCTTGCCAGTAGTAACAGCTGGTAATAGTTAGCCCAGTGGTGGCAGACCTCGGGGCCATGATTCAAAGAATGTGGGACTATTTCTTCCACTGCATACATATAAAAGTGCTAACAAACCAGACAGTGCTGTTCTGACACGCAATGGTGACTGCCTCCTCACCTGGGGACGCTAAGAAGATCGTTCGAGCTGACATTATACCATGAGAGGTTTACGCTCCTCAAGGGAGCACCGGGCCAACGGGGGGACCCCCCCGGGTCAGACCACTTCATCTGCTGCTCACTTCAGGGAGAAATGGGCCACAGATGCCTGCCGGGGGGGTCCCAGCTTAGCAGGGAGACAAAGAGACTGAAACCATTTGTTGAAGCGCTGGGAAGAGTTGGGCTTTGTTTTGTTTTTCATGAAATCTGAGTCTTGCGGGGGAGGGGGTGAAAAAAGTGAGGAGTAGGCCTTTACCACAAATAAAACCTGAAGGGCAGTACAGACAATCAAATGAATCTGCAAGCCCGGAGCTTCCTGTTGGTGACTGTCCACTCCGCTAGACACAGCACAGCACCGGGAGACAGCCTTTATCTTATGAATGGGCAAGGCGCATGCTCATTTCCTCATCCCAAAGCAGGGGCTCCCAGTTCCTTTGCCTTCGAGGTACATAAAGTAGAGGTCTTGCCAGGTGAGGGAGTGGAATATATATTCCCTCCACCCCAACTTTAATAATAAATGATACAGACATAAGCTGGGGCAAAAAAAAAAAAAAAAAAGATGCTAACATCATCCTCTTGGCTTATGGATAAAAACTTCTCAAGAGCCAAAGACTTCACAATTCGAAAGACCACTATTATTACACCAACTTGAATTTAACAGGCATATTTTTTAATGTTCCACAATAAAATTCAGGCCATGGCTTATACTCATCCTTTCCTCTTCCAATTTTTTCTGAATTAGCAAGGTTATGCAATATGAACATAGTGCATACGGTATGTGGAAGCACAGCCAATAAAAAATGGTCCAAGAGGGACAGGTCTGGGGGAACCAGCGCAGCTCTGAAATGACAGGCTGGTGGCGGCCCTGTCCCTGAGAGTGGTTTTTAATTGTACTTGCAAACTTTTTTTTTTCTAAGTAGGCCAAAACCTTGTTTTTGAAATATCGTTTACAATGCGTGTTTGCTTAACACGTCCTCTGTTCATAGACGGCATGCAGGAAAAATAAACACAGGCCTCGTTCCTATCGGCAACGTGTCCAAAATTAGTGAGGTCCAAATTACAAAGTTCCACTCTAACGCCCAGAGGAGGACCCTGTCAGCCCTGAGCTTCTGAGGCCGAGAGAGAACATAATATTCCCTTTCCTATTAAAAACAGTAAGTTATTTCTTTTCAGATGAAGAATGTGGGAAGAAATTCTGCTGGCCCGGAAAGATGTGCGTAGACAAGACCAGATTCCATCTCGTAAGGGGACAAGGGAAGACAAAAAGGCCGTGTCCCACACAGCCATGTATGTCCCAGGAGAATGACACTTGCTGAAGGAAGGTGACCGCCCCCTCGGCAGGGTGGCGTGGCAGAAGGCGATGAAGACGACCAGCGGGTCTGTGCCCACCGCAGTGGGAAGGGCTGGGCGTACTGGTCTGGTGTGCGGACGCTCTCCTTCCGGCATGCAGATGGCAAGGGTTACGATGGCACCTTCCCCATCCGGATGGCCAGTCCCTGGAGCATCTACTTTGGTAATACTTGTTGAGTGGGTCTCTCTTACTCAGAAGGCCCTACATACGTGGAGACTAATCTACCCAAAAGTTTGCAGAAATCGGAGACACTTGGGGACTGGGGTGCGTTTTGGTGAATGTTTTCCAGTTCTTTCCGAAACCAGTAAATGCCCTGGAAGATGGGGTGAGGTCAGCGTGTATATATGACCCATATTTCTTAGACTCAGGTCAACAGTAGGATCATGAATTGCTGGCTTCAAGGTCCTTTTAGTTCTGGACTGAAATCTGAAAATTCCACAAGAAAGATCAACACTCAAAGTGACTGACTCAATACATTACCTTCTTTGCTATCTGCCCGCTGCACTTGAGATGCCGTTATCATTGGGTCATAGTAACACACATCAGTCTGTCAACCTGGCAGACCTATTTCAGCAGTAAGGACCGAGGCTCTAAAATTAATTATGCATGTGACCTTGAACAAGTGATAAACTTCTCTAGGCTCCATTTCCGCAACTGAATAATGAGAAGACTGGACTAGATCAATGGCTTTCAAACCATGCTGCACATTAGAATCTCCCAGAGAGCCTTAAAACGCCCGATGCGCAGGCTGTCCACTGACCAATTTGATCAGAATCTCTGGAGATGGGAACTGACCACCAAAGGTTTTAAATTGTCCCACTTCATCCCAGTGAGCAGCCTGGGGGGGAACAGGGGCTCAGCATCCTTCCTGTTCTCAAAACTGGGCTCTTGGGTTTGCAAAAGGTGAGATGATGCCCCCCACCCCTTGGGATTAGACTTTCTGCCCTTAGTGGGTAGTGTGTCCTTATCAGCTCACTTGAATTAAACTGCCCACCTACTGCAAATCTACGCATTTGTATGCCCAGACCACTCCCCAGCGATGCTGGGACAGGGGGACTCTGGCTGCTCATGACACTGAGTCTTAGGAAGCACGGTGGCTCCTGGTGGAAAGCTCCCACCTAGCTCCTTTGGGTGTGTGAGCCACAAGACTGTGGCGAAACATTTTTCTGTTCCTGTGATTTTGTCCAGTCTCCCTCTCTTGACCCTGCTTTATCCAGTCTAAAAATCATTAGCTCCCCCTGCCAGCAGAGGAGTTTCTTGAACTTGTCCTTGACAAGCCAGATGTGTAAATGAACTGATCTGAAATGGTAAGGTCACATGGTTCATCCTTAACACACTCCCACAGTATTGTGCTTAGAACAAGTTGTCAACATCCCCCCGCAAAAAAAAAAAAAAAAAAAAAAAAAAACCCACACTCAATGTCTAATGTAAGAGGTTTTGAAAGGGCATGGGGGTTGGGGAGCAGGGCCCAGGGGCCTGAGTTATTGAGAGCTGTCGATGTGCCAGGCACTTTATTTACGTCATCTCAGTTTGTCCTGCGATGTTGAAATTATTCCTATTTTACAATGGAAAAAAACCGGGGATCTGAGAGGTAACCCGAGCGGCCTAAGGACACCTACGGTTGCACAGTGGAAACGCCTAGATTTGGAGCCAGGTATACGTGAGCTCGGTGCCACTCTGCTGAGCACACGGTGAACGAGGAGCAGACAGAGGAAAGGCAGAGATGGAGACGGGGCTCCTTTATCTCTTTTCACTTACATTTTAATTAGGGAGGAGGGTAGTGTGTCCGAGGGCTCAGAGAGAGTGCAGGCAACTGTGCACCAGTTCGGGGAAAAGGTTCAGGATGCGCTTGAAGAAGCCAGCAGGCTTCTCAACGACTTCCCTCCTTCTCCCTTCACACGCGATCTCATCCCGACTCAAAGCTTCGAGAACTTCTCCACACAAAGCGCACGGCCCCCTCCTGGCGCCTCCCCTTTTATAGTCAGACTACAATCCCTAGTCCAAAAATAAATCAGCCTGATAAGAGGCCAGGAAAAGCAAAGCCTAATAGTTTTATGCTTTCACTACTGAGTTATGGGACATTCGTTGGACAAATTTATCATCACATTTTCACAAATTCCCCTACAAATGAATAATTCTAGGATAGGCCCAAATGACTCTGGCCTCTTGACCCAACATGTTTTTGTAATTACTTGGCGCTCCGACTGTATAGTACTTAAATTAGGGAGCAGTCACCAAGTTATTTTTAGGCTGTAGCAACACACATGTGCGCGCACACACACACACATGGCTGTACCTAGCTTGTTATTTGTACTCCTTTGGAAAAGGAGCCCAAACTGCCTTTTTCACCAGCACCATTGGTCCTGTTCAACCAACAGTCAGCACAAGATCGAGCTGCATTTTTGAGTGCTTACCATGCGTGAAGAACTGTTTAGACACTCCGCACACATTAGTTCTCTGTATTCCTAAACCGACACCATGAGACAGCTCCTGTTAGGTCCTCTTTTCATAAATGAGGAAACTAAGAAAATGAGGGGTTATGTAATGTGTCCAGTAAGGTGGGGGGGAGGAGGCAACCAGGATTAGTACTCAGACTGAATCCCAAGTCCGCCATTCACGACAGGGCTAATATTTGGCATGCCTGGACATTCAATAGAGGTTCAGAATAACAGGTTTGTGAACATAGACATGTACTCGTAACATCCCCGAGAGACAAGAGGCAAATGCGTGCCTCCCACAAAACAAAGCAGAAAGAGAAGGAATATTTTCACAGGGTCTCTGAGTGTAGCCATTCATTTTGTGATCAGACTCAATACTGCCTGCGTTTACTTCACAGTCCTTGTTAACTATGGAAGAACGTGCTGTCTGTGTTGCTCATTTCTCAGGAGTTATGATGGAAAGTCTTATGGTATCGAAGTGTAGCTCCCTACATTATTCAACCTTCTCTATGTATCAGCCTCCTGAAGTGACTCTTTCTCCTCCCCCTCCTCCCAACAAACACCTCTGGTACAGAGGCAGGACCGTCAGGCTCTGCACAGAGCAAGCAGGTGCATGGACCCTGACATACCTTTGCAGAATGAGGGCTAGGGACCCCGGCTGCCACCTGGAGCCTCCCATTTAGAGGAAGGGCTGCTTCTCCGCAGACCTGACCACCTCTGAGTCACAGCAGAACTCTAAGTTTGCAAAATTCTCAAAATGGTCACATGACATTGTCCAGATTGTACTATAAAATCTCCCCAGCCTCATTAATTTCAAAAATTTAAGTTTAAGTGTAAAACATATTTAAACACATTAAAATATTGTCTACTCTATAAAATTTTTCAACTAAAACAGGATTATAGGGAAAATAGTAATAACTGTTTAATCTGGTGACAGGTATGTGGGTGCTCACTGTACTCTTTCCTCCTTTTCTATATATTTGAAAATTTTTATAATAAAATTTATAAAGGCATAGGCTGTCTTTAAGAAGGAGGTGGCAGTGGCTTATCCGTTCTTACTCAGGTAAATGATAAATTGTTTCCCTGAACCTAACCGTGGGAGCCTTATAAAGGCTTTCCTTCCGGAAGGCCCAGCATTGTTCAGCCTTCTTATTCGGTGTGCTTAGAAATCATGGGAAGAATCAAGTTTCCATAAACCAAATTCTAATGCTTTCAAAGATTTTGCAAGTCCCTACATATTTATTCATTTCCCCAGGTTGGGTAGAAGCACAGGTCTGATGCCATTTTTGTCCTCGGAAGCTGAGACTAACATGGATTCAGGCACAGGTCACAACGGGGAGGGTACTGTCAATTAGAGCAGTAACTTAATCTCAGGGGCTCCCGCACCTCTGGTCACCCTCTTCCCGACCTGACACAGCATTGCTAAAACGGTAACTGAGCAGCCGTTCTACTTGACAGGCAGCACCAAAAATGGAGAACGTGGCATTGAAACAGGGGACATTAAACTTGGACAGGGAGGGTAGCAACCAGTGTTTACAAACACACACAAGGGCAGCAGGTGGGCCAGCCATAAATTACCCGAGATTATACTGAAATCTCTGAAAATAAATCAATGAGGCCTTCGAAGTTTCCACCTCAGCAGATTCTCACTACCCCCACCACCATATCTGCCTGACAAAAATCACTCATTCCAAGATGGTACCACCACCACTCTTGTTAAAATAAAATCTTACATCACCAGGGGTTGGGGTGAGTAATATGCCTCAGCAGAGAAGCCAGACCAGAATGGTCACTTGCCCCACTCAAGAGCCCAGAAATTGCTGGCCGTGCCTTCTGAGAGATGCCCACCCATTCCTCATTCGATGGTGCTGTGGTGTAACCTTTGGTCTGCCCAGGTGGAAGGTAGCTGGACATCCTGGTATTGCTCTCTCTTCTTTCCCATCATGGTCCCAGTTCTAGGCCATTCCCCCCGGAGTCCAAAATTGTAATGACGATAATAATAAATAAAGTAGATTGCAGACCCTTTTGCCCCTAAAATACATATTTTTAACCAAATTCTCAAATAGTTGAAGAAAATCCCCCAAAGCTACAAATAATCCAACCTCTATGGCCAGCGCGTCTTCCAGGCCAACCGCCGCTGTGTCTCACCAACCTGAAAATGACGAGCCCTCCCAGTGGCCGCCCGGGGCGCCCAGCAGTGAGGTCAGCAGCATGTCCGGCCCCGCCCCACAGAGGCAACCTCACTCCCTGACACTGGGGAACAAGCCCAGGCTGCCTGGAGTCTCAGCTGCCTCCCCAGGAAAGTGGGGAGGAACCCCACTTTTGTCAGTAGCAGCCAGGAGACTCATTTCTCAGCGATTGACAAGTCACCCCATACACAACAATGCCTGCTGCCAAACTGAAGGTAAGATCTGCAGCTCCTCCTAATCGCCCATGTGTTCAAGTCCAGGGTCATCTTAGAGTATATTGTTTGACGCCTACCCTCAGATCACACAGGCACAGAAGGACTGCTTTTCCTCAACAGCATCTACTCTGCGTGAGCAGGGAGATAACAATTAAGACCATTGGCTACCCCTCTGTCTGCCTCCCCATATAAACTATCACAAATGGGAAATGTATAGGTTGTACTTTCTCCTCCCAGAAAAGACAAGGCAAGCCAAGATCATGGTAAGAAAACACTGTCTGGGTAAACTTACTAGGAATCATTCAAAGTCAGCTGAAGAGCAATAAAATACAGAGCTACACAGAAGAAGTCGGGACACACCTATAAACAAAAGGAAACCCAGGAACAGCAACAAAATAATAACTGGACGCTGTTGGAACTCTCTGGATACAACCTCCCTGAGGCCATTCTTCCCATGAGAACCCACCAGTCCTAAGGAAAGTTGTGCCTTTGTGGTAGTTGGGTCCAATGAGAGCAAGTTCAAGGGCAGCGGAGGGTGGGGGAGAGGGCTTAGAGCAAAGGAATTCAGAACCATATTTCCAAGAATGCTACTTAACAAAAGGCAGATGCATCTTTGGGAAGACCAGAGGGAGAAAGCAGAGATGTTATCATGAAGACAAAACAACTCCCTTGCTCACCTCGATGCCTGTTGCAATTTAAGTATGTAAGATGCTCAAAGGAAGCCCTTGGTCCATGCAGTTCAGGAGAACAGAGGTGATGTGGCCCAGGCTGTGCACCTTGGCTCAAACGAACAGAAGAAAAGAAAGATGACTATCTCTCAGGACCACCACCACCGGATGGAAGACACCAATGAGGAAGAATGGGGTGCGGTGCCCAAAGGGATGGTATTTGAGGGCAAAGAGGCAAAACCGAGGATGGACACGGGACAAGGGCTGCCCTACTAGGTTAGGGGAAGAAGGGGCGCAGAGAACAGTGGGTAATTCATTCCTCTTGCCATGAGCTCAGAGTCACTCTACATTGAGTGTCCTAAGGTAAGTGACCCCCCGCCCCACCTTGGGAGGAGCCATGATGCCAGCAGTTGTCAGGTGCAGCCAGAGGGAACAGTGTGTTGGGGACTATGACAGAAGAATGACTCTGTCCCCTCAGAGCTGTGGCAGAGGAACAGATATACTGTGGAGCATTATAATAAGGATCTCTGTCCCTCTATCCATCACTTTATAAGTCACATGAAATGCAAGCTGCTCAGAGAGGCGAGAAAAAGGAAGATTCTGCCACAACAAGGACGGGTACCTGCAAGTTTACCCGTAGCCCACCACGGTGGCTGCTCCCTCAGTTCCGTCAACTTGGGTTAAGCCTGAGCGACATTACCTTTCCAAGTAGTGATTGATTGAAAGAGCGCTACCAGCCCAGGCATGACTTGAGACACCATGTGGTGCTATAAAAGCCCCTTTTCAAAACAACAAGAAAGGCCTCAGAGGGGTGAAATGACTTGCACCATGTAAATTAGAAGGCGAAGCAAGACCAGAACCCAAATCATCTGCTGGGTTTCTTTCTCTGAACCAAAATAATTAACAAAGGGCATGGGAAGACACACAAGAAGAAGAAGGTCTCTTTTGGTCTTTTGTAGGTAGGGGTCAGGAGAATGCTGGTACTTCTAAGAGAACACCCCGAGCGACCCCAGGCGAGGCAGGGGTGTGCGGGGCGTGCTGGGGAGGGGGGTTACCTTTCAACACCAGGGGTTCTTTGCCTTCTCTCTTCAGGGACTCGAGGACTATGTGAAGTGGCTGCGAAGGCATCACTCGGCTCGGCTCATTGGTATTCTCGTCGTAAACTATAATTTCTTTGGAAAAGATCCTCTTGAAAGAGTCCTTGCCTTCCCTACAGGAAATCAAGTCTAAGACAGTGATTTTGCCCTGCTGCAGTCTCCGCCGGCTGATCTTGTCGGCACAGTTAATGTGGACAGCTCCTTGGATGTGGCTCTTGTTGTACTCCATGAAGGGCCTGCAGTCGATGATGACAGGGCCCTGGCTCGGCAGGTGACTCTTGCTGCATTTGGTCATCTTCTTTGCCAAGTCATTGGGGTAGATGATTTTGATGCTGGCTAGCTGCTTGGGGGTCCCCGACACGGGGCTGCCCACCCCACCCGACGGACTTAGAGAGCCTGCATTCTCATTGTTGTTGACCATCTGGGTGGCGGGGCAGGTGCTCGAGGTTCCGATGGCAGTGGTGGCAGAGCCAGCAGCGATGGCTTGGGTCTGGGCCTGATTGTCCTTGTCGTAGGTTGCCACAGTGCAGCAGCTGGCACTGCTGCAGCCACAGTTGAGGGAGCGGGCAGAGCCGCTGGATGAGGGCATATACGTCAGATTCGCAGCCTTTAGGGACACCACGGTGGTGGCGATGACAGGAGGGTGGCTGTTACTGCCTGGGGCGGCAGAGCCAAGGTAGCTAGACTCTAAGCAGAGGTTGAGATCCTGAGGCCGGACAGGCCTAGAGAGTGCCACTACTACCCTGTCGTCTAGAGGAGACGGAGGCATGAGGAGGCTGAAAGCTGGCAATCCAAGAAGAACTGAAGACAGTCTGTAAAGAAGGGGAGGGGGAAAGACAGGATAAAGTCACGTGACACAGAAGGCAGGCTCATTCAGTCCCTAGGAGAGGCCACTGCATCCCTCTGGGCAGAGTTGTCCTGCTGCCCTTTATCCCACTGCTCTTGTGGCTTAAAACTCATTTTACGGATTCAAAGAGGATGTCAACCCGAGGACCCTCATCTATTCGGTCACTCTGTCTAAGGTTAACAATGCATATAGTCTGCGCATATGGTGATGAACAACCTTTCTCGGACCCACATCAAAGTTCAGCCTTGGAGAAGGTAAAAGCACAAAGAATTAGAAACTCTGAAGACAGAAAGGAAGGCTCTTAAGAGGTAACTATTCTGGGCCTCATCTCCTGGGCAGAAGTAGAGGGCAACTATCTGAGAAAGACCCATTTGTCCACCCTTGCATACTTTCCATGTAATTCCTCACCCACTGCAAAGGCAAAGGAATGACCGAGAGCACGGGCATGGCTCACAGAAATATACAGCAGCTAAATATACATCCGGGCGGACGTCAACTTTCTGCCCATCAGAGTGAAAGTATCCCCCTAAGTGAATCTCTTTAGCTGGGAGCTATTCTTGCTTTCCATCCGACCGAGCCCTTTGAAAAGCACACACAGTCATATTAAAACCTCCCATGTTTCCTCTTAGCCTCTTATTAATTAATCTGCATTTCCCCTTGCATTACAAACTGGTATCACCTGAAATGAAGCCTCAAGCCAAGGAGCTAGGTCCAGCAACCCCAACCCTGGCGGACCTCTCAGCCCTCTCTTGCCAGCCCCCACCCCACACCCCGCCCCCACCCTGCCTTTAAGAGAAGGACCACGTTGACTCTCCTCTCTTCATTACCCCACAGGCACAGACTGTGGATCCTAGAGCCTCTTTCAACAGGAGGCAAGCGCTGTGCGTGATGTTTCAACCCCACACTGATATCCCCCTCTTCGAGGGGATGAATTCCAGAAAGATGACTTCCCAGTTAGCCTGTCCCTGTTACAGGAGGCCGCGAAGTATTGCCCTCCGAGTCTACCTCCTGTCTCGAGAGGGCGCCTGTAAAGAAAGGGACAGTTCCTTCCTCTCTGTAGGCACAGGGGCACCCAACGACGGGGCCCTGCTGGCTCCTCTCCTGCTAGCCATGCACACCGCAAAGAGACCAAACCCCATGCAAGAGTCACCCACCTAAACGAACTTTAAGAGATGTCTGGGAAAATGTCATGTATCATCCGTCTACACTCGGCCGTCACCATTTTCTGACACAGAGCCCGAGTGTCACAGGCAGAATCCACACACGCGCGCACACACACGGGCACGCACCCTTCACATCCGCAGATCCCCACGACTCAGGTTTCTCTCACCCACCTTTGGATGGGAGCGAAGGATCCAACGCCTCCCCTCCCGCCGTCCCTTGCTACCTTCTCCTCTCCCTTGCGTAGTATTTTTTGAAGAGCAAGTACTATTCCAGAAGCTATAACTGTTTCCCAGCTGGACCAAGCAGGGAAAGTCTTTGCTATTGTGTTCCCTAGTAAGGCGCGTCCCAGAATCGACAGTCCGCTTCCTCGGAGAGCGACGCAGGAGCGTGTTCACGGGGACACAGCCTGGGACCCCCGCCTCCCCACAGCGAGCGCGGCTCACACATGCACGGGGTGTATAAAGAGATCTGCATCCCTGCAGCAGACAGAGGGTCGGGCGTATATATCTCCCGGGAAGCCTCCCAGAGAGGCTGGAGAGAAAATTAAGTGGCGAGAGAACGCTCCTTCCCCACTCCCGGGGCACCTAACAGCCCCTTCGCAACACAGCGCACTAACAAGCCCCAGGCATTTAAAACTGCCGCAAAGCATCCCGACAAACCTCATTTTGTTCTTCGCCCAAATCCAAATGGACTGCAGAGAGAGTAAACGCACAGGGCGGCGTGAGCCAACAGCCGGAACCCTATTAACCTCACCTGCTGTGTTGCCCCGTGCGCATCGCAACACACACACACGCATTCACACTCACACTCACGCCGCCTAACACTCCTGGGCTCTAGGAGTAGCCGCGGTGACTTCCACTTACTTCATAAATAAGTGTAGCCCTCCACCATCTGGCGCTCCGCTTCAGTGTGGATTCGCACATTCAGCCCCCATTCACTTGGCTTCATTGATCTCCAGCAACAACATAGTTACTTTCTCTTTTGCTAGACTGTAAATGTAAGGTTCTGGGGGGGCGGGGCGGCTGCCGACCGACGGTGCGTTGGGCCAATAGGAATCCGGAAAGAACTGACCGTTACCTCACAGCAGCCCGCGACCAATGGGCGACCTGGGGGAGGAGCTAGGGGGCGTGGCCTCGTCTCTTTAAGGAGGGTAGCTCCTACGCCGCTTCGGATCCACGGTGTTAGAACACGGGCGGTGATGTCATTGGCAACCAATCAAAAACTTAAAAAGGGCCAGCCGGGGCCCGCGCGGAGCAGCTGCTCTTTATTTACATGTAAACCGAACCAGCAGGATGCAATTAACCCTTTCCGGGGCTGAATTGTCAATTGGCTGGACTAGCCGCTCCGGCTCCAACTGGCTCTGCCCACTTGACGGGATCCTACGGAACCCCGTCACGCGGGACAGACCACGCTGTCTCTTTTTTATTCCTTCTTACTCGGGGCGGATGATCTTAAGTGTCGGAGTAACTTTCTAAAAGCAAGAGACAACGAAAACTGTCACTGTCCCCAGTGGGAAAACTGAGCTCTTCGAGTGGCTCGAGGTGACTTGACAAACCCTAACCCAAGATTCACGGACGTCGCGGAGCCGCGAGTGCTGGGACAGTCGCGAGCGCGCAGCCAGGGGCATCGCTTCTGTTCCGGCCCGTGTCCCGGGCCACTGGTTGGGGGTTTGGGCTCGGACGCAGCTGGCCAGTGGGCCGGCCGTCCCTGGGCAGTGAGGCTGGGCCAGCTCGCCGCGGCCCGCGTCCAGGGGGCCGCCCCGCTGGGCCTCGCGCCGCAGGGAAGCGTCGGCCGCCCGCCCGCAGATGTCGCTGCCCCTCTGGCTTCCCTACTGCTACCCCGCGCGGCGGTGGCTCGGCGCCTTCTGGCTCGCGGTTATCTGAGCCCCGGTCATGCCCCCGCCTCCCCCGCTTACTTGCCAGGGCTCCAGCCGGAGCACCAAGGCGGCGGCGTGGAGGGCTGCTCGGAGGCGGCTGCCAGGGCTCGGGGCGGAAGCTATAGGAGGCGCACCCCGAGCGGTAGCACGGGCGCCCCTAGCCTAGGCCGGAGGTCCAGGGGCTCCTGGAACGTCCGCCACGCCCTTCGGCACGGGCACCAACCGCCAGCGCCCCTTCTCCCTCCTGGTGCGCAGGGTGCCCGCGCTGCACCCTCCTTCCCAGTGAGCCTGGGCCGTCGCCCGCCACTCCGCAGGGCCCCTGGCAAGCCAAGGACTGCCAGGCCCGAGCTTCTGCAGCAGTCGCGGCTGGCTGGCGGAAAGCAGCCTGAACTCGGTGTAAACCACCAGAGTTGCGAACCCAAGGGGTCGCTGGCCAAGGCGCGCATCTGGAGGAGTGGGGCCTGCCAGCAATGCGTCTGGAAAATCTCAGGGAAACTGAGGGAAAATTGTCTTGCGGTAGCAACAGGAGTGGAGATGTGGAGAAGGACCGCAGAGAGTCTGCATCAGACAATCCTGAAGAAGTAGAGCTGTTTCCTTTATCCCTCTCCTGGCTCGGAGAGGCGGAGGTGAAGGAGTGAAATGATTACGGTGCAGTAAGACATTGCGAGCATGATAGAATATTTGGCTATGATTTTTCTCTCACCAGCCTGAAGGTGTTTGGAGACATACTTCAGGCTCCAGGCCTGATAAGTCAGCTAAGTGGTAGCGACATATGCATGTAATTGCTTTAAGTGCAGATCTGAAACCAGAAGATGCCAAACCGTGGCCTGCTGGCCAACTTGCTCTGTGCACTGTTCACAGAAATCCCCTCGGGTATCTGGGGCGGGAGGGGGATACACATGTGTATACCCACAGTCTAGCTTTCACGCCAGCGTTTCGAATGGAAGTAAACACATACAATCATCTTAAACTGGAAAGGAGTCTTGTAGCCCCATCTCCACTCACACACCAACACACACACACAATGATTGGAGCACACCAGTTGGTGCTCACACCCTTGGGGATCAACAGGTCTTGGCGAGGAAAGTTGGGATCGGGGCACTTTCCATAGAAATCAGAAAAGAATTTCCCCGAGGGTCTACACTGGCCATTCAATAGCTAAGGAGTCTCTCACCAGAGATAATTACCGGGAAGAAAACAGTTCCCTCACTGGGAGGCTGGAGAGCTCTGGGGGTCAGTCCTGATTTTGACTCATCGGTTGTGTCTGTCCATCTAGAGTCACTGCGTTCACTCCTTCATCTGTGAAGTGGGAATACCCCGATTAAGAAAAAAAAAGGAAAAAATTCGGGTGCAAGTGCTCAGGGGAGAAAAAGGATTACTGATAAAAGGCATTCAGGAGAAAAGCACTGTCCTTGCTTCAGGAAACGGGGTGACTCCGTGTAAGGGCACTTAGGAGCTATAAACTGTAAATTCATTGCTAACACCTCAAAGTCTAAGTGCAGATGAAGCAGGGACTTAGGCAATTGCAGGAGAGTTCTTAGCAGCTTTTCCTCTGGGCCCAGAAAGGGAAAGTAACTTCAAAAAGAAATGTAACATATTTAATGACATGATTTTATTATAGTTTCAAACTAGTGATTATAACTTAGTTGACTAAAAATGTAAGCCATCCAGGCTGAAAAGTTGGGAAATGATGGCAAAATTTCTTATTATTTGTCAAACCTGAAACATGGAATAAATATGTCATTAACATATACAATGATGTAATTGTTGTTTTAATTAGGCATCTTGAAGTACATAGTTTATGTTCAAATTATAAAGTGGTAAAAAATCAGATTAGAGATGGATATCTTTCCAGCTGCTACTCTTCTAAGTTTCTTTCCTACAAAAAGAGGTATTGTGCCTATTTTTTGAGTCATAAATGTGAAAACGCCATCGGAAATAGTACCCTTAGATTTAAATTTGTAATATCAGCCAGCCAATGGCTATGAACCTGAACTGTATACAAATGACCAGCAAAGCCTTTATGTTCAATTTTAGTCCCAAAGAGACAGAAAAGCATCTCTGTTGTATTTTAGTGTTCTAACATTATATTCAGCCATTTCTTTATTCCTACAAGCAAGCATCATAAAAAAATATTGTTTCTTTCAGTGCAAAGTACTGTGTGTTAAATCCAAAAGATGAAGACAACTTAGGCCGACATATAAGGTATAATATGGATAATGTTGAACAAGTGTATTAATTAAACGACGTTGTACTCCAGTGATTACGTGTGGGGAGGATGGCAGAAGGTAGCGACTGGGTGGGAATTAGGTTTTCCAAATAATCTTCAAGGTCAAGGTGGATTCCTGGAGATTCTAGAATTAAGGCAGAGGGAGGCTTAGAGAAAACTTAGAAATAATACATCCCAGAATAAAGGTGATACTAACTCATCAAGAAGTGGGGCATGGAAAAGCCAGGTGACAAGCAGTTGAGGTCACTGAGGCCAACCTGGTGCAACATCCTGTGACACCTTCCAGGCCTGGAGAAGGACTGATAAGCAGCACCCCCCCACTCCCGCAGGAGGTGGCCACTGCAGTGTTTGGTGGGGTGATGGGGATAGGGGTGGGCCCATCTACTTTCTCACTATCCGTGCGTGTGGACACAGGAGGACACAGGTCTTGCCCTCTGAATTCATGGGTTGGGTGCCCTCCTAGCTCAGGGAGAGGCTCGGAGCCATTAGAGGTCCCATATCTGTGTTTTCCTGTGTGGTGGCCCCTTGCCACATGTAACGAATACTTGAAATGTGGCAAAGATGAGCTGCGACGTGCTCAAAGTTTAAAATATATGCTGGATTTTGAAAACATAGAAAGTGTAAATTATCTCCATCATTTTTATGTCAGTCACATGTTAAATTGTTTGGATATGCTGGTGTAAATAAAGTGTTAATGAAACGAATTTTACCAGTTTATTTCTACTTTTTAGAATATGGCAAGTATGCGATTTGAAATGACTTGTGCAGTTTACATGTTTTTATTGGCAAGGGTGTTCTAGAACCTATAATTGCTCCTTTGATTTGAGGTCACTCTGGTGCCAAAGGCAACAGAACCACAGAACGATGGGCCTGGAAGGGACTTCAGAGCTTATCTAGGCCAGTGGTTTTCAAATTGTGTTAGGCTGAGCCGGAGGGAGCAGGGAGGCTGGAGCACGTGACCGACGTGGGAGCAGCCGGGAGCCGGTGCAGCTTTGAGACCTCGCTCCCACCCCCCCTTGCACACTTGGTGTTTTTTTTTTTTTTTTTAATTCCTGAGACTCCAAAGTAACCTATCACTTGAAGAAAGGATTCTGGTTGATTTCTTGTTCTATTTTGTTTTGTTTTTTAATCCTGGCCCATCATATTTTTTTTTTCCTTTACGATGTGAGGCAATTGAGACAGTGTGAGGCCGAGATAATGGAGGTGGCGTGGGCAAAGCTAGGCTTGACCTCCGACCCCCTGTCAAAGTCCAGCCTGGCCACTACTGGACACAGGAGAGGGGGTGACTGATCAGCCGGGGGAACCGGTCAAGTCCCTGTCTCAGCTGAAGCTAGTGCTTTCCCTTTCTAAACACTTATGTTTCCTCACCCCGAAGGCCTGCTGCTCCTTGTCAAAAGAGAGTGCTGGCTAGGCCCACGTGTGTGCATCATTGACACGTTATTTCCTCCGTGAAAATAACAGAGAAAAGGCTAACTGCTGGCCGTAGGTCTCCAGCATGCCTTGCTCTGAGATGGACAGCCTCTTATGATTATGTGTTGCGACATCAAAGACAACATTTTCCCGCTCGCCAAGCTGAGCAATCATTTTCTCATTAGGAAATGCGATCCAACCCACGGCCCCTGTGTCTGACTGTGTTGCAGAGGGATGTTCTGGGATAGCCACCCCCCTTCAGGTCCTACAGAATCCATCGAACCTTCTCAGCATTTCTGCCTAGGTGAACACTGTACCGCTTCTGCGTACAGTAACGAGATCCTTCAGCTCACCAAGTGGGCCGCAATCTTCCTGGTTTATCTCTACAATTGTACATTGAATGGATTCTAAAGATCTAGCATTTGGAGAGATTTTAACAGGTAACACTACTGAGTGTTTTGCTCTGTGCCAAGTGCTGTTATAAGTGATCTATGTGCATTAACTCGTATAAATCTTCATGTTCATGTCAAAGCTATAAGGAGGTACTCTCGTTAGCCTTGAAAGATGGGGAAACAAACACAAACAGGTTAAGTAATCTGCCCAAGGACACACAGCTAGAAAAGCAGCATAGGTGACATTTGAACCCAGTCTGACGCCAGAGCATCTGCTTGTGCCCAGTATGTTATTCATTCTCTTTCTGGATTTTATAAACTTCTATCCCATCCCCCTCAGCCTCCAGACTGCCAGGGTATTTTTAATCGCCTCTTCAGAAGAATTCGAAATTTTTCCTCTGCTTTCTCCTGAACATCTCAGAATCCATTCCATCCTCACGTGGTCTCACTCTCACTACTGCATCCTCCCTGTTTGGGGTTTGCTAAAACCTCTACGTTGTTTCCAGAATCCTCCCAATTCGTGGTCTCCACTTCATCAGGGGAGCGTATATGTTTCAATGGCTGCTGCCAGCTGGACTGACAGACTCAAGGAAGAGCCTATCACACATCTTCTGCCCAGATCTTGTCTTGTTTGCTGTCCCACCCCCAGCACCTGGCACCGGAACTAGCACGCAGTGGGAGCTCAGTGAGTTTCTGTTGAATCAATGAATGAATGAAGGATCAAATGATCAACGAATCAATGAATCAATCAATTGACAGCATTTTTATAACATACCCTTGAACCGTTTCCTCCTAGGTGCATGCTCTGGGTCATCTGATACCTTTGTAGCTGTTGGTTTGGGCCATCTGCAATAGCAAATGGTTTAGGGACCTCCGAAGCTCCTAAACCCAATTCTCTTCTGAATTCTAAATGCAGATATGAATCAAGGGTCCATCTCTGGTGAACCCCCCTGTTTACACGAAAACTCTGGCTGTTTGTTTTCATTGTGTTCCCTCTTTTATAGCTTAACTCCAATTCCTGTTTCTCTGGCTTCTGCAGGAACATCAGTGTCTTGCTCGCCCACCCCTCCTCCTCGTGAGCCACACCCGCTCGTGTCTTTGCAGGTCTCAGCACCTTTTGCATCGTGGTCACCTTTGGTGCTGAGGACAGTGTCCCCTCCGTGTTCACGGAGTTTCAGTAGGGTGAAGATATCTTACATTTTTCTTCCAGCACCTTCCCAGTGATAGCACCCAGGGCATCCATTTCCTTTGACAGGTGGCTGAGCCAATGTTGATTGAGGCCTACAAATTGATTTTTTCCCCCCGAAAGAGGCTTTTCATCAAGGACCTGTGCCTGGAAGCCACCAAGTCCAAGTTCCTGGGACTTGGTGATGTGCTCTGAGAGGAAATGCTGCCTCCCATTCTGGGCTGGATGGGGAGCAGCGACCTGAGAAGTCCTGTTTCTAGGGTTCTGTGAAGGTGACGCACGTGCCCCGAGACGTCCCACCCAGGGGGACTCTTCGGTGTTGGCCCTGATTTACGTGGTGAATACAGCCGCCACAACTTTTAGCCTTCGATGTCCAACTGGGGTGGCCGAGTCCCTTTCCAGGGGGATTTAAGTGTCCACTGTGTGCTGAGCACTGAGCCCACAGGACCCCTCCTAGCACACAGTAGGTGCTCACATGAATTCCAGTCAGGCCAGGTCAAGTCAAGTCATTCACAGGGTAAGAGAAAAACCCCTATTGCAAACGACGACATTGTTAGTTCAGGTAGGAATCTTGGAGAACGAGGAAATGGTACTGGCTCCATAAACAAATGTTTAGAATTTAAAGAAGATAAAGAGATTGGATCAGAGAGGAGCCTGCCAAAGTGCTGGACTGCATTTCATTCATCTGCCGATGCCCAGAGCCTGGGATATAGCATGAGTGGGTGACTAAGAAAATGCGTCACCTTTCTACAGGAACGCACGGAGACGAATAATTCACAGGAAATCCTCAGCCACCCTCGTGCTAGGGAAACTGATGCGACTTAGTAAACCGCTATTCTGAACTTCACATTGAACTAATGACAGCAACCAGTCCAACGAAGTGTTTTCTCTACACGCCTTAGAGAGCAGAAACGCCAGCAGACTCTGCCTTCCGTTTCAATCCTCCTGTCATATGGGAGTTCTCCAGAAGACAGACTAGAAAAGTTAGAGACTTGGGGTCTTACTCATCAAGATCAGGCAGCCTATTCTCCCGATGGCAGCTTCTAGCCTACCTAGCATTTGTGACTGCTTCTTCTACAGGTCGAACTTCTTCTTTCCCGCTTCCCATCTTCCAATCATCAAAATCATGTGTGCATGGGAGAAGGGAGAAGCAAAAGAAGGAAGGAAAGGAGGCAAAAGAGAGACAGAGATGGCTGGGAATTTTTTGTTTTCTTGATAATTTTTGCTTGTTTTTTTATGTTTTAAAGGTACTAACTCCATTGAATTTGTTGCACGTGGTTTTCTTTTTTATATAGTTTAAATTTTTATTGAATTTACTGGGGTGATACTAGTTAATAAAATTATATAGGCTTCAAGTGTACAGTTCTATACTACATCTCCTCTATATTGCACTGTGTGTTCACCACCCCAAGTCAAGTCTCCTTCCGTTTCCCTCCTGTTTATATTTGTGACTTCCAGGTTGGGAAGAGTGTATTTGGGCAGAGAGAGAGAGGGCAAGGAGTGGACAAGGAGAGGGAAGGTGGACAATTCTAGACATTTTTTTGCTTTCACAAGCGAAGTAGACTGGGACAGAATCTGGCCACAGAAAAATGTTGTTGAATGCTTTGCAGCCAAAAAATGTGAAAGCACGGAAGTTCAGTGTGGTTGTCCCCAACAGTCCCTGGGCCACACTCCTGAGATGTCTGAGTCACAGCTGCCCCTTACAGAGATGCACCAAGACTGACAGCAACCAACCACTCCCATCAGGGGCCTCCAGGATGAAAGAAGCCAGTCCCTGTCCCTCCAGGAAAACTCAGAGAAAGGGCATGGAGGGATGTTCACGTGCATGTCCGGAGTCACTGTATTCAGACCTGGGAGAACCTGAAAAACAAGTTTCTCTGATCCCGTAGTAAAAGGAGCAGAATGTGCCTCCTTCCTGTGAAGCTACAGAGATTTTCCTTTTGTGTTTCAGCTACTGTGATTTCCATCTGTGGTGATTTGGCCATGATGTCTAGACAGTTGGCCAAATGTTATTCTGGGCATTTCAGTGAGGGTTGTGTTTTGGATAAGATTGATGTTTAGGTTCATGAATTTTGAGTAAAGCAGATTACCCTCCATATGGTAGGTGGGCCTCATCCAATCAGTTGAAGGCCTCAATAGAACAAAGACTGATATCCCCCAAGCAGGGAAGATCTCTACTGGCACATGACCTTCAGACTTCCATTGCAACATTGACTCTTCCCAGGTCTCCAGCCTGCCGACCCGCCCTGCAGTTTTTGGACCTGCCAGCCTCCGTAATCACATCCATTCCTAAACTAGGTTTCTCTCTTTATATGCATACATCAGATTGGTTCTGTTTCTCTGGGGAACACTGACTAATGATACATCTTTGTTTCCTTCTGTGGACAGAGCAGGGAAAAGCCTGGGAGATGAGCATTATGTGAAACATCAACACGTCTCCATTCCTGTCCTGTGTTACTAAAGACACTACTCTGGAAAGGTCATGAGGATACCCTTAATAAATCAAAGATGGGGAAAATTTTTTAATTAAAAAATCTAACCTAAAATTATTGATATGAAAGAAAAAAATTCCCCCTCCACCCCCAATTTATCGGGAAAAAAATAGAAGATTGCAAATGAGCCTCCTGGCTTTGGAATTCTAAAGCAATCTAGAGACTGGAAAGGTAAAAATGAGCCTTCGATGTGTTTCTGAGCCTCTGATTTGTGTCCATTCAGCCCGAAGGAGAAAAGAGATGAATACTTTTGCTTTCCTCTCAATGCATGTTTACTCTTTATCTCAACATCCTGAATTTTGAGGCCGTCAGTTTTCATGGTAAGTACAGATTGCCTTCCCAGCCTTCTATTGTGCATTAAGAAAGCCACTTTAAGTCCCAGAATTAATGCGGACATCTCCTTGCCGTTATTTATTTCTTGCTACTTTTGCTTTTCCAAGTTAATCGACATATGGTTGAGTTATTATATGATCTCAGCCTAAGGGCTTAAGGAGTGCAATTCTTGAAATGAAGAGGTCATAGTCCACAAAACCCCATCGGAGGCAAAAATGTAGTCTAGTTTTGCAGCTGCCTAGTGTTTTCGGTTTTTCTGCTTCTTACCAGGAATGTGTGCGGTGCTTGACGGTAAATATCCCACTCAGCTTTTTCCTCCCAGGCTCCTAGTACACTGGAAGTTTCCTGCCTGTTATCTTCTCCAACTCTGAGGACACACCCTGGGGCACCTTGTTAAGAGTGCTGGTTCTGATCCAGCAGGTCATGGCTGGGACTGGGGGTTCTGCATTTCCTAACACGCTTTCCAGTGGCTTTGATGTGCCCGGTGCACGGAGCACGCTTTGCGCATCTAGACCCACACCACGCAAGACAGTAGCCATCAGCCCCATGTTGGAGCTGATTGGAGCACTGGAACTGTGTGAGTCACAAAGACTCTGAGTACAAAGTACATACCGGATTTTGAAGATCCTGTAGGAAAGAAAGGGTGAAATATCTCATTCATAATTTCAAATTACAGTAAATCCTCAATGCCATTGATAGGTTCCACAACTTGAAGCAAGACAACGTATAATGACACCGACTCTACACAATTCTGATGGATCTAAACGAGAGTTAAGTTCCTACAGCATCTCATCAATGCTATAACAAAATGACTTGAACGAAATGACATTATTTGAGGACTTGGTGTACTTCAGCCGGGTGCTCCTAAACTCTTAACCTAGAGTCGGGCTTCTGACAGACCCGTGGGCAATCACAGACTGTTCCTGGTCTGCACACAGGGGAGGAGTTTGCATCAGAATGAAGCACACATTACCGGGCACACTGTGCAGCTCAGCTGGCTTTCTCACTCTCTTTGAAAGGAGCAGCATGTGAGTCTACCCTCTCATCATGCACAGAGCAGCGCTTTTGGGTAACACATTCTCCCCCTACAGTTCAGCCTCAACGCCCATAGACATCTCTCTGCTCCTAAACCTCCTCCTGCTCCGTTACTATCTTCCTCTGTGAGTCGGTGCCTCCTCCGACCTCGTCTCCAAGCCAGAAAGACAGGGGGAGCGGAGTTTATCCTACACCTCCACCTTCCTTGACCAGAGTTCTCAAAGCCACTCCCTTCTCGTCATCCTCATCATCACCGTTTGATCTCTGCTACCACAATCCTGCTTGGTTATTGCCATAGGGCATAAGCAGGTCATCCTCCACACTGCTGCCTCAGGGAGTGGTCCAAAGCTCAAATCTAAACCCTCCACTCCTCCGGTTAACCCTTCAGGGGCTCCTCGTAGTCCAAGCGAACACCCTGGAATGGCTTTTGGTCCCTTCTTTGCAGCCAGGCACTCTGAACTACCAGCACCTGGCCTTCCTTTGACCTCCGAGTAGCCATGCATGTCACTCCCTTCAGAAGCGGCTTTTGGTTTACAAGTCTGTCACCTCAGTTCCTTACCCCTTGGAAAAGCGTCTCTGTCCAAGACCAACAACACCTAGCACAGTGCCTGGGAAATAATAGGCACCCATTACCTGGTCGTTGAATGAATAAATGAAGTCGAGGCAGAAAGGGTCATGAAATGCTGTCTATGGCCTTGTCGGTCTCAGTGCCTGTGTTGGGCCGAGCCTGTGGATCAAGTCACAGAACTGCAGAGACAGAGATGGAGGCTGTGGGGCTGGGAGACAGGGGGGCCATTACTGGGATGCTCTAGCTGAATCTGGTACATTCTGAAAGCTCTCCTGGATCACATCAAAAGCAGTCACGGCTGAGACCATCTTTCAGAACAAAAACCCTACCGCCTGGGTACTCTGTCAGCTAGTTTTCATTTCTAGGCTCCCCTGGTCCCTTTCTCTTCCAACCCAAGTATCCTTCCAACTCCTTCCAGCAACACTACTATTTTGGCTTCTGCCCTTGACTTAGGCCCTATTTACTTACATTCCCTTTTTGCCTTCGCATTCCTTTAAGATATCACTTGCAAAATCTGGCCCCAGACTCAGCATAGCTATAGACCATCTACCCTGGTCTTTAGGACTTCATTTACTATGTTGTCACTTTACGCCAAAAGAGTGACAGGTAGGACAGAGAAGAGAGGAGGTGGGGGAAATCTAGCACAATCGTTTGGAGCCATAATAGATGATGGCTGGAAACTCCCGTCTTGATTTGGCTCAAGGGCCACAGTTATATTTGGCTGCCCCCTGATTGACATAATTATTATTGCCAGAAATTAATTTTAGAAAGAACTTAAAAGGAGGACATGGGTGATTAAAGCTCTAATAATAACATTTCTGAAAAGTCTGGGTTAATGAATCTGTAACTCAGGTAAAAGAAAAGAGGCTTCAGGTGTTCAGGGATTAGTACCTGGAACTGAGCTTGGAAAAAAAAATTCTACTGGGGAGTCAAGTAGGGCAGGGACAGATCACACACCCCTAAGAAATCTTGGGGAAATAGAAAGACACGTAGCTTGTTTTTGCATCAAAATTTCCTCTAAAAATTGTGTGAGTAAAATAAAGTTTCCCAAAGCAGGTGATGTCTTAAATTCATTTACTGAGCATACCTTAAACTCAAGGCACCAGACTGGTCCCTTTGGAAGATCCCGTGGTGTGGGCAGGGCCCATCTGAGCATTGAGACATTCTGGCTACTCATACGCCAGCATCTGCTTTGACTAGACCAACCTGATTGGTTGATGCCCTGCCACTTGTTAAATATTTTCAGTATCACCCTTGGATATAAGGCAAACTTTCTGTCCTAAAATAGCTCTCAGCTTAAAGGTTGAGATAAGCCCCCATGAAACTATAATGCAATGCTGTGTCCTACTAATGGTTACCATTGCGTTTTACATTGTCCTTTACAAAATGCTTTCATAGCTTCATTGCATTTGAACCTCACAACTGCTGTGTGGTGCATGTCCATATCCTCATTTTGCTGATCAGGAAGCATGAAGTTCAGAGAGGGAAGCAGTCTCTCACATTTCATAGAGCAAGAACCTGTCCTGATGGACAATGTCTGATTTTCCATCCA